>OY986437.1:46153629-46208629 GCA_963920525.1 Dichetophora obliterata
TCATATTCCCAAAATAACTGTTAGTAAAATTTTTTCACAATCTATATAAATAAAAATCAAATGTCGTTCGTTGGTAATTGCATCAGTTGAGAACGGCTGAACCGATTTGGATAATTTTTTTTTAAAATGTTCGTAATAGTCCAACTTAGGTTTTTACGGAAAGAAAAATTGACCACGCCCACTTTGCGCCCACTTTTTTTGATTTATCTAAAATCGGAAAACGGATGGACCGATTTGGATAATTTTTTTTTAATGTTCATAGTAATCCAATTTATGTTTTTTCGGAAAGAAAAATTGACCACGCCCACTTTTGCGCCCACTTTTTTCAATTTATCTAAAATCGGAAAACGGCTGGACCGATTTGGATAATTTTTTTTAAATGTTCGTAGTAATCCAATTTAAGTGTTTACTGAAAGAAAAATTGACCACGCCCACTTTTGCGCCCACTGTTTTGATATCTATATATATAAAATTAAGTGGCAAAACTTCCTGTTCGCATACTCCTCCTAGACGGCTTGCCCGATTTCAATGAAATTTTCAGGGGTGATTGGGGTCTGTGTGGAGGGTGCACATAAGAAATTGCATGTGTGTATCTTTGCAGGTTTTGTACCACACCCCCTTTTGTCGCCCACAAATCAATAAAAATGCTGTATTTAAGACGGTTTTGGTCGTATGAAATTAAAATTTGGTAAATAAGTGCGTATGATAACTATAATTAACTTTGAAAAAATGGGCGTGGTCACAATTCATCTACGCCTACTTTAAAGAAAATATCAAAATACTTCGAAACCATTGGTCCGATTGAGCTCAAATTTTGTAAGTACGCTTTGCTTTGAGTACGAGATGGTTTAAGGAGCAATGCCACACCCCCTTTTACCTCCCACATATAAATAAAAAATTGTTGTTATCGAATAGCTTTAGTTAGAGTTATGGGTCGCACAGCTTAGAAATTCGGTATTCGACCACAATTTAGACGTACCGTTTCTGTGATGAAATTTTATGGGAGTGGACAAGGGGGAGGGGCACCTCCGATACAACCCAAATTTGTGATATCGAATAGCTTTGAAGTTATAGGAATTCATCTTTGGAATTCAGTTTTTGACCTCAATTTTCACATGCAGTTTCAATGGTTTTATTTTATGGGCGTTGGACAGGGAGGCGTGACATCTCCCTTACAACCCAAATTTGCGATATCGTATTGCTTTGAAGTTATAGGTTGACAGCGTAAGAATTCGGTATTCGACCTAAATTTATACATGCATTTTCAATACTTACATTTTGTCGTCGTAGGGCAAAGGGGAGTGGCACTTCCCATACAGCCCAACTTTGTGCTATCAAATAGTTTTAGAGTTATAAGTCGTAAAACGCCGAAATTCAGTATTCGACCTCAATATACACATGCAGTTTCATTGATTCAATCTATGTTCATTGGTAAGAGGGGCGTGGCACCTCCCATTTAACGTAAATTTGCGATATTGAATATCAGCGTCAGAATTCAGTATTCGGCCCCAATTTATACATGCAGTTTCATTAATTACATTTTATGGGCGTACGACAAGGGGGCGTGAAACCTCCTATTTAACCCAAATTAGAGATATCAAATAGCATTGGGGTTATAGGTCTCACAGCTTTGGAACTCAGTATTGGACCTCAATGTACACATGCAGTTTCATTGATTACATTTTATGAGCGTTGATAAAGGGGGAGTGGCACCTCCCATACAACGAAAATTTGTGATATCGAATAGCTTTGTAGTTCAAGGTCGCACAGCATCGGAACTCAGTATTCGACCAAAATTTACGCTTGCAGATTTACTGATAAAATTTTTTAGAGTTTGTCGGGGGGGGAGTGACACCTCCAATTTAACCCAAATTTGCGATATCGAATAGATTTGGAGTTATAGGTAACTCAGCCTCAAAATTCAGTATTCGACCTCAATGTACTCATGCAGTTTCATTGCTAAAATTTTATGGGCGTAGGGAAAAGGAGAGTGGCACCTCCCATACAATCAAAATTTGTGCTATCGAATAGTTTTGGAGTTATATGTCACACAGTTTTGGAATTCGGTATTCGACCTCCATGTAGACATCCAGTTTAATTGATTACATTCTATTAGCGGTGATGAAGAGAGAGTGGCACTTCCTATACAACCCAAATTTGTTATATCGAATAGCTTTGTGGATATAGGTCGCACAGTCTCAGAATTCAGTATTTGACCTCAATTTAGACATGCTGTTTAACTGATAACATTTTATGGGCGTTTGAATAGGGAGAGTGGCAGCAACGCGCCGGGTTTCAGCTAGTTCAACAATAAAATAATTAAATAACTACAAAAAATTTGGTAGATGTCAGATAAAATTGACAATAAATATGACAATAAATCAAGTTCTCAGATTTTAGCACATATGTACATTAGAGTGCAAGTTTTTTTTTAAGATACACTTCTAATAGAAATTGTCTGGTTCTTTAATTCATAAATAAAAAAACTATGCAAGGAGAAGGTCCGCAATTGAAATTTTGAGATGGCGCCATGCCCTAAAAAGTCTGAATATCGTAAAAATTCGACTTTTTCGTAGTTATTAGATAAATATTCATCTCTATAAAAGTGTACACACTCAATAACTGTCTAATAATGAATTTTTAGGGCATTTCTAGGGCATGCAAAAACCTATAAAAAAAATCAATTGTGAACCTTCTCCTTGCACAGTTTTTTTATTAATGAATGAAAGAACCAGACAAATGCTATTAAAAGTGTATTTAAAAAACGATGCACTGTAATGCACATTTTGTAATAATGAAAAGTCTAACTTTATTTCTAATAAATTATTAAGAATAGTACTTGATACTTCGTTTCTAAGTCTTGCTAGTATTAATGGCTGGCCACTTAATGTTCGGTGTACTGCAAGTTGCTTTGAAAGGGCGGCAGGAGCAAGTTGTACAAGATTCTTTACACTGGAAAGACTGAACTTTTGAACATTTGGAATTAATAGCCATGCGCGTACGCAGGGGTTTTGGGGGTTAAAACCCCCTGATATGAAAGAATATTAACGAGCTTCGAGAGAAACACTCAGCACAACATGGCAGTTTATAGTCACGACAGAGATCTTTATCAAAGAAGATAAAAAATAAATAGACTCAATTTAAAACATTTATTGTGAAAAAGAAAAAAGATATTCACTGAGGGAATATGTGTTAATATTTAATAAAACTGTGTTAATATTAACTGAATTTGTTTTCGAAATGAAGCTTGACGCAAATTTATTTAAGTTAAACTTAAATGTTTGTACAGTTCAATTTGAAACAAAAGTTTTTTTTTCAAAGTAATGTTTTTAAATATACTTGTATAAAACAAAAGTTTTAGTATTAAAAACAAATATTTTAAAACATAATTTTAAAATATTGTTCTTAAATTAAAAACAATAAATTAAGCCGCCATTTTTTCCATGAACAATTTTATTTTCCGATGAAGCCCATTTTTGGTTGAATGGGTTCGTAAATAAACAGAATTGTCGTGTTTATTTATTAATTCGATATTGTTTATTAATTAAACAGTAATATCGTGTTTATTGTTTAATTATGGGCTGGCGGAGTCATTGGCCCATATGTCTTCAAAAACGATGATGGTCAGAATGTTACTGTCAATGTTGAAAGGTATAGGAACATGATTCGAAGTTTTTTCGTACCTCAATTAGCTGGCATTAATCTTGCTGATATGTAGTTCCAACAGGACGGAGCCACATGCCGCACAGCGGGCGCTACAATTAATTTACTCAATGAAACTTTTGACGAAAATATAATTTCACGAATTGGCTCAATTAATTGGCCCCCAAGATCGTGTGATTTAACCCCATTGGACTATTTTCTTTAGGGTTATGTAAAGGCAGTTGTCAATAAACCACAATCAATTGAACACCTGAAAATCAACATTCGAAGAGTTATCGGCGAGATACGGCCGCAAATGCTGCGAAAAGTTTGTGAAAATTGGTGTTCCAGATTGCGCCTTGTACGCGCCAGCTTTGGCGGCAACATGGCCAAAATTTTATTAAAGTTTTTTTATAAAAATTTTATAAAAAATTTTGTTTCTTAAGTATTTAAGCATTAATGTCATAAAATTTTCTATCCAATAAAGCTCGTTTCATTGATATTAAAAATATATTACTATATTTTATTGTAATTTAAACTTGTATCACTCTATAAAAAACACCCTTTATGTTTTTATTCTCAGTGTAAATATTATAAAAAAATATTTCAAAATAAATTTTTTGTTTGTTTTTAAATGCATCCTCTTTTCAGTAAATGGTATAAAAAAAGCAGTCCTTTACAGTCGGTATCAAAATATTTTGGTCCCAATTAATAGGAAACAAAAAGTATCAAAGTGCATTTTAATAAGGGTACTTTTACAAACTTTACTAGAATTATTAATTTTGGTCCAATAGGAAAAATTTAGCGCGACTTTTTAAGAAATGCTGTCATTTTAAACGCTTTTTATCCCTGTAAAGGAGAAAAATTGTAACCAAACCTTATAATAGTAGTTAAGTATGTCATTATTTTATTAATATGCACTTTGATTTTCTTGTTTCCGATAAATTGGGATCAAAATATCTTGAAACCGGCTGAAAAGGACTACTTTTTTATGCCACCTAGCAAGGAGAAGACGCGTTTAAAAACAAACAAAAGATGTACTTTGCAAATATATTATATATGGGGCATTCCATACAAAATTTGCCACCAAAATTTTTTTTTTCAATAAAACCTTTTTTTTATGGTTCATTATTCAAAAATATTTGACACATATTTTTTTATTTCAAAAAAAGAAAAGGACTTCAAGAGAAAATAATTTCTTTATATTACGTTTTTAAAAAAGGACCTTTTTTCAATCGCTTATACTGCAATAACTAAAGACGATAGAAAAATTTGTTCCAAAGAAGAAATGTGCACCCTCTTTTTAGCTTTCGACTGATGTTCACTAAAACTTAATCACATTACTTTTAGATTGCGAAAAATAGAGATTTCCAAATTGATTTTTTTTTTAATTTGGGCCTTTTTTTTTTTTTTTGTTAAAAAAAAGTCAAAACCTTTTTCTTAATACTTTAAGAATTTCAGAGTGGGCACTTGAATACTTACAGAGCAATGAATTTTTCAATCGCAACTTACACGTGCGAGTCAGAGTACTTCAATGAGTCGCTTTTTTAGCATTCAGAGTATACTCGATTTCGTATATATTCGTATATATTAGGTTTTATATTTGAATAACTTATATATCTACTTATTTTAGAGCAAAAAGAATGTTTTCTTGGAAAATGAATAAATAATAATGTAACTTTTTTGATTTTAAGTTTTTGTAAAACTTCAAATATTTTTTTGAACATTTGATTGTTTGCTAGTCAATTAATGTATAAATTCCAAGAATACATTTCTTTTGTTCTAAAATAAGTAGATATATAAGTTATTGGAATATACAATTTTTTTTTATCGGATTACGAACGATTATACTCTGAATCGAGTATACTCTGAATGCTAAAAAAGCGACTCATTGAAGTTCTCTGCCTCGCACGTGTAAGTTTCGATTGAAAAATTCATTGCTCTGTAAGGATTGAATCGCCCACTCTGAAATTCTACCAGCATCAAGAAAAAAGTTTTGACTTTTTTAAACAAAAAAAAAAAAAAAAAAAAAAATTAGGCCCAAATTAAAAAAAAAAACATTCAATGTGGAAATTTTTTTTTTCGAATTCTAAAAGTAATGTGATTAAGTTTTAGTGAACATCAATCGAAAGCTAAAAAGAGGGTGCACATTTCTTCTTTGGAACAAATTTTTCTATCTTCTTTAAAAAACGTAATATAAAAACGTAATATAAAAAAATTATATTAAATCCTTTTTTAAAAACGTAATATATAAAAAAATTATTTTCTCGTGAAGTCCTTTTTTTTTTGTTTTGAAATAAAAAATATGTGTCAAATATTTCTGAATAATGAACCATTAAAAATAAGTTTTATTGAAGAAAAAAATTTTGGTGGCAAATTTTGTATGGAATGTCCCATATATATATGTACTATATAAAAGTTTTTACGCTATAACTTCTGAACTCTTAGGGCCATTTTGTTCACAGAGAGATAAATTTATCCCCGAGTTAATTCCATGATTTTTCCAGTTTTTCATTTGTTCACAGTGAGTTAAGCATTTAACTCTTCAAGCTGGAGATAAAAATGGTGGCGAGATAGCTTAACCCCAGAAATATTTATCTCGTGAAAATTGGTGAGTTAAGATTTTTAATTCGCTCTCATCACTCTCATTTTAATATTTTTTATTTACTTGGTGTCAAAATATTGTAAATACAGATTTTTTAAACTTAGGGAAACAGTATTGGGGTTACTGATTTCGAATTATTATTTCAAAACTTTATCATTTTGAAATTCTGACCATGGATTCGTATTCAGCGACCCATTTTTGGTGTAGCATTTTTTTTTTGCCAGCCACGAATTCATAAAAATACAAAAAATTAAGGTGGCAACCCTATCCACCATCTTGAATTTTAAATTTCTGACTTCAGATTCGAACTCAGCGGCCCCCAATACTCTTTCCTCATGTTTAAAATTCCTAAAATAAAACATTTTTAGGTGGCAGCCTTATGTGTAGAAAAATTTTCGAGTTTTGAAATTCTGACAACGGATTCGGAATCAGCGACCCAATTTTACCTAGTGTGTCTCCCAGAGTTGAATTCGCATAAAAAAAACCAGAAATTAGGTGGCAACTTTATCCGCCATCTTGAATTTTAAAATTCTGACACCAGATTCGAAAGAAGTAACCCCCAATACGGTTTCTTCATGTTTAAAATTCTTAAAAAAATGTTTAGTTGGCAGCCCTGTGTAGAAAAATTTTATAATTTTGAAATTCTGACATCAGATACAAAATCAGCGATCTATTTTTACCTAGTGTACACTCCAACCCCCAAATTCGCAAAAATAAACCAAAAATCCCCACACATTTTTCAATTAATGAGCAACACTCTAACATTCCAATGGAAATCGATATAAACTGAGAGCGAATTTATGCTCTAAGCATAAAGCCGGGATAAAGAGCTACACCCTAGGGATTCTTACCATTATACTAAACTTCGCAAAAAAACTTTTATTGAAAAATATTGATTCACTTCTTGCGTTTTGAGACATCCAACTAGCAATAATTAACAATATTAATGGATATATTTTGAAAGAATTTGTTATTGTTTTTTTATTAAATTTACTAAAACTAAATGTTTACATTTATTGTTTAGTAAATAAGTTGCCTTCTAGCCTCCATCAAGCTTTTAAGTGCTGAGGGACAAGCATGGGTATCCGCAGGGGGGAAATCCTATTCCCTTAATCGCAGGGGCGAGTGCCCCACCCTACGCAGGCAAAATTTTTAATATATCTTTAAATTAAATAAAAAAAGCTGTAAAGTACAATCAAAAAATTTTACGGGAAAATCAAAAGACTTTCTAAATTGTTAGTTGCACTTAAATTTGAGTTTTTTTGAGCTTTGTTTTTCACAAACGCCATTTTCAGTTGTAGGAGTGTAAAATTTTGCAGCAACTTGTATTTTGATAATGTGCATCATAATTAATCAAAAAAATGATTTTAAATTACTTGAAACTGATATCTTTTTTGATTTCATATGACGATATGTTCATTATGTATGTTAATATATTTTGAAGAAATTACAAAAATACTTTTTTATTCGTAATTAAAAGCCACGAATAGGATTCGTAGAATGGACGTACAAAAAAATGTATATTGCAAGTCAGCTACTCTTCCAGTAGGATACGGCCACCTTGCAATCATACATTTCCTTATTTTAAATTTTCAGAAATGCTAATTTTCTATATAGTATTTCAGTTAAAAAAATAAAAATTTTTTCCGGAAATTTCAAAATTTTGACTTATCATTTTTGAGCGCTTAACCATCGTCTTATTTTCGACAAACCAGGTTTTAGATTTTTTAAACTCAACTAATAACTCGTGCATTCTACGAATAATGCGCATGGTCAACCTACGAATAAATGTTTTCTACTTATATAATTTGTAATTCGTAAATTGTACGAAACCATTAGTAAATGCTTCGACAGCAATGGAAGAAATTAAGAAGTTATTCGTACGAGAAATTGAAAAATGTTAAAGAATGATATCTCTTATTAGTCGAAAATCATTTTTCGTAGCAACAGATAGCAAGGGGCATTTAATTTAATAACGGATATAAACTTTGACGAAAAGGAAAGTCTTTGTGTTTTAAAGTCCTTGTAAACAAACAGAATACAGAGCAAAATAAATTTTATAAACATAAATGTTTTCCAAAAAGTCGGCATAAAGAATTATTTTTTCTGTCATAAAAATGATCCAAATTCGATAATTTTTTAATTTTTCCTTAATTTATAAAAATAACTAACAATCCTGCAGCATTTAAATTTGAGAAAGTTGCAGCAATCTAGGCAATGACAAATCTTTTAATTCAAAGAAAAAATTTGGAAATGATGAATAAAGTTGGCCAATTTTGAATCAAGGACTAATTTTTTCAAAAATTATATAAATAAATTCGGATAAGAAAACAATTCTACATTAGAATAGGTAATAGTAAAAAGTTTTTTTATTACTTTAATGTAAATAGAAAACTTGATTTGAAACATCCATTAAATACTTCTTAAAATTCACGTTTTTTTATCGTCACGTGCTTATAATAAATTCAGGATTCAGAATCAAACCTTGCAGGGAGGTTCTGGAATGTGTTAAAAAAATGTATGGAACCCATAACCCAAAAATATATTTATTCATTTTTGAATTTTTAACTTTTTCATTTTGAATTCACGTTTTGAATAAAAAAAACTTTTTTACCATTCATATCATAATTATGTTATGGATTGGGGTCTATGCGGTGTGAGATCCGGTCAAAAATATCTCCCATGGCATGCGGGAAGCATTTCAAGAATAACGAAACTCTAATTTTTAATTTGTGCGGATTATACGGATTTTGACTTCCTCAATACAAATCTAAAAAATTTCAGGCCGCTCCCAATTGGTTTAGAAGTAATAAACCTCAAAAATTTTAAAAATGGCCTAAAAATCTTGTTTGTTGTTTCCAGTTTTCCAACAAAATAAAAATATTGTTATTTTAAAATAATTAAAATTAAAAATAATTAATTTTTGTATTCTTATTTGAAAAGTTGAAAACTTGGGGGCTCAAAAGTAATTAATGCGATTTCATTTAAAAATAAATGAGACCTCACATAATTTCTTATGTAATTATTATTATTATTAATATAAATATTTAATTTTCTTAACGACTAAGAATATTTGATTTTGCAAAAAATTATTGAAATGTTTTACATGACAAAATATAAAATGAAATTTGGAAATATTTCGAGCATGACACGAGAGAGATTTTTACCCCATCTGTAAAATATATTGGATTTTTCTATGTGTAGTTAATACCAAAAATCTCAGAAAATAGAATTATATAGGCTACATTTTCTTAATGCTCATTCTAGACCCTTTTTTGTTTTTCCCCCCTAGAAGAGATCTTGCGGATGCCCATGGGCATAAGTATTGTAAAACTTTATATTGAATTAATAATATATAAAAAATTTATTTTTTTTTTATAGTTCATCCCAACATTAGAGAAAAGTAATCCATAAATGCCAGACGTTTTAGTTATTTCTTAACAGCTGCCAGACACTTTTGAAGCAACTTACGAAAATGTTTTCTGCAAATTTGACCAAGATTCCTTATTTTAGGATGTTTAAAGAAAGCACCTGAAATTACTTAGTCAATTACCAATATTAGCAGAAGTTGTTATGTAAAATTAAACTAAATAATGATTTGTTAAAATTTTAAACAAAAGGAAATATTTTGTGCAAGGAAAAGTTTCGTGTGTGAAATTTACGGTTTTCAAAATATTTGTGGCACATTAACTACAATATGAACAAGACATATAACCAGTATTTAGGGGAATGCAAGTCTTAAAAATCCATCAGCCTTAAATCTCTTTGACAACAGGTGAGATGACAATGGGAAATATGATTTTCATGGTTGAAAGGACAATAATCGCCATTAACTCTGAAAGATGTTTTTGTGCAACAAGGTACATATGGCTTAAAATTAATTTTAATCTTAATCTGCCGTTATTAAAGAGGAATTATAAGTGGTATGATATGACTACAGATCGGATTCTGTGGAAATTGTAAATGCCACGGAATCAGTTCTTTGAATAAGACAAACCATACAAAAATGTTCCATTCTATGTAGAATATAATAGTGTTGTTTTAAACATTAAAATGCACAAAGATGCTTCATTACATCATATGCAATCATTTATTAAATATGTTTTAATGAAGCACACTGATTTCTTTGTTGAACATTTTTTTAAGAATTTAAAGAAACAAATCTATAAAATCATTTGTGAAAGTTTACAAAGTCTGGAAATGAAAGAATATGAATAAAACATCAAAATTGGTAAATGATTTCGAAATTCTAGGTACTTTCTCTAAACAACCCTAAAGTAAGGAATCTTGGTCAAATTCAACTTTCAGAATGTAGTTTTCCAGTTAGCCCAGGTGGCATTTATCATCTACCTTTATATGTAGTTATAAAATTTTATGAATTTGTCTCGTTTAAGCAAACATTAAATGCTTTTAACTTTTATTCGTGCAATATTGATTTTTTAAGTTAAATTTTTAATGATATTAACTGGTCAAGTTTATTTGATAGCCAAAATACCGCAACATGCTTTGATGTCTTTAAACTAAATATTCATTACATCTGTTCAAATAATATTTCACTGGTTGAGCAAAGAACCCATAAAAATCCGTGGTACACTAGTAGTCTCAAAAAGCTAAAAAACCTTCGAAATAAATTTTTCAACCTTTTTCAGTTTACAAATGATTACAGTTGTAAAGTAAATCATGAGCATTATTCTAGGGAGTTTAATTTTTTAAAAAAATTTCTTTATAACACAGTGTTACAAAAAATGAATTTTTTTCTGTCCTATGAACCAAATGCACATATTCGGAAAGAGGGGAAAAAATAAAAATACACGTAAAAAATATTTTTTTCACTTTTCTTAGCATAACTTGAAGGGACTCCAAATTTTTAAACTACTAAAGCGTTAGGAAAAAAAAATGTTTTTTGACCCATCCTACTCGATATAGTTGTAGTTAATAGTAACCTTCAAACACTAAACAGTTTTTGACTTTTACAACACTTACAACTGGTCTAGGGGCCCTCAAACGATACTACATGTCCATCCAACTTCCATCGGACATGTCCATCCGCCTTGATTTCTTGCACACGAACGATACTACATGTGTGATGACTTGACAGATCGGATGGACATGTAGTATCGTTTGAGGCCCCTTCTGACAGATGAAATAAGGAATTGCAATATTGTTTTAAATTCTGTTGTGCGAAAACGTATTTCTATATATTTCATCTGAAAAAAATGCAGTGTCCGACGCGAAATAACTTTTGTTACGTTTGTGGCTTATTCGCACCAAGTAAAAATTTCAAAATTATTACTAAAACAGTGGTGAATTCGTTTCAGAAAATATTTAAGACTGCTTATCTTCCTTACTTGCGGTATTGATTTAAGGTGTTTTCAATGGTCCGCAAATAAAACAAATAATTGCAAGTTCTGAATTTTCATCAAAATTAAATGCTATCGAACAACGTGTATGGAAAGGTACAGTTGCCGTTATTGAGCAATTTCTTGGCAACAAACGAGCTGCCAATAATAAAAATATTGTCGCAGAAATGATTTCGGCATATGGCGAAATGGGCATTTTAATGTCGCTAAAGATCCATTTTCTTCACAATCATTTAGATTTTTTCCCTGATGATTTAGGAGCTTGTAGCGATGAGCATGTCAAAAGGTTTCATCAGGACATTGCAGCTATTGAAAAGCGCTTTAAAGGAAAAGACATAACGCATATGCTTGGCGAATACTGTTGGTCTATTTGTCGCGATACTGAAGCAAATGCTTACAACCGCAAAAATAAAAGGCCTAAATTTCTTTAAAAACATTAAAATTTTTAATGTAACAATTCTTTATTTTTATAAAACAAAAGTAATAAAAAAAATTGTTTTTTTAACGAACTGAAACCTTAAAAAAACGATAACCATTAAAAAAAATTATATACTTCAAACTTAAAAAAAAAAAAATTCTGACGTGTACATGAAAATCGCCGATACACGTGTATTTTTATTTTTTATCCCCTTTCCGAAAAAGTAAATTTGGTTCATAGGACAGAATGTGAGTAACACGGTGTAATGAATACATTCTCAGATTTGAATCTAATATGATTTCAAATCCGAAGAGTTTTGGAATTACATTCAGTCAAAAAAGAATGGTTCTCAGATCCCAATTTCTATGTTCTTTGAGGGTAGAAATTCTTCTTCTAATAGTGATACAGTGAATCTTTTTTCCGATTATTTTAAATTTAACTTTGATGACTCGTGTTTTGATCAATTTATTTTAGAAAACATTGTGTCTAGAGTTGATATTGGCTTTATGTCAGAATCAATTGAGGATGTTCGCAATGCATTGTCCCTCCTCAAATCCTCAACTAAGGCTGATAATGATGGTTTTTGTGCTATTTTACTTAAACAGTGTGCATTTGCATTAGCTGAACCTCTTTGTTTTATTTTTAATAAGTCACTTTCATCTGGTTCTTTCATTGAGTCTTGGAAGATTGCAGCTATAAGTCCAATTTTTGAAAGTGGACAAAATAACGATGTTGGCCACTACCGCCCTATCTCCGAATTCACATTTGTCTCAAAACTCTGTGAGTCAATTATCAAGCAGAAGCTTTGCTTTTTTTTAAAGCTTTGTATCTGTCCTGAGCAGCATGGGTTTGTAGCCGGAAAGTCCACTGTTACTAATCTTTTCCTCTTTTTTAATTACTGTATGTCTGCTTTTGAATATGGCTTTAAAATTTATGCGCTTTTGATAAAGTCTCCCATAAGGTTTTCGTGACTAAACTAAGTAAATTGGGTTACCACTCAATTTTTCTGGAATGGGTTAAGTCTTATCTTAGTGGAAGAGTTTGTTATGTCTCGATTGATAATACCCATTCATATTTCTATGCAGCAACCTCTGGTGTCCCTCAGGGTAGTATTTTAGGCCCTTTGTTGTTTGTGCTTTATATTAATGATATATCACAATGTTTTCATTTTGCAAATTATCTTCTTTTTGGTGATGATCTCAAATTGTTTGCAAAAATTAACTCCTTTGGTGACTCGGCTTTACTGCAAGCAGATCTTTACAATGTCTTTGTATGAAGTATCCACAATGGGTTGCCTCTGAACATAAGTAAATGTTACCATGCAACTTTTAGTAAGTCTAGTAATATTATCTTGACTTCTTATTCAATCTACGATATACCTCTTCAAAGAGTAAATACAATTCGGTAAATGGGCGTCATCTTTGATTTGTCATGGAACGGACTTTAGGGAGCGCTGAGCTGGTGTGCATGCTAGCGATTCCAGGTCTGAGCTCGTCGGATTATGTCGTGGTTCTTGCTCATTGCCTTATCCCTATAAAGCCACATGATCATAAAATTTCAATCATGCACAAAAAAAAAAAAAAAATGTATCTACACCATACAAGTCAGAAACCTCTAGATTAGTACAGACAGATAGAAAAAAAAATACAAAAAAAAAAAAATAAACGCTATGTTAGCTAGCCAGTTACATATTTTTTTATAGAACAAAATGCAGAAAAGAAATTATAAAGAAGACTGTTAGTTAACATTTTAACAAGTTAAAGAGGTAAACAATGGTAACATTGATAGCAAAACTCACTAGAAGACAATATATGGTAGTTTGCCTCTTTACTCTTTCCCTACCCAACCAATGCTTTGAGAGTATAATGTTGCTCTCCTATACCCAACCAACTACAACAGCGCTCATGATACAATTATTTTACAAGGTAGCCGTGACAGCTTTTTGGCGATTGGTAGTTGTCAAAAACAGCTAAAGAATTTTGTAGTTTGCTGCTGTTGACTAGCTATGTGCTTATTTTTAACTTACCTTTGATTCAATAAATTTATTCGCGAAGTTGATTGAAATGTTTTTAGTTTGTTGCGGTTGACTACCTATGCTTAATTCGTCGCTTATTTTTTCACTTTTCTTTGATTAATTGCATAAACAGCTAATTTTGACAATTACCCATCGCCGCTCGTGAGAAAAAAGCCAGTCTACGCGGCTACCTTGTAAAATAATTGTATCATGAACAGCGCTGAGCGCCCCATAGCTTACTGAGCGCTCTCTAAGCATAACTTTTCACATGTACATAAAACTCAAAACAGAAGAGAATATAATTCAGTCGTTCGCTGACGGTGATGCTGTGAAGATCTATGTCGGAAATTTAATGTACACTCTTAAAAACCAACTTTTTGGCTTGCTGATACATAATTCTTATGCATATATTTTTTATTTCGTAGAATTTTGAGTTGTTTGTATATATTTAGGTTTAGTATAATTCATACATATTGCCTTTTAAGATTCTTTGCATTATTTTTGTCATATTATTTGTATTTATTAAATTTTTGATACTTAATTTTATAAGGTTTTCATTATAATTTTAATGATTCGTATATATTTGGATTTAATAATATTAAAACAAAAACAAAACACCTAAAAAACAATGTTTGACTATAAATTGGAATGCGATTTTCTCTGTTCTGCAGAGAAAATTTCTTGCGAAGCAGAATGTGTAATTTGCCACTGCAAGCAAACTAATAAAATTTATTTACTTAAAAGAAAATGCTGGTGCAATAATGACATAGAAGAAATATTGAATAGTGAAGAATACCCATGACTAAATATAAACGTACGAACTTGCAAATCTAGATAATTATGACAACTATTTCGTTCAGTGTGCGCTATTCGAGAGCGCACCAATACTAACAACACAAAATAAAATGTGACTGTGTTAGAATGCCCAGCCCTGGGGCCGAATTACAGCATCCGTGATCGAGCAAAATTACGAAGGGCACGACGAGATAAGTACCTATCAATCTTGTACAATTTTGCTCGATCACGGATGCTGTAATTCGGCCCCTGAACTACAACTAACAGTCCACCCTAAACAAGTGCGCGTGCGTGGTCTCATGCCCATACATTTTGTATGAAGCCTACCGAAACACGCACCGGACTACCGCAACATGAATCGAATTTCCAATTTTGACAGTGCGTTCGGATGTGAAGTTGGCTGCATAAAACCAAAGTATTAGAACAAAGAGCATTTAGCTGCTTTTAATTAATTAATCTCAATTGCAAATGGAAATATTTGCTATATTAATAGATTTTTACACAATTCTAAAAGTTTCTTTAAGATTTTTAAACCATCAGACTGAGCTGGTTCGAGAGCAGCAGTTCTTTACGCAGCGCACTTGTTTAGGTTAAGCGTAAAATAAAATTGCGTGGCGTTTGGGTACGCAGCGCAACGCGCACTTGTTTAGGGTGCACTGTAAAGCGCTGATTATAATGGACGGAACGGAACGGATTCAAGTGTCATTGTGGCGGGACGAAACGGTTTAAAACGGAGTGGCGATTATAATAGCAACGAAAAAGGAGTTAATTTTTTTCTAAAATATATATTATTACAAAACAAATTCCATCAATTCTTCTGTTCTTATTATTTTAAAACTTTTTAATTTTTCTTATTATTATTGAAAAAATAAATTCAATCAAATTTTATCAAAAATACGGAAAACAAAACAAATGCAGAATAAAATTAATGGTAGCATCTGTCAACATAAAGTTTTTGCTCAAAACGTAACGGAACGCAGCGGAAAAATCAAAAATCTATAGATCTCAACGTCACGTGCCGCTCCGTTCCGTTTTATTATAATCGAACTCATAAGTGCCCTGTTATGGTGGCGGTCATGGGCTCATCATGGTCATGCATTGTTGTTGTTTCAATGTAAATTAAAAATTTGAGAGCGAGAGCAAGAGAGTAAATTTTCACCATCACCACCACCACCACGGTCACCAAATGATTCGACAAAAATATGAAATCATGGGATCAAAACAGTGTTGCGTTGTGGAATTATTCACAACATTTGTGTTAAGCACGAAAATAGTACACTTTTAGTACGAAATGTTTGAAAGCAGTAATGAAACCTGCTTAACAGCAACACTCATCGGTTGAAAAAATACTAAAAGTAGCAAAAAGTGTAGTGGTGCTCAGGCATCATATGACCACCAGCATAACATACTTTCGTCACATAGCTCATCAAACGAAAAAAGAGAATAAAAAGTGTCATGACCAGGGATCATATGACGACCACCGTAACAACATCCTAAGAAACTCATGCAATAGATTGTAAAGTGACATTTCTCAACATTCTATAACGTTCCGTTCCGTCTGTTATAATCAGCGCTTAACGGGTGAAGATCAAACTCGTAAGAGAATTATTCAGATTTATGCTTTATTCATTTTTTTTTTCTCAAAAAAAACAATACATCTTTACTTTAACCAAGGTTCATTTATAAGGTTGTGGCACTTAAGAGAAATGCACTCTTTTTCGCGCCTATGCTCGAACTGTCACTGTGCTTTTCTTTGTTCTAAGCAATAATTTTCTTCATTTCTTTTCATCCTTTCTGATAGTTCGACCGAGTTCGCTCTCAAGTGCCACAACCTTATAAATGAGCCTTGACTTTAACTAAAAGAAAAATCGCAATAACAATAAAAATAACAAAGAGCTCGTGTTAACAAGGTGGAATTGAAACATTTCTATTTTTAATGTTTCATTTCTAGCTGGTTTTATGAATGAAAGGAGAAGAGAAAGAAATATACAAATTACAACATAAGTTGGCACAGAAAAAGACAAAAACCGGTTTTTATAAAAAAAAAAAACAATAGAAATTGCAAATATGAATGAATTGAGCAAAAAGTTGTTAAAAAAAATTATTACTTTTTTCCCATTTTTCTCTTTGTTTTTGTTATTGTTTTGTGTCTTTAATTCAGGCTTAGGATTCTTTTGATATTATTATATTATGAACTTAGATTAAAATTTAAATTTAAGATTTAAGATTTATGTTATATTTAGATAAATAAGAATACTTTTATGTTTGTAAAAATAGGCTTTTTGATCAAATTTTTTAAATGCAACTAAAACAATTTTAATTAATTTTTTCGTACCGACGTTTCGTTGATTTTTTGTCAACATCTTCTGGGTACCATGTTTCTGGGTACCATGTTTCTGGGCACCATGATCTCAAAACCACTTCTTAAGAATACTTTTAGTTTTCATTCTATTTAACTATTCTCAATTCTAAGTATGTTTTGATTATTTAAGATAATTTATTTATTTATTTATTTATTCGTTAAGCTCAATACAAGCTGATTAACTAAGAACTAATCTTATTCTAACAGGGTCTTAACTTATTCTAACAGGGTTTATTTATTTATTTTTTTTTCTCCCCTTCCCTTGTTTTAGTGTTCGAAAGATATCCAATTCGTGGTGGGCGTAATCCGCCCACCAGAAAAACGTAATTATAAGAACACGTCAAAAGGGAAATACGGAGAGAAAAGTAATAAAGGGAACTTACAATAATTAACAGGGAATATGTATCATATCTTAATTGTAAGAAAAAAAATTATAGAGGGGGAAAAATGGCGTTGGAGTTAAGAAGAAGTGGCGTTGGAGTTTAGAAGGCCATTTCGGAGTCGAGATCTGCTCAGATGAAAATCAAATTCGCTGATCAAATTGTTAGTTACACGAAGCATCCTGGTTACAGGTTCACTGCAACCATAGTCGGTACGATGGAAGTTGAGGTGGAAGAGAGGAATAGACCTAAGGTTACGTGGGTTGGTATTAAAGGATATTAATTGGAGTAGTGCAGGGCAGTTAATGGTACCGCATACAAGTTGATGAATGAAGAGTACATCTGCAACTTCTCTTCGTTTTGCAAGAGATTGCATGTTAATCAACTTCAGGCGGTCTGCATAAGGAGGTAAGTTGAAACTGTCAGAACCGGGAAGACCGCGTAGTGCGAACCTAATGAATCTTCGTTGAACGGCTTCGATTCGCACAGAATGGATGTTGTAGATAGGAGACCAAACCTGGCTGGCATATTCGAGGATGGGTCTAACAAAGGTAGGGTAGAGAGATTTAGTAACGTAAGGGTTGGAGAATGCTCTGGACCAGTGTTTCACAAAACCCAGTGCAGAATCGGCTCTACTAATGATATTATCAATATGAGACCTAAAATTAAGTTAATTATCACATATTACACCTAAGTCCCTTAAAAAGCTTACAGGAGGAACTGGCTTGCCGAGTAAGTAATATGTTCTTGGGGGAAGCTGGAGACGCTTGCGTGAATATGTAATAGCTTGACATTTACTAACGTTGAGCTCTAGAAGATTTTTTTGACACCAAGTGGAAAAACTAACTAGATCTTCTTGAAGATAGTGAGAATCGTCGTTAGTTTGTATGCGCCGATAGATTTTCATGTCATCAGCATACACAGAGAGATTGGATTCTTTGATGATGCCATCTACATCAGAGATTGTTAAGACAAACAACAAAGGACCAAGGTGACTACCTTGTGGGACACCAGAGGTAGCTGAAAAAGAATCTGAATTGGAAAATCTAAAGATGACATTATAACGGCGTTCTTCGAGATATGATTTAATCCAAGATATAAAGAGTGATGGAAAACCAAAGGCTTTAAGCTTAAGAAGAATGATAGTGTGTGAGATTTTGTCGAACGCTTTACTAAAGTCGGTAGACACTACATCAACTTCGTACCCGCTTTCCAACGAGCATAGAGCGTTTGAAACAAATTCAAATAACAATAACAAATAACATAGTTTAAGCAATTAAATTGTTGTCATTCAAATGCTCTACGTTAGTGTTATGATTGATAATGAGCAACAAAATTTTAAAGCATAGAAATTAATGTAGTTGTTGTAAGTTATTATATTTGTTGTTTTGTTTATATTAGCTTATGAAAAATTAAACTGACTTACTTGTTGGTTGTGTTGTTTTAAGTCCCACGATGTTTGCGCAAACATTTTTGAGGCTTCATGATTATTTTAGTTTTCTTACGATATTTCAAGTTTTAAATTAATATTTGTATATCTAATTTCTATGCTTTTTTTTTGTTTATGTAATTTAAACATTTTCTTCTGTTCTAAAATTATGTTTCGAAAGATAATTAATATAAAATATTTTTTTTTCACTACAAAAAAGATTAAATTCAATGCATATGAATTGTGCATCATTTACTTAATTTTGATTTTAAACTTTTCTCACTTTTTAGCAATTTTGGGATTTTTTTTTATTATCAAAATTATAAAAACTCTTTATGCTTTTCTAGGCTTTAATCATTTTGGTGAATAATTAACATTTAGCATTAAAATTCATAATTGAGCACTTTTTAAGTTTAAGATTATCTTATACATACAGTAGATATCGGATATAAGCACATCTCATATAAAAAAAATCGCATATAAGAAGTATTAGCAAAAACACCGAGCCTTTTTACATCTTTTCAGTGTTAAAATTGCTTCATATAAGAAAAACACGTATACGAAAAACACTGATATAAGAAATGTTTGTCAAACACCAAAGCTGACAAACGTGTTTGAAAAGGTTTCATATAAGAAAGTATTTAAGATTGTTGGCCACACTGAATATGTTTACTCTGGTACTCTGGTATGGTAACTCTGTACATATACATACACGTGTTGTCAAAACGATATGTAATGGACGATAAAAAGAAAAGAAATACAGTTTCTATTAAAACAAAAATTAAAATATTGAAAGACATTCAAAAGGGCAAGCAAAGAAATGAAGTTGCTAAAGAATATAATATTGGAGTGTCAACGTTATCAAAAATAATAAAAAATTCAAAAAATATAGAAAATAATTATTTTGCATCGAAAAATGTGGACAAAAAGAGAGACAGAAAACCAAAATATGAAGCTCTAAACAGATCAATGTCAATGTGGTTCGAGCAAATGATGCAGAAGGGCGCACAAGTGATTGGACCAGCACTTATGGAAAAGGCTCAACAATTTGCTATAGATTTGGACGTCCCCGACTTCAAACCAAATCCTGGTTGGCTTCAACGGTGGAAAAAAAGCGAAAATATAAATTTTAGAAAACGTCACGGCGAAGGCGCTTCTGCCGACACTGAGTCTGCCACAAATTTCAGGGAATATATTTTGCCTCCATTATTGGAAAAATATGCGTTAGAGGATATTTATAATGCAGACGAAACTGGGCTCTTCTATAAAGCACTGCCAAATGGATCCTATGGTTATGTAGGTCAACAAGTGAGAGGGGTCAAGACACCGAAAGACCGAATAACATTGCTTTTTATAAGCAATGCAACTGGTTCTGATAAATTTGTTTATTCAATCGGCAAATTTAAGCAACCAAGGTGTTTTCGCGGAAAAATCGTTCCCATTCCATATAAATTTAACAAAAAGGCTTGGATGACCAGCACCACATGGTGTGAAATCATTAAAGAGCTAGATGAGAAACTTATAAAAAAGGACAAAAA
This sequence comes from Dichetophora obliterata, assembly GCA_963920525.1. Classification (NCBI taxonomy): domain Eukaryota; kingdom Metazoa; phylum Arthropoda; class Insecta; order Diptera; family Sciomyzidae; genus Dichetophora; species Dichetophora obliterata. The sequence goes on from OY986437.1 coordinate 46,174,173, forward strand.
ATTTTTGCTGCTGATTGATAACGCTTCGTGCCACAAACTTGACTTCACACCAGAAAATATTGAAATTAAATTTTTACCACCATGTACCACAAGCATAATTCAACCATTAGATCAAGGTATGTATGTATGTAGATATGTACAGCATTTTTCATTCACATTGAAACGCAACGTAATGTTGATCATTTTATGTTTTATTTAAATTTATTTCAATGTATTATTCAATCCTTTAAAGCCCAATACAGAAAATGCCTAATTCGGGAACAAATATTAGCGATAGAAGGTGATTATATGGACAAATTCTTAAAAAGCATTTCAGTTTTAAGGGCGTTGTATATCGTAAAACGCTGTTGGTGGCTTGTAACACCACAAACAATACAAAATTGTTTCAAAAAGGCTGGAATTTTCAAGGCGGACGAATCTAATGAACCTGAGATAACTGAAAATATCTTGGACGATGAATACAGCACCTTTTTAAAAGAAATGTCTGATTTAGAGAATCGTGATTGCTTTGGTACCTTAAATGATACTGAAATAATAAGTGAAGTACAAGGTCAAAATTCTGACGAAGAGGAAGTAGAGCTAGTACCTGAGACAACATCTAAGCCAAGCAGAGAAGAAGCTATTAAGGCGTTATTTGTTTTAAAACAGTATATGGAGTCTGACGATAACAATATTATTAACATTGAAAACGTTTTATTTAATCAGCGTGATAAGTCACTAGTCCAAAGAAAAATTAAAGACTTTTTTTATTCTATTTGAAAGAATATTATTTATATGTATGGAAACATATGCACCTATTTTTAGTCAAACTGTGAACTGATTTTAATTTTGTTATTTTGTTATTTTTGTTTATTTCAATTTAAGTTTTTTATACATATACTCAATTGTTTTGTCAAATTGTGAACTGATTTTATTTTAGTTATTTTTTTTTATACTGAACTGTTTTGTTTAATAAAATGTTTTTCTTTAAAACATGTTTTTTTTACTTTTTATTTAAATATATTTACATATTCGTATAAGAAACAGATTTCTTAAATGCGTACGTACGCTTATAAGAAACAACTTTCTTATATCCGATAATTCCATATAAGAAAAAATCGCATATAAGAAAGAAATCTCTGGCTTTTTTTGACTTTCTTATATCCGATATCTACTGTATATGATTCTTTCAATATAATTCTTTCTACATGATTATTATTGAAATTTTTAGTTTTGTTTTAGTATTGTTTAACTTGTTTTAAATTTTTGGAGAAACAGATTGCGTTGAAATTTTTGGAATGGTGCTCTGTGAGACAGGTTAGAATATGTGAGCTATAATTCTGACGATGCTTCATTGCGTAATTTAACAGCAAAACTACTAATGATGGGCAGGTAATGGTAACACGAGAAGCAGCGTGTCCGCTGCTCATGTTCTCGAGACCGTTCCTGATAATGATTCTGTTCAATTTGGTAGGTGAACTCCAGTGTGTAGAGAGTAGCTTACCTAATTTACAACCTTAAACTTTAGTTTAAAGCTAAACTATTATACAGGGTCCGCCATATAACGTTTTTTTTCAACTAGTCCTTATTTCGTGAATGGTAACACTTAGCTCATGTCTGATTTGAGAAATAATTAGTTTTATCCTTCCGCTGAAAACCCGCACGCATTCATTGAAAAGCCGCTGCACCCAAAACGAGGCACTGTTTGGTGCGGATTATGGTCCTGAGGCATAATTGGGCCATTTTACTTCGAAAATAAGCAAGAAGTAGCCGTTACAGTCAATGGCGATCGTTATCGGGCTATGTTGAACGAATTTTTGTTCACAAAAATTTGGTTTCAACAGGACGGCGCTACGTGCCACACAGCCGAAGCTACACTCGATGTTTTGCGACCTGTTTTTGAAGATCGCGTTATCAGCCGCAGAGCTGATGTCGTTTGGCCACCTCGGAGCTGCGATTTGACACCGTTGGACTATTATTTGTGGAGTGCCCTCAAAGATAAGTGCTACGCCGACAAGCCAGAGACAATTGACGCTTTAAAGGACAATATTCGTGAAGCCATTGGTGAAATACAGCTGCACACAATCGATAATGTGCTTAAAAATTGGACTGATCATGTAGGCTACTGCATGGCCAGCCGAGGCAGCCATTTGAACGAAATTATTTTTCATTATTAACTGAAAGGATTGTACTTCCAAATAAAAAAAGAAATTTGAAAAAATATTTTGTAGTTTTTTTTTTATAGAATTTTAAAAAAAAAAAGTTATTTCGCGGACCCTTTACATATTAAAGAAAACTCTTCTCAGTTTTGCAATAACTTTGTTTTTATATTTTTCAGCCAAATATCTCAGTTAGGAAGAAGATTTCTTAAGAAAAATTAGATTTAATGTATTTTTTTTTCTCAACTAACTGCAAAGCTAAATACTAAAACTAGCTGATTCCAGATCTCGATGAGAAAGAACGGAAGTATTCATATTCTCTATTATCGATTCTTCTTTTTTTTCTGATTTTGACATTAGCTTTTCTCAAACGTTTTATACCATCCGTCAAAGCTTTTCATGAGTACGTTCAAAATTATTCTTAGGGTTACCCTCGAATACACAACTTTAGAATTTAAGTACTAAAAGTTAATAAAACTTTGCCATCAAAAATTCCAAATTTACCTTTGTGGAGCACTTAAACTCCTTGCTGCCTGCTTGCCTTTATTCGTAGGAATAGTCAAGAGTTTAAAGATCCCTATACATTTAAAGCACTCTACTGCTCTCTAGTCAGGTCAAGATTAGAATATGCTTCTTTAATTTGGAACCCTTCAGCTACAATTCATTCCTTGAGGATTGAAAAAGTTAAAAAAATCGATACAAAGTACATGCTTTATTGCACTTAATTTAGATTTGACTTATCCTCTCATCATGTGCGGTGTCTATTGATGGGTTTAAAGACGCTCGAAATCAGGAGGAAAATAACCAGTTTAATTCTCATCTATGATATAATATCCAGTTATATTGATGACCCTATGCTTCTGAGTTTGATTCATTTCAATATACCACCAAGGCAGTTGCGTTATTTTAAGCTATTTTTCATTAAAATCCATCGAACGAATTATGCCTTTAATGGGCCTATAACAAGGTCTTTATGCTTATACAGGGTTGCCAATATTCGAAGCGCCCATTTTATTTTTAAATAAATCAAAGAAACCACAATTTGTTGTCTGTTCGTCATGAATATCATTTAATTGGTTTCAAGTAGATTTGCTTACATTATTTCTTGAATATGATATCTCGTAAATGGTCGCCATTGGCCTCTACGACATATTGTGCCCGTTTTGCAGCATTTTCCATGGTTTTCTTCAACATTTCGATGGGAATGGCGGTTATTTCTTGACGGATGTTGGTTTTCAGCTCTTCTAGGGTCTTTGGCTTTTTGACGTAAACCTTTGATTTCAAATAACCCCACAAAAAGAAGTCTGGAGGCGTTAAATCTGGTGATCTTGGCGGCCAATCGAAATCACCATTTTTTGACATCAAACGGCCAGGGAACAATTGCTTCAAAAAATCGATTGTAGTGCGGCTTGTGTGTGGTGGCGCGCCGTCTTGTTGAAACCAGTAGTGCCTGATACGCTTTCGACGAACGATTGGCATGAAAAAATTGTTTATCATATCGCGATAACGCTCCTGATTGACAGTAACTCTGTGGCCATTATCATCTTCGAAAAAGAACGGCCCAATGAGCATTTTAGCACAAACGCCGCACCAAACAGTGACTTTTGCATCGTGAAGAGGTACCTCTTGAATCTCTTGTGGATTTTCAGTGGCATAAATACGGCAATTTTGTTTGTTTACCGTTCCGTTCAACTGAAAATGAGCTTCATCGCTCATTGAGTTGAGTTTTCACTATTGACTTGTTTTGTTGAATGTAAATTTTTAACAATTTTAGAGCGTTCGCGTGGCGTGTACTGTTGCATAGTAAACATTTGCTTGGAATGACGCTTCAAACGCGGTATGTCATTAGTCGATTTGGCATCACTGCGGAAAGTTACAGTGTTGCCAGATGGGCGCTTCGAATATTGGCAACCCTGTATAATGAATTATCATCTACACGCTCAGAAATCTTGGAATTAATTTTAAGCCAAGCGTTGGAATCATGCATTTTTTAATATATTTTTGATTAAAACTTATACTTTCAAGTATATTAAAAAATCGATTTAATGTTATCTGTATTAAAGTATAATAAAAATTGTATTATATACAAGTTATAATACAAATTGTCTTTAAATATAATAAAAATATCTATCAAGCATCTGTCAAATTGTCATTCTGATTCTGAAATCTGACATTGTCAAAATAAAACCTAAAGAAATAGTTTTTGTTAACGAAAAACCGTATGTTACAATATAAAAGAAACTTTAAATGAATAAATATTTTGTTATTGGTTGACCAAATATTTTCTTTTTATTTCACTTGGAATTTTAAAAGTAAGTAAACTTATAAAAGATTTATAGCTTTATTCCGTAAATGTTCCATAAATTTACTCCATAAATGTTGATTTTTCCTTTCACCTTTTCAGGACAATATGTATTAAATGCTATACATCTTGTATTACTGTTTAATACAATCTGTATTACTATTTAATACAATTTGATACAATTTGTATTACTATTTAATACAATTTGTATTAATATTTAATAAAATTTTTTTTATTCGTATTACTTTTTAATAACTGAAGTATTACACTTGATTATAAATGTATTAAAATATAAACCAGAATAGTATTGTTCTAAACTTAGTTTTTATTCCAATTCTGTATTAGAATTTAGTATTATGGAATTAGAATTCAATTTTAATATTTGACATATATTAGCTTCGAATGCAATTCTGGTGTATTCATATATACAATACAGTTTTTATTAGAATTTAATCCGCGTGTAGGTACTTGTTTGATTTTTCAATGTCAAAATCATCTTTTAAAAATTTTGTTACGAGTTTGTTTTAACATAATTTAAACTTAATTTTCTTTTTATTATTTTTTTTATGATTATTTAATTAATTGTACCTTAATTGTAATTTTCTCTAGTCTGTAAGGAATTGAATGATCCATAGACTGAATAAACTAAACTAAATTTGTAGAGAATAGTCTGGTAACTTGCGCACATTTCATATAGGTGTATGCAACTTTAAAAGTATCTGGCAAGTGTTAAGCAACCACTTAAACGTCTGGAATTTATGGATTACTACTCTCTAATGCACAACAAGTAACATATGAAAACATTTCATTAAAAAATTAGATTAATTTTTCAAGATTCGTGCATCTTCAAAGACATCTGGCAGGTTTTTAGCAACCAATAAAATGTCTGGAATTTATGAATTAGTACTATATAATGTACCGAAAACAACATACAAAAAAGGTTTTCGCTTAAAGTTGGGTTTCATTTTCAAATTTTGTGCAAGTTTCGACTCTTCTCCCGCTTAAACGCAAACACTCCCAATAGCCAGATTTTCACTTTTATAATATTTTTATGTCCGACAATGAAACCGTAACAACCATAACAAAAAAAGTCGTTTAAAATTGGGTGCTTTCTTGTCACTGACTCTTAGTCTTTTATTTTCGTATTCTTTTTAAATTGTAAGAATTTAGAAATTAAAACGTTGGTCCTAGCGAAAACGGAAAATCCACGCAAAAGTAAATCTTATATTTGAAGCCAGCTATCACATATTTAATGTCATAAAAAAGTTGCATGTCAAAAATTGAACGACTCCTTCTGTTTATTGGCCACTTTTGTGTAAGCACAAATTGTTGTGCTTCATGCAGAAAACACATTTGTGCGCTTCTTCTTTCGCATGTTTTCTCTTCCTTTCAATGACTGATGTTTTTTGGAATAGAACTTTTGTTGTTCATTCTCTCGGCTATTCTATCTTTCTTTTGAGGTTAAGTGCAACGCTATCAATGTTCGTTGCTTGAATAAATAATTTTTGCACTCAGTCACTTACACTTTGCCATTAAACACAAACACACATGCACTCATTTAATCAAACACGTACGTTCGGAAAGGATACGGATACGGTTGCGGATACGGAAACGACAGACGATGCTATATTTGTTTTGCTGGCTTTGTAGGTGTTGGAATTTAAACAGTTGCAGCATAAAAACCTTTAAACGGAGGTTCCCAGTGGGCAAAAGCAGGTCTTTGAAGCGCTTCTAGAAGGCCATCATATGGATTTCGTAGCCCTACCGTGCTCGTTTCCAAGCCCATAAGCTTTTTTATATGAAACGAGAAAATTTTCTAGGCCTTCCGCTCTCGCGACTCTAAAGAAGCCTGCTAGAAGCGCTTCTTTAGAATGTACATTAGAAAGAAAAGCAATATAAATATCAACTTGAAATAAAAAAACTTCTGACAAATTCCAGATTTGAACCAGCGTCCCCTCAGCTGGCGGTCTGGCATCTTACCCACTACTCCACCTCAAATTGTTAACAAATTTCAGCTTATTTTGCATCATTACAAATGAAAGTAAGTTTTCGGGAGCGCGGTTTCGCAACCCAGCTCGGCCCAAAAAAAATTTTTTTTTTGTATTTTTTTAAAATCTACATTTTTTTACAAATTTTTCTGTCCATTTAAAAATTTTTTTGGAATTTTTTGTAAATTTCTTTATACAAAAATAATAGAAAAGACTTCGAATTTTTCTGTACAAAAGTTTTCATATAATGTGTTAGATTTCGGCAACGAGTATAAATTATACCAAGAGATTGCTTCATCCAGCGTTCCAACTTCTTTCCAGACTATCAGCCATCCACCGACAGAAAAACCAAAACAATGACAACCAACGAGTTTTTGTACTCGTTATTGACGCATTGCTATGAGTAAGAAGTAAACATGAAAATGAATACGACAAGTAACGAAAGGAGAAGAAAACAATATTATAAGTATGTATGTATGTGAATGAAAATGTAACTTCTATTTGCCACAACTTTTACAGCTTATTTTTTTGTGTTAATTTTTGGGATCTTCTTGTGTTTGACGAATTGATGTTGTTTCTAGCTGGACATTGTTGTTGCGATTTTATTCTAGCTAGATTTTGGTTGCATCTGCAAATAATAATTTTTTTCATTAGCCGAATAAAAAGACGGAATTCTGATTCGGCTAAAGAAATAATTATTCTTTAATAAGGAGTTGCAAATATGTTTTTTTTTTCATGAAGAGAAGAAAATTGCTTGTTACCCATTTGCTTTAATGTTGTTGAAATTGTTTTTATGTAGGTATTTTATTAAAAGATACCAAAGTTGCAAGCAGTCATGATTTTATTTTAAGAAATTTATTTAAGAAAATGATTTTATTTTTTATTAAAATGTCAATTTTACGACAAAACCATTGATCGTAGATGCATGTATATATATATATATATATATATATATATATATATATAGTATAGAATAGTATAGATATATATTAATATTATATTTATTATTATATAAACATATACTTATAATTTTATTAGTATTCTTATTAGGTTATCTTAAACCACCAACAAAAATATACCTACCTGCCCAATCAGAAAACCCTGCAAGCATAAACAAAAGTATATTTTGATTCAATTGGAAAATATTTAAGAATTCTATTTCGTTATATTAAGACATTTATTTCAGATAGATTTTATGTTGAAATGTATGTAACTAATCCGAGTAAAACAATTTCATTTAGAATATTTTATTTTTTTATATATTTTTATATTCTTTGTTTATCACGTAATTAAAATGCAATGATAAAATTTTTAACATTTATTAGAATAATTTTGTACAAATGTAATATTGTGACGAAATTTGTTGTGAGCATTTTTATCATGCATTTCTTAATTGGTTGGTTTTAAGCATTTTAAACATTTTAAAAATAAACAGTTTTAAACATAATATATATATACAGTTTTAAACATTCATAATATATATGAATTATTTCATATATATTACTTTTGAGTAAAATTTCATGTGAGTATAATTTATATAATTGTATAATAGCATATATTGAAACGAGGTTATTTTTTTTTTATTAAATATTTAAAAGTTATTAGTTTATTTTATGAAGTTTAAGGTATTTATTTAATACAATATGTGACTATTGTCTTCTGTACATGCTTTTATTGGGTAAATTTTGATGACCTTTTTTGGTTTTTAAAGCATTATTAAAGCACAAGAGGTTTACATATTTTTATGTTTTTGTTCAATGTAAAAAGTGAACATTTCTGTATTTTATTACTATGTTTAGAGGTCAGTTATATGTAAATGCAGACGTATTAACCTCGTGTATGATTATTGCCATTTTTTTAAAAGTTTGAAGAATACGATACTTTTGCATCATCGGGAGAATTAAATGGCAAGTTTCATAGTTCCGTATGGTTGATCAATGGATTTAATTGTTGCGATAAATGCCAATTTTCACAGTTCTGTAAGGTTGATCAATGAATTTAATTATTGCGATATTAAAACTGCAAGGACCCCAATTTCAGAAAGCGTCCTGTGATTAGAAATTGCAACAAAATTGCTTTTATAAAGGAATTTATTGGCTTCTTGGAAACTCTTCAGCTTCCACAAAACAAAGTTAATAAGGTGCAATGCATCAATGGGTTCAAATATACCCTAAACTCAATGATTTTGCTTGTTGATGATCTCTTCGATCTTCGAACCAGGACTCTTTAGAGAATTTCTTCTCAGTCCTGAGATCGCAACTGGGGAGCACCACGGAACCATTAGTGAGAGAAGTGCAATACCTTTCTGCGCAGATAATGTCCATGAAATTCCTGACCCATAATTTTCAGAGTCGCAGCAAAAATTGCGAAAATGACGATGATTTAATGCTAGAATGGAACTTTAACCCATCCGATGAAGACGAAAACACCAGTCCAAATTGTCCGTCCGAAAAAATTAATAAAATAACAGTGGAAGAGTTTGAAGAATCCAGTATGAACATACCACCCTTAACTCCTTTGGAAATTTCTGTGGGTCGATATTTTGTAGGATATGGATTGAAGGCAAAATTTGGAAATAAAATAAAATGCGACGCTTGTCAAGAAAATCTCTTCAAGATGGAAAGTTATTCTTTTGACTCGGAGACTTTTCTTGAAAAGAAAAATTATAGTGACACTTGGCTTCTTTTAAAAAATCCGTCAGATGAATTTTTTAACATTTGCTCACAACATTTTTCTATTTACAAATACCTATTTGAAAAAATTTGTCACGAAGCCAACTTAAAAAAGCGAATTATAGAAAGTTGCATACAGCAAACAAACATAACAAACGCTTTGTGGTTTGATAAAACACAAGAATGTTATGAATATCGACTGATTATTCTTGACCACCTCATCAAGGTTTTGATAAGAAAAAATGTGAGGTGGTTAAAAGAAAAAATAGTTTCTGAAGAGTTTAAGAGAAAGGCAGATAACAGAGAAAGTAAAAATAAAAAAAAAATGCAACTGTTAGAATAAGAAGTATGCTGTATGCAACTTTTTGTAGTTCGCGTTTTTAGTTAAACAATTGATTTCTCAAAAAAGTATTTGTAAATAGAAAAATGTTTTGCGCAACTGTAAAAGACTTCATCTCATGATTTTTTAAATGTTCCGACTGTTACTATAGTTTTTGGTGCGTTTTGTTTGATTTATAATTTTCGCTCTAATGCCATACCGAACGAAAACTGACCCACTGTAGGTAATGGATGGCTTAAGGTACATTCTAACATAAAATTATCATCATTTTTGCAATTATTGTTCAGACATTTAAAAAAATGTGTCAAGGAACAAAATTACAAAATTCTTGAAGATAGGAATTGAACTTATTTTACGGACGTTTCTGTAATGTAACAGAGTTGCGATCGAATTGGTTTAATCTTCCAAATATTCAAAATTATATGTCAGGCTCAAGAGGTCACCAACCAAGGCTGTCATGGTTTAGGGTAATAATTACAACATTGATGGATCGCATGTTTTTATGCATACGTTTTACTTAAAAGCTTAATGATTTCTAATTAAACAATAAAATCTTAAATTTTTCGGTACAATTAAATGTTTCTATATTGAAGGATGCTTAAATAAATTTGTGTCCCAAAGTCTTGATATCGCAATAATTAAATTCATTGATCAACCTTACAGAACTGTGAAAATTGGCATTTATTGCAACAATTAAATCCATTGATCAACCATACGGAACTATGAAACTTGCCATTTAATTCTCCCGATGATGCAAAAGTATCGTATTCTTCAAACTTTTAAAAAAATGGCAATAATCATACACGAGGTTAATACGTCTGCATTTACATATAACTGACCTCTAAACATAGTAATAAAATACAGAAATGTTCACTTTTTACATTGAACAAAAACATAAAAATATGTAAACCTCTTGTGCTTTAATAATGCTTTAAAAACCAAAAAAGGTCATCAAAATTTACCCAATAAAAGCATGTACAGAAGACAATAGTCACATATTGTATTAAATAAATACCTTAAACTTCATAAAATAAACTAATAACTTTTAAATATTTAATAAAAAAAAATAACCTCGTTTCAATATATGCTATTATACAATTATATAAATTATACTCACATGAAATTTTACTCAAAAGTAATATATATGAAATAATTCATATATATTATGAATGTTTAAAACTGTATATATATATTATGTTTAAAACTGTTTATTTTTAAAATGTTTAAAATGCTTAAAACCAACCAATTAAGAAATGCATGATAAAAATGCTCACAACAAATTTCGTCACAATATTACATTTGTACAAAATTATTCTAATAAATGTTAAAAATTTTATCATTGCATTTTAATTACGTGATAAACAAAGAATATAAAAATATATAAAAAAATAAAATATTCTAAATGAAATTGTTTTACTCGGATTAGTTACATACATTTCAACATAAAATCTATCTGAAATAAATGTCTTAATATAACGAAATGGAATTCTTAAATATTTTCCAATTGAATCAAAATATACTTTTGTTTATGCTTGCAGGGTTTTCTGATTGGGCAGGTAGGTATATTTTTGTTGGTGGTTTAAGATAACCTAATAAGAATACTAATAAAATTATAAGTATATGTTTATATAATAATAAATATAATATTAATATATATCTATACTATTCTATACTATATATATATATATATATATATATATATATATATATACATGCATCTACGATCAATGGTTTTGTCGTAAAATTGACATTTTAATAAAAAATAAAATCATTTTCTTAAATAAATTTCTTAAAATAAAATCATGACTGCTTGCAACTTTGGTATCTTTTAATAAAATACCTACATAAAAACAATTTCAACAACATTAAAGCAAATGGGTAACAAGCAATTTTCTTCTCTTCATGAAAAAAAAAACATATTTGCAACTCCTTATTAAAGAATAATTATTTCTTTAGCCGAATCAGAATTCCGTCTTTTTATTCGGCTAATGAAAAAAATTATTATTTGCAGATGCAACCAAAATCTAGCTAGAATAAAATCGCAACAACAATGTCCAGCTAGAAACAACATCAATTCGTCAAACACAAGAAGATCCCAAAAATTAACACAAAAAAATAAGCTGTAAAAGTTGTGGCAAATAGAAGTTACATTTTCATTCACATACGTACATACTTATAATATTGTTTTCTTCTCCTTTCGTTACTTGTCGTATTCATTTTCATGTTTACTTCTTCTTACTCACAGCAATGCGTCAATAACGAGTACAAAAACTCGTTGGTTGTCATTGTTTTGGTTTTTCTGTCGGTGGATGGCTGATAGTCTGGAAAGAAGTTGGAACGCTGGATGAAGCAATCTCTTGGTATAATTTATACTCGTTGATTTCGGTGACCTGGGTTCGCGTCCCAACTCGGACATAAAAAATTTTTTTTTTGTTTTTTCTCTAAGATTTGATTTTTTTAATTGATCTGATCATTTATAATTTTTTAAAAATTTTTTAAAAATTTTTTTATATAAAATAACAGGAAAAGACTCCAAACCTTCAAAAGGTAGGCCTTACAGAAGCACTCATCAATGCAGCGATCATGGAAGCTATATTGACGCCAATAAGAGCACTACTAGCATGCATTCTTTTGCGTATCGCTAGCTGAAATGCCCACTGGGTTTATGCCTCTGTGTGTGTGTGTGTGTGTGTCGGATTTGCTTCTATTGCTGATTTCCGTAGCAATAAAGCTGAAGGAAGCACAGAGAAAAAAAGCATCAAACGCACACATCTACCCACACGAATGCACGTTTTCTGACTCTTTACGTTTCCGTTGTAATTTTTTATCGTCCTCCATATTATTTGCATTTCTAAAAAACAGCTTTTCATCAATTTTCTGAGCATCAAAATAGCTGGCAAAAAATAAGCATAGCTTAATTTAGACAGTTTTTTTCAAACTATTTTTAAATGCAAGTGAATATTCTTCAACCCAATCATCTATCTTTAATAAGTATGAAGTATGAAAAAATCAGTCCATATAGAAATGTGTCACAATATCCTGCTTTACACTTTCTTGCACATTTTGCTCATATGTTGTCATTCCATTTCTGCTCTCTTCTCCTCCTGCCCCTTCAACAAGTTGCAATAATTCTTCCACGTCATTGCAAATACTTCAATTACAATATGTTGGACACACATACATGCACATACCTCTTCAACACAACGTGTATTCATCTGTCTGTCTGTCTGTATTTCCATTCTTATGTTTGTCCTGCTGTCTGTTAACGTCTGTATGTTTATCCTTACAATATGTTCTCGATCCTTTACTCAATTTTGTATAAGTTCTTCGTTGTCAATTGCAAGCTTGAAATGTTTCTGATTTATTATTACTAAAGAAGATTTGCTACTTTGGTTTTAGAGTTGCCTCAGCTTTTTTAGTATTTTCTCAATGTAGCAATTTTGCGCACATGATTAAATATTTTGATACCGTTAGGGTTGCAACTAATTGAAAAAAATATGTTTTGTTGCATTCTTCACATTCTACGCTTGCTTTTGTCTGGTACTTTCGTGTAGAGCTGCCATAAATTTTATAAATCTACATTTTTTATTCTTTTATGTATATTCCGCAACATTCATAACACAAATGAAACATATTTTATCTATCTCTCCATTGACTTGACAAATTGATTTTTGTAAGCCGATTGGTTTTGGCTTAAATTCCGCTTACTCATATCATTAAGCTTATCTGTGGAGGTTTTCTTGAAATAATTTTTATGCAAAATAATTCATCATATCTCTTCCGGAATTTCTTTTATGTAGATTTTTTAATCTTTACGTCAAATTGTCTTTTGTTATGGAATATTATTGATCTTCTTTACAAAAAAAAAAAAAACATTAGAGAGGTGAATTTTTAGTGATGTTATGTGTAAATATTTGAACGAAGATTAATTTCCATGAATCAAAAATACTTTTCTATTCAAATTATTTCTATACATTAGGACTATCTACAGCATGTCTGATGTGTGCAAGGATTATAAAAAAAAAAAACTTGTTTTGTCCCAACATTGAAAAGTTTCCCTGTATAGCCTAAGAAAACAAAAATGTTTAAGAATACTTCACAGGCTTAGTTAAGTTGGAAATAAGTAATAATAATGTTTTCATCCTGTGTTATATTCTTCGTAATATTGTTCTGGTATTTATGATTATAAAAGCAGTAATTAAAAAATATTTAAGAGAAAAGAAGTACTCCTAATATTTAATTTAATAGAAACACGAGGTAGTCCGTGATTGAAGTAAAAAGTAAGCTAGATAACAAAGTCAGCTGCTAGAATACAACTTTTCTTGCTGTTGTTGTTGAAATTTATGATCCTTAGAACATTGTTGTTGGAAAAATCTACGATGGAGCAGTTATATTAATCTGGTCCTTCCTTATTTTTTGTTCATGATTTATGAATTGTATCATACTTCATGCCTTTACATTTCAGTTTTTGTTCAATTTTTTAATATTACACGGGGATTACACAAAACAGTACCGTTAAGGCAGTGAAAAAACGTATACGTGTCTGTGAATAAGTGTCCAGACAATTGTTAAGACAGTTGGCAAAACAGCAGACAAAAAAGTAGAAACTTTATATATTATGAAGAAAATTTCTGTTAAAACTGCAAGCATGCCAAAGTATTGCAAATTTCCAATTATTTCTATTCAATTTTCTCTTCTCCTTACATTTGATATGCTAAATATCATTCTACTGTCCTAGCTTCAGTTTCAGAGGTATGGGTTAAACAAAGGTATGGCCAGGGTTGCCAGTTTGGTAATTAATTACCAAATTGGGTAGAAATTTTTTGACTTGGTAATTCGGTAATTTTTTTTATAGTTTTGGTAATTTTTTTCCTTCAGTTTTTCAAAAAAATTCAAAATAATCAGTTTAATTGCAAGATTTATATAAAAAATTGTATTTAATGTTACATTAAAAATTTTTTAGTGCAGCATAACCTTTAAGTCTTGTATTGAACATTTCTCTAAGTTTTCCGAACGCATCATCTGAAAATATTGGGAATCATGTCAAAAGAAAATGTCAAAATATTTCAATCTTGAAATTTATCGTTAACAAAGAAGTCTCTTATAAAAAAGAAACTACGAAATAAGTTGGGTTTTAATACAATAAATAGCATAATGATTTCAAAGGAACTCTGCGAAATAAGAGAGAAGCCTCATTATGTGTGGTCACCAGAAGAAAATTTTTATATCTAAAATTGAGATTTTTTTTCGCCATCAGCTCTAGTTTAGGAGTTATAGGCAAAAATGTAAAAACCTGTTATGTTCTAACAGAATAATATCTTCAAATTGCATCAGTCGATTTCGATCGTATTTGACAGCTTGGATTAGGAAATATTCAGCCCTATCATGCTTAATTTTTCACGCGGAATCGAAGAAGAGAGTTTTAATTTTTAAGAAAAAGCTCTAGAACATTTTGGACATTTTCAAGTTTTTTTTCCTGAATGTTTTTTTCCTTGTTGAGTTTCCTGAATGTTCTTGAGGCTTATCTTAAAAATAAAAACTCCCTTTTTCGATTCCACTTCAGAAGTTATTCATAATGGGGCTAATTAGGTCTAACCATTTTTGTAAACAAATTCTTTTTCATCTTTTGTTTTGAAGATAATGGCCTGGAAAATCATAAATTTGAAACTTTTTCATAATAAACATATTTGCTACCGTGAAATGTCTGAATCATAAAAATATCTTTTGTCTTTGAAGTTTAAGCATTCATTTAACCTTTGCAGATATTGTGGATAATTCCAGATATATTTTGAAATAACGAAAATTGATTACATGAAAAATTTATAGGAAAAATTTCTAAAGTAACTTACTGAAATACTAGGGTTTTCCAGCCGCTTAAAATTGCTTGGAATAAATTTAATAAAATTTTCCTTTATGTTTTTCTAAAACGTGAAAAGATATCAGCAAAAGCTTTAAATACTTTGCAATTGTTTGCGCTTAGTAGCAGTTATTGGACAAATAACTGTATATAATATATTTTCATAACTCCTTAACTTGAGGTGATGGTGAAAAAGTTTCCTTAAATTTAAAATCAGTGCCCGTAGTTAGAATTGATATCCTATAAAATAAGCAAACTGTGTAGTTCCTGATTTTTAGTTATGAAAAAATGATTAAAATTTCAACTTGAGGAAACCGATAATTTTTTTAAAGCATTAAATGCCATATCTTTGTATTTATTCATTTATTTTCTTAAAATCAATATTCATTGCCAATGAATGCGGCATATGTTTTTAGTTCCTACTTATTGCAAATAAAAAAGATAAGGATCCCATTTTTATACCATTAATTTATATTTCTTTGTTTTGTTTTGTTTTGTGATAAAAAAATACGTTTACCTGAATTAACTACTTATTTGTGATTTTTATATTAATATAATAAATAAATTTTAAACAAAAAAAAAGTTGTACTTTTTCTATATATGTTTTCATTTTTTTTTTTATTTAATTAAAAAAAAGACATACGTCTCATTTTTATTAGCATATGGCCACGGCTCACGCCTTATAACGTAACATTCGTACGCGTTTTTTCGTCATAGGTCAAAAACTTTGCTGCAGAATTTAAAATTTTTTATGTTCGCTTGTAAAGCTCTTCAAGGCTAACCTTTTGTAGGAAATTTTTTTTCGAATGTTTTTCATTTTTTGAAATATAGCCTTCCAAATTAGCTTATAACGTTACACAATTTCGGAAGTGCACTTTGAGATTGCTATAACTTTTTATAAAAATCAGTAAATCTACTGTATCAATTTTATTGCTACTCTGCGACAGGTTAGATGAAGGATTAAAGTAAAAATAAAAATTATGTTTATGCTGGAAAATATATATTTAATGGTTGTTTTTAAAGGAAAATGTGTCTTATAACGTTACACAAAAAAAGTCTTAAACGTTACTGTGTAAATTTCTTGACTTTGTACTGTTTTAAACAGACCTGTGATGTATTAAAATACATCGTATTTAAAATACTATTTAAATACTGGCCCAAGTAATTGAAAAAAAATACCAAATACAAATACCAATACTTGAGTATTTGCAGAGCTGAATTTTCAAATACTTGCAAATACTATTTAAAAGTATTAAGTAAATACTTTCAAATACTTCAGTAAATACTTAGTCAACATTAAAGTGTTTACTGAAGTATTTGAAAGTATTTACTAAATACTTTTAAATATTATTTGCAAGTATTTAAAAATTCAGCACTGCAAATACTCAAGTATTGGTATTAGTATATACTTTTTCAAATACCAAGTATTTGTGTATTTTTTTTTTCAAATACCAATACCTAGTATTTGTATTTGGCATTTATTTTTCAATTACTTAGGTATTTCTATTTGGATTTGGATTTGTATTTGAAAATCACAGGTTTGGTTTTAAACTTAAAAAAAGTAATGCTTTTTGTAGCTTTTATTTGTAGGCAAATTTAGATACTTCGTATGTAATGATTTTGCTATCAAAAAAATGTACGTGATGAGCGCAGGATATGTTGCGAATATTCTTAGCACTTGTGAATATGGTAGCCGTTTTTAATTCTAAGTTTATTTCACTGGTCTCATCATTGGTTACCTCTTCCACTAAAATTGTTGACTCAGTTCTGTTGAACGCCTCAATGAAGTCAGAAGCACTGTTGACAAGACAGTCGCGAGCTCTAATGTGCTTTCGAACGACTGATTTTACTGTAGCTCCAATACCGTCAACACAACCTTTCCCATGGGAGGTTGCGAAGTAGTTCCAGAAAATCTTTATATTGAATTTGGATTCGAAAACTGGAATAATGGCTGCAATATATTTATTTTTAAACTGGGAAGATGGCCCATCACTCCAAATTTTTAAAATTCTCACCGTGCTTGGAAGTGTTGATAGTAATTTATTTAAATATGGGACTATAGTTTCCTTAGTATGCAGTAAGTTATCTGATACAATTACTTTCGATTGGAAAACTTCGTTGTGATAACAGGCAGACGTAAACAAAGTGAGTTGACGCTGATTCCAGTGAGCGCTCTGCACTTCATCCTGGCTCTCACAGACAAAATTTTCGGCGAAGTCAATTTGTAACAAGCCTTCATCACCAAATTCAACATTTGAAGCTCGTGGGCGATCATAAAAATTAAATGTTTGAGATTGTTCACGTTTAATGTAGCTGTGCCTTAGAAATTGCGGCGATATCGCTGAAATATGAGCAATTAAATCACACAGCGTCCCAGTTTCTTCAAATCTTTCGACTCGGTTATTTTTCAGGCTTTTTTTCCAAATTTTCCATGATATGATCATACCAAGGGGTGATTCGCCAATTAAAGTTTTTAACTTCATACTCGAAATTCCAGAGCATTTTTCGCAATTTGAAAACCAGCAGTTCATCGATGAGTTTTCGCATAGGAACTGTCTTACAAATCCATTGTTGTAATCCGGCACACTCGGTATATTCTTATGCAGAGCAGCAACAGCTTCTATAAAATTTGAGTGATACGAACAAACACACATATTGTGAGGTAGATCATTAATCAGCTTAATATTGGGTGGTCGATGTCTTTTGAAATGTGCAAGACTACAAACAACTGAAAAATAAAATCAAAACAAAATAGTTTTAATGATATTCAATTTTATGCTTAAATACCTTCGTTTGCGTTTTTCCTTTCATCAGCAAAAAGTGCGTAAGCTTCCTTCATGGATAGGACCATATGTCTGGTGGGCAATATTAATTCATTTCCAGTTGTAGGGCAAGAATATGTTTTAACATCTTTTACTTTAGGTGAAACTCTAGAGATGTCGTCCCTTTCCAAATAGCTTTGTATAGCGGAATTAATATTATTTTTGTATTCAAAGGAGGAGTGTGTTTTTGTCGGCGGTGGTGACGTTATCACTTGCACTATATTTTTTTTCAGCATCATCTAGTTTTGTAAAAACTTGCAACAGAACTGCCTTCTTCTTTTTAGGTGAGCTAGGAAGGGCTTTTGTAACTTTTTTCAACGCTTTACCTAGAGTTTGAGGGCAAGCATAACTTTCTTGAACAACAGCATTTAACCTATCTGTCGGACTATTAAGAGATTCAATTTCACGTTGACTTTTTTTTATTTTTAACCGCTCTCTATATTGTTTGACACGCTCGCGAGCTGCACCAAGGCGTTTGTTTTTTATCTTTTTGCGTTGTTCTTGTGGCAAGTTTTCTTCAATTCCCTTTTTTTTCAACCGGTACTTTTTTTGAGCTTCAGCTTGTTTTTTTTTTGCTTCTTCATATTTTGTTTTGTTCGTTTTTAGCTTTTCATAATAGTTTCTATTTCTTTGAGCCTTGCTCAGTGGCTGCTATAATATGAAAATGGTTTTAAATTTAGAAAATTTGCCTTCTGTACTTAAGACCCAAAAAGTCTTATAACGTAACATATGTTTGATCACTGCTGAGACTATGAAAAACAACATATTTGAATGATTTCTATTTTGATTAGAAAAATTGACAAAAAATCATTGAAAAATTCTACCGATTTATTTTATTAATTTGTTGTATTATATGTAAGAAAAAACTTTTTACATATTTCGTCTTATAACGTAACAACTCTATTGGAGCTAAGTTTAAAGTTGATCAAAAATATGTATAAAAAATACTTTTGATTACAATTTTGACTTGGTTTGGCAGAGACAGTCCTAACGACTCTAACAATTCAAAAATGTAAAAAAAAAGTTTGAAATTAACCCACAATAATTACCTTTTTTTGAAGCGTCGGTTTTTTTGCCATCTTCACAAAGCACAGGCAACACGTTGAAATATGACGAAATGCCAAGTAGTTTCTGTTTTTTTATGTTCGACATTCGCATTTCCCGTTACTTTAAGATAAATTCTTTCTATTTACAAACATAATAGCGCGAAAAATCAATTTTTGTTTTTTTTGCCTGGTTTCATTTTTCTGAGCCGTGACCATATGTGTTTATCAATTTTACTCATTTAGTGGTTTTTAGTTATTAAAAATAAGTAATTTCAAACAAGAAAAATGTTATACTTAACAATATTAACTAAATTTATTTTACCACTATTTCTATTTATTAATTTTAAGTATTTTAATGTTAAATAAATGTTTTTTATTAATAAAAATTATAATTTTATTGATTTTCTTTCTTTAAAAAATGTTTGTTTATATAATTAACTTTTATTTAACTTTGGTAACTTTTTGATCAAATTTTGGTAACTAAATTTTCTTACAAGTGGCAACCCTGGGTATGGCAGCTCGAATAATGGCAAAACAGCAAGGTGGCTTTGTAAAAACTAAAAGTGTATCAGCTGAAGGAGGCGACAAAGTAAAAGGTCTGCAAACGAAAGAAAGCAATACATGGTTTGACACAAGCTGGTAGACAGTGGTTCAAAAGATTCGACGCAGTTATTAAAAGTTACCCTTTGAAGCAGTCTAAGTATTACCAATGTCTGTGTTATATTCAGAGAGATAACATTTTCATGATAGTTGAATATATAATTTATGTTGAATATATAATTATAGCATTGAACAATAAGAAAACAACAGACGAGTTTATTTATAAATTACAAGAAAATTTTGATATAAAAGACATGCAAGAAGCAAAACACTGCGTTGGCTTAGAAATTAACAGTCAGAAAGAAACGTTATCAATCTCTCAACCAGGATATATAAAAAACTTAGTAACAAAATATGAGTTAAATAATGCCAAATTAATAAAAATATCGATGCAATCAAAGATCAAGTTAGAGAAAGAACCAACAATTTCTGGGGAAAGGGAATATATGAACAAGAATAAGTATCAAGAAATTATTGGATTTTTATTGCACCTCTCTGCTTTTAGTCGACTTAAAATATGTTGTAGTGTAAATATGCTATCGCAATTTTGTCAAGATCCCAGAAGACAACATTGGAATGCAGCATTAAATTTAGTTAAATATTTAAATACTACGAACGATTATGTGTTAACTTTTCGTAAAACTGGGTTACCACTTGTTGGTTATGTAGATTAGAATTGGGCTCAGGATACAAATGACCGAAAATCTCAAACTGGCTTTTGTTTTTTTTTTACTCTCAGGTGCCATTGTATCAAAGAAGCAGCGCATTGTGGCTACATCAAGTGCAGAAATAGAAAACATGGCATTGACTTGTGACTTGACGGTGATTCGTTACAAAGTTGCACCCCGCTCCCTACGCCACTACTCTACTGCAGCACTGTGCTCATTTAACTCAACCAACAGCCAGGCACACACACACACACACATAGCCAGCACGTTCGACGTAGCCAATAGCCAATCCTACGTAAACCACACACAACAGCCAGACATGATATAATTCCCAGAAGGTTTCTTGCGACATATGAATAAGTAATAGCCGATACACATTGACTGCAACAGTCGTCCACCGACAAAACGAAAACTTGCCGTCAGAGAGAAATGACGCAGTATTCTCGACGACTTCATTATAATGAACGAAACAGAGACAATCTATATTTCATACAAAACATAAACAAACTCTGCTATGCTCGCTCTTGTCATCTATCAAATTAGAAATAGATTGAAGTCTGCGGCAGCAACAATTGTGGTCGTGTTCTTTCTTTGTCGTGCCGTCTCCAAAAAATACATCTTCATAAGAAAAAATGCGTTCTATTTTTTGACAGTTGGCGTTCGTCGCTAGTCGCAGTCTATGTGTATCGGGAAATTCCAAAACATTTCGACACAGTCCAGGACCCGACCCCTTTTGAATTGGATGAAATTTGGACAGCAGTTTTTCCTCGTCCCTACGAATACTATGACATCAGAATTGAGTTAAAATTCAAAGTAGTTTTTGTTTTATGGTTCGTTGAAGTAGGTTTTGTATGGCACTTTTTGAAAAAAGGACCTCTCTTAAAATTGGCATAGCTTTGGAATGCGTTAGTGGATTTCAAAATGTTGGATATCATTTTAAAGCTTGCAAAAACCTCCCTAATAATAGTTGATACAAAAGTCATGTCGTTGTGGTTCAATGATATTGAAAACTGCAACGTATCCTTTATCCTTGAATTTCCTGGCATAACGTATAATTAATTTTTGATTTTCCCCACCAAAATGAAAGCCCATCTTTTTCTCTACATCTTAGCCAAATTTAATAATGGGTGCTCCATGGGATCACTAGATACATAAGGTTTGGTAAAGACTGCTCGAGGTTTGATGTTTCAGTTTCGATTTTTCAAGTAGTGACTACGTATAATTATCACAATTTTTACACCTAACGCAGTCCGATTTAGATCAAACTTTACACAAGTATTATAATCTAACAGTCAAGAGAAAAAAAATTTACTTCTTGCCGGAAATTAAATAGATAATAAAATACCAATCACTATTAACCAAGTAAAGAAATTTCATTGTATTTGTAAATTTTACTTTTTATTTATTTAATGACACTATAAGTTTTAAATTCTGATGACAGTGAAAAATATCTAGTCTGGATTTTACCAATGCATAATGGGTTAACATGATGAATTGCTTGTGTTTTTGGAACAGGTTTCAATTGCGGACATGAAGCATTAAACTGTAGTTCTTCCCTTATATACTCCTCTTGTGAAACGTAGATGAAGTTCATATTTTTGATGTTGTTTTTTGACCACGTATACATTGCAAAAGGAGTGTTTATTGCACTTTCGGTGCTTTGGATACTTGCCCGTGCCACAAGTCTTTTAAGTGTACCGCCAAGTCCGTCACAAACATTTTTCCCATGTGCTGTACAAAAATAGTTCCATTCTGCTTTGATTCCAAATTTATGCTCATGACATGTGAGGTTGTATATATTAGATTTGTTTTTATACTGAGCGGCGGATCCATCAGAAAAGTAGAAAACTTTTGACGGCATGTTTACATGTTCCTTTATAAAACTTACAAACTTATTTAAAAACAGATTTACTGCAATTGTGTTGTGTTTCATAATATCGCTTATGATTACAAAGTTTGTAAATTTAACTTCTTCCTCTGATCGGTAATAAATTCCGAATGGGTGAATCGTTGCTTGTTCATTAGTCCAGTGGTATGACTGCACTTCATTTTGTATGACGAAAGTATAATTTTCAGCAAAGTCTAAAACAACTAGTACTTCGTCAGATTTTAAATCTGCTCGTATTTTATTGAAATATATGTTTTGTTGCTTTGTTATGAAAGAGTATTTTAGTAGTTTTGGCAAACGTTCTAAAAAATTATCTATAAAATCTTCAACACTTTCTAGTTTTGTCATCAAATTTGATCTATCCGTTTGCGTCCACAAATTGTAACTTACTGTCTCAATGTTATGACCGTCAAAGAAATTATGTATAACAGACCTAAGTCTTTCAAATCCAGGACATTTATCGCAGTCACCCATATAACATGCCGCCAAAGGATTTTTGCATATTCCCAAATTAAGCCAGGTATGGTAGTCAAAGTAATTTTGGTTATCGTGGTCCTTTTTGAAGACACTTTCACACATTAGTTTGACATTCTGATGAATGACACAAACACATACCGAATGGGTGCCGCTGCTCCCTGCCAGTACACATTGTTGTGGTCTCAGAGAGGCAAATTTTGAAAATCCTACTTTTAATTCTGAGTGATGAGTTCTAAATTCATTATACAGCTCCTTCAAATTCATAAGCATCAATCGTTTTTGAATGTGTATTCGTTTGCCATCCACCTGAAACAATTACTTTGTAAGTAACTTTTAAAAAAAATGATGTACAACATCCTATACCTTTACAAATTTAAAATCTTTTTTTCCGGGCATCAACCGACTGTATTCATCTTTACAATAAAAATCGATTACAGAAGCGTTCAAACTATCAATAGCGGATTGTTTGTTATCGTCTAGGTCTCCAGTTTTATCCATGTTTGAATATTTTTTTGATATTCTTATAGAGTACATAGAGGACGTTGGAAGCTCGTCTTGCATTTTTCGGAGAGACCAGTCTTGTGGCAAAACTTGTAAACAAGTCTCCTTTATGGTTTTGTCACTGCTATAATCAAAAATTTTCCTTATAGCATCTTAAATCTCACTGTCGTCTAACTTAGGGGCAAGCGAAACTTCGTCATATCCGAAAATTTTTTTTAACACGACATTTTTCATATTTTCCATTTTGGAGCGAATATAGCTTTCCATGTTTCGTTTCTTGAGCGAAATTGGTGGTTCACCAAGTATAACCAAGCATTCGTTTAAGCATTTCAATGCATCTTCCATAGGAACAAATAAGTTGTCTTCTTTTGTTTCACTTTCACTTTCTCATATCTGTTGTCTTTTTGCAGAAACTTTTATTCTGCAACTAGAACATATTCTAGAATCAGGACCCGTATTTGAGTACATTTGCCTTATCCAAAGTGAAAGTTTTCTGAGATCCGATATTATTACTTTTGGATGAACTAAATTCAAAGGGTTACAACACGTTTTACTTGCGAAAGCACTCATCTTGTGAAACAACTTTTACTAATTAGAGCAATAACACAAAGCAAAAAGGCAATAATAGCAACAACAACATCTTTTCAAAAATCACATGTATCTATTTTTAGAATTTGCATACTTGTACAAATAAGTCATCATTTTACATACATGTAAAAGTAACCCAGCGATAGGTTGTTGAAGGCAAAAAATTTTAAATATGAACACCCGATACGCATAAGATATTTTCACTGTCATCAGAATTTAAAACTTATAGCGTCATTAAATAAATAAAAAGTAAAATTTACAAATACAATGAAATTTCTTTACTTGGTTAATAGTGATTGGTATTTTATTATCTATTTAATTTCCGGCAAGAAGTAAATTTTTTTTCTCTTGACTGTTAGATTATAATACTTGTGTAAAGTTTGATCTAAATCGGACTGCATTAGGTGTAAAAATTGTGATAATTATACGTAGTCACTACTTGAAAAATCGAAACTGAAACATCAAACCTCGAGCAGTCTTTACCAAACCTTATGTATCTAGTGATCCCATGGAGCACCAATTATTAAATTTGGCTAAGATGTAGAGAAAAAGATGGGCTTTCATTTTGGTGGGGAAAATCAAAAATTAAATATACGTTATGCCAGGACATTCAAGGATAAAGGATACGTTGCAGTTTTCAATATCATTAAACCACAACGACATGACTTTTGTATCGACTATTATTAAAGAGGTTTTTGCAAGCTTTAAAATGATATCCAACATTTTGAAATCCATTAACGCATTCCAAAGTTATGCCAATTTTAAGAGAGGTCCTTTTTTCAAAAAGTGCCATACAATACCTACTTCAACGAACCATAAAACAAAAACTACTTTGAATTTTAACTCAATTCTGATGTCATAGAATTTGTATGGCCGAGGAGAAACTGCTGTCAAAATTTCATCCAATTCAAAAGTGGTCGGGTTAGAAAATACTCATTTTTGTGTCGATATTTTTTGGAATTACCCTATCGGCTATAAGGCGCATTGTGACGAGAGCGTAGCGCTTTGTCCCGTCGCATACTTGTTGGGTGTCGCAACATTTTTTTATTTTAATCAACTAGTGGTACCATCACGTCGCCTTCGGTCGGTTGGGCGTCCACAACAAAACTCGGTTCTGGGACCATTACGTCGGCTTCGGTCGGTCGAGCGTCCACAATTAACATTCTCCTTCGTAAATCACTTCGGCTTCTCTCAGACGGTAGCCCGACGTACAGATGTATACTTAGGAATTCTATTATATATTATTTTATTGTTATTACCCTATCGTTAAAATAAATACCAAGGCGCTTTACGCCATACACAGATATTTGAAAAGATATATATATCTTACACTATAAAAATTATATAAAACAATATAAAATATATTTAAAATATGCGAGTCTATGCGAGATAAAATATACATATGTACCTACATACTTGAATATTATATAAACTGCTCAAAATTTCAAATTTACCAATAAAGCAGAAAAATATAATCCGAGCACTAAAATCAACAAGTCTTCTTATTTATTTTTGACAAAAGTTTGAGGGTCTTTTATTTGACCCTGAAACCACTGAGCATACCTCAGCCTTCGACTAAAACCCCTTTACAGACTGAAGCAGCAAAAAAAGCCAGCTACTTTGGATATTTGTTAAAAGAACTTGGTTGCAAATCACAAGACACAACAATAGTCTATTGTGATTCTCAAAGCGCTCAACATATGGCAAAATTTGGAGGTCATCATTCAAGAATCAAGCATATTCACTACAGATACCATTTCATCCGTGATGTTATAGAAAACAAAATTGTCCAAATCAAATACTTGCCAACAAATGAAATGCTTAGTGATGTCTTAACAAAACCTTTACCAAATGTGAAGCACTTATTTATTCAGTTTTGACAATGGATTTTCTGAACTGTCTATAACTTCCTCCCATCGCGATAATCCGAAAACAGATCATCAATTGTTAGCTCCCGTTCCAGCACAATAAAATTAACAAACAATGGTCGATTTCATTAAATAAATTTTGTTTTCCAGCAGAAATTTCACTTGACAAAATATATTTTGACAGTTAAATCAGCCGTACATAGCTACACAAATAAATTGGTTACTACACAATCGAAATAAGTAGCCGAATGAAAATTATATTAAAAGTAAACTGCATTTGCTTCATTTAAAGCCAAACAACAATTAATTATATATTATATCTTAAAACATGGCTCATTTTATGAAATTTTTAGGATTTTTGTTTAGTTTTTTTACATGTTCATACATAAAATCTGGGTACTCAATTGATTTATGCGGTTACAAGTAAATTATACATCCCTATGGCTGAACGAATAAACATAAATTGTCAATAGTGACATTATAGCTACGCCAATGTTTTGCTCTCTCGTTTTTTGCTCTCCGAATTGCATCTACCTGGTTATTCTGCCATGACTTTATTCACATGTTAATTCTGTTTTGTTTACTCATTGAAATATCTGAATTCTGTTTAACGCATGGCAGAATAACCAGGTAGATGCAATTCGGAGAGCAAAAAACGAGAGAACAAAACATTGGCGTAGCTATAATGTCACTATTGACAATTTATTTTTATTCGTTCAGCCATATGGATGTATAATTTACTCGTAACCGTATAAATAAAGCGAGTACCCAGATTTTTTGTGTGAAAATATAAAAAAATTTTATTAAAATCATTACAAATTTAATAAAATGAGCTGTGTTTATAGTTATAATACAGAATTAATTGTATTTTGGCTGTAAACAAAGCAAATCAAAATTAACTTTTAATAAAATTTTCATTTGACTACTAGTTAGAATGTTCAGTAACCAATTTCTTTGTGTCGCTATGTACGGCTGCTTTGAATTGACAAAATATATTTTGACATTATAGCTACGCATTTGTTATTGTTTTATTTGTCGTAGAGAGCATGTTTCCAGTGAGCCTACCTGGTTATTCTGCCATGGTTTAACGTTTATATGAAAATTTTCTTCACTCTGAAATCTGATCTTGAAAATTAAACAACTTATTTTATACACCAAACTTGTAGTTCTTATTTCAATATAAGAAGTGCTGTAGATAAATAATAAATAATACTCTCATAAATAATACTTACTTATTTTTTGTAACATTTTGTCTTTTTAGTGTTTGAAATATCATTTTGTATCTCCCATGTATTGGGGGTTGGAATTAATTTTAAAGGTTTTTTTTCGGTTTTTGAGCATTTATTTAGAAACAACGGTACAATGTATATTATTCAAAGTATTGTCCATCGTTAGCTACAACATTTTCCCATCTTTCTGGCAGCATATGGATTCTGCGCCGGAAGAACGATTCGTCTTTTGAGGCAATCCACGAATCGACCCATTTTTTGGTATCCTCGTAAGAAGTGAAGCGCTGCTCAGCCAAGCCATGCGTCATCGATCTGAATAGGTGGTAGTCGGAAGGGGCTATGTCTGGGCTATAAGGCGGGTGGGGTAGCACATCCCAATTCAGCGCCTCCAACGTTTCCTTGACGGTTCTTGCTACATGTGGCCGTGCGTTGTCATGTTGAAAAACCACTTTGTCGTGTCTTTTGGCATATTTCGGCCGTTTAACCTTTAATGCTCGGCTCAATTGCATCAGTTGTTGTTGGTAGCGTTCCCTAGTGATGGTTTCGTTAGGTTTTAGCAGCTCATAGTACACGACACCTTTCTGATCCCACCAAATACACAGCATAAGCTTGGCGCCATGAATATTCGGCTTGGCCCTCGATGTTGATGCATGGCCGGGTGGTCCCCACGATTTTTTTCGCTTAGGATTATCGTAATGGATCCACTTTTCATCGCCAGTGACAATACGATGCAAAAAACTCTTCCTTTTATGCCGTTGAAGCAGTTGTTCGCACATGCAAAATCGCCGTTCAACGTCTCTCGGCTTCAACTGGTACGGCACCAAATTTCCTTGCTTTTGAATCATTCCCATGGCCTTCAAGCGTTTGCCGACAGTTGATAAGTCGACTCCCAATGATTCTGACAATTCTTGAAGGGTTTGACACGGGTCTTCATCGAGCAAAGCGTCCAATTCCTCATCTTCAAACTTTTTCGGCTGGCCCGGACGCTCTTTGTCTTCCGTATCAAAATCACCACTTTTAAACCGACGGAACCAGTACTCACAAGTAGAAATCGATGGAGCATAGTCCCCGTAAGCCTCAGTAAGCGTGCGTTGTGCTTCAACCGCTTTTTTCTTCAAATGGAAGCACAAAAGTAAACCTTCCCGCAAATTGCGTTTTGTTGGAACGAAAGTCGACATGTTCACAGAGAAAAAAAATATATGTTGTTTACACTTCAGTGGAATGACACATACTGAAAAATGAAGCTTAGACAATGTGCTTTGAAATGAATATAGTCACAGGTGTGCCCGATGCGATCTATTGATAGTTACGCCATCTCTTAGAAAACCTTTAAAACTAATTCCAACCCCCAATATGTTTTTTTAACGATTTAAATAAAAATTTCTCAATAATATTCTGCTGTTTTAGGTGTTGTCTGTCTGAAAATATATTCTTTTCGACTGCATTTTGCGAAGTCATGACACTTTTAGAATAAAATATATATGGGAGGTTGGCGTATCCGTTTACCGATTTTAAGCATTTTTACAAAATTTATTTTCTACTGCTCTAAAACACATATAAACTAAATTTCATTGCATTCCGATAACGTTTACTATCAATGGGCGCATGCCGTATGAAAGCGTTCCACTGTGCGACGCTTCACCTACAGTCCGATCTTAATGTGTGATATATCGATGATGAATTTGTCTTGAGAAGACTAATTTTTTTCTTCCAAACGTCATTGACATCAAGTACCCCGTTCTAGAACTTACCCACTACATCTCAGTTTTTACCATCCCAATGTACCACTTACGTCAGCAAGTTTAAACTCGCAAAAATCATTAACCATTTCATAAAGAACTATTTCGACTGTTCCAGTAGAACTATTATAAAAAATAATTTTAAATTTACTTTGGTGAACTTATTTTGAGTTCGATCTTAAAGTATGATACATATATCGATGTTTGTGTCTTGAAGTGACCAAGTTTTTGCTCCAAAGGTCATTGACATCAAGTTCACTGTTCTAGTACTTGGACAGATCTTTATATAAGTTAACACAAGATTCTGTCGAAATCGCTTAGAAGACAAAATCTGTGCTACATTCAAAAGTACGTGACTTTTGATAAATTTGCCAGCTGCATGGTTTTTAACGTGGGAGGATCCACTATGTAGAAAACCAGCAGCAACAACAACAATAACAATAGCCAAAATATGAAGCAATGAGAGCACCAACGACAGCAACAATATTAACAGTAGTAACAACAACAGCAACAACAACAACTACATCAACTACATCATCATCTTCAATGTGCCCAGAATAGGTATAACTTAGGGTAACTTTCAATTAATAAGTTAGTTTTTAAGTGAATGTTTAATAAAGAAGTGGCACATATTGCCTAAAATAAAAATTCGTTTTTAAACTTTAAATTATACTGATGATATTCGTAAACAAAAATAAATCAATTCATATTAGTGCATGTACGAATGATTGTGTACATATAAATAATAATATTCGTAAATTTCTCGTACGAATATCTTCGTAATTTCTTTCATTACAATCGTAATATTTACTAATGCTTTCGTATTTTTTACGAATGAAAAATAATATAAGTAGAAACAATTCATTCGTAGGCTGCCCGTACGAATTATTAGTAGAATGTACGAATTATTAGTAGAGTTCAAAAAATTTAAAACCGAAATAGTTCAGCCTTGTTTGTCGAATATCTACAGAACATAAGAAACTGTATCATTGTAAAGTGGCTGTAGCCTAGTGGTAGAGTGCGTGGCCTGTAAGCTAAGGAGGCGAGGTTCAAACCCAGCTAAGACAGAATATTTGTTTTTGATTATAAGATATTATGATCATTCGTAAATGTAACAAATGTATTTGTATGATATACATTTTTTTTAAGAATACGAATAAAATATTCGTAATATGTATTAATATACGTCGATTCTACAAATCCTATTCGTGGCTGAAAATTACGAATAAAATTCGTAGTATGGACGCAGTTATTAGTAAAACCTTTTAGTTCTAACAATATCAAGAAAATTTGATACAATATTCTGTCTGCTTTTACTATAGCATCCTATTACGATTTTAAGTTGTTTTCTTAAAGAAATGTCAGTAGACTCGTCTATTATTAAGCTGTAAAGAATATTTTTATGATCGGAAAATCAACGGCGACAGAAAATACCTCACAAGTTTTAAATACCATTTCAATTACCAACACTCACTCGTAATGATGCCGTAAGCGGTTCACACACATATGCAATAATTGCCGATCAGCAAAGGTATATATATGCCGTTTTTGCTTCTGCCGACTAACACTCCTACAGATGAAACATAGTCAGCAGATATACAACGGGTGGGAAATGCTGAGTCAGTATTTTTGCGTGTACAGACTTTGTGATACAACAACTGCATGAGTTTTCATTTGTTATATAAAGTGTGCTTATCATAAATTCCGATATTTAAACAATATAGTATTTTAGTTGTATGAGACATGTTATGACCCTTCGGCAAATCCAGGCCAGTCCCAATTTTGCGACTTTAGTGCACTATAGAGACAAATTCGTGTGTGTTAAGATATTCGAACTAAGTTTTTCTGAATATGTATTGTTGTTTTGTGTCAGTTTCAACCAAAGGAGACAAGTAAACTACACTTAAATATACTACTCATATGCGATTTGTGAACTGAACCTTACCTGAAGTGATGTTTTTATCTAACTAAATTTTATAATTATACGCACAATATTTATTTTTAATTAGAAACAATTTAAAGTTATTCTGAGCTACAGTTTATACTAGCATTATTTTGTGTAAAGACCACTTTGACGAATCATGTTCAAATAACAATGCAAAACTAATTGAATTGAGCTTTAAACTATTTTGCCTTAGTTAATTGCTAGCTGATATCATAGAAGCGAGTTATTACGAAGTGTTATTTTATATTTGGGCTAAGCTTAAACGAACATTTTACGAACTTGTGCATCTTCTTTCTAATCATACCTCAACTATCCTAGAAGAAGCTTAATGAAGAATAAATTGAATTGCATTGTTCATTATTTTTTCGAAATGAAGTTTGAGGGTTTTCTTGTAAAATACAATGCTTTGAAAAGGCAAACTATGCTAGCAGGATTATCGGAGAAAACTTCAAACACACAGCCCACACTCACTAACATGGGGGGGGGGGTCGTGTTAGAGGTAGTCTGATCAACAAATGCATTTTACTAAACATGTGAGCATGTTGTGCATGTTTTTATTTATGAGCCATTAGCCGATGTTTGGTCCAGAATAAAAGCAGAAATGTGCTACTCATGAGAATTGCAAATGTTTTGGTCAACCAGGCGTATGCGTAACATTTTCGAGTGGAATTCTGAAAGCCAAGCAATAATGCATTTTGGGATGATTAATACAAACGAACGAACGATGGAACAAGATAAGTAAGCTTTGTGGTGCCAGAGCAAACACCAAAACATGGCAATAAATTGTTAACAACATCGTTAAGATAACAACAGCAGCATCAGCATAGAACAAATAATGCAGCGCCAGTAAAATACATCGAGATCAAAGCGTACAATATTTTGGCAAATTGTTTGTAGCAGCGCACACCCATAGAGGTACACAAATACTACTTTAGCTGCATATATTTGACAAATTTCATCTCGATATTTGCATTTCAAAAGCAATGCACACCGTTAAACCGACATACAAACACACGCTCCAACATATACAAATACTCATATGCACATTATTGTAAAAGCAGCCATGAAATATGCTGCAGCTGGCAGCTTTAACATGATTGAAATGAAGCAAAACGCTGCACAGTGGAATGCATTGCTTCAAAATGGTTTAAATTGTTCATGAAAATGTGTGGAATGCATTTCTGTATTTTATTTATTTGTTCTGAAACCAGATATTTTTTAATTTTCTTCTAAGTTTGTTCAGTTTGTTTTTTGTTCAATGTTTTTTGTGATTAAAATTTTAAAAATTTCTTTAAAAAGTTTTAATCCAAAACTGTCAACTGTGCATAGCAAAGGAGAAGAACACTCGAGATGCTTTGTTGTAAGCTCGATTGTATATAAGATTTTTATGCTTGATTTCATTTTAACAGCAGATACAAACACTGCAGTTTATTTGCTTTTCTTCGTGTGTGCGACCATACTATTGAGTATGTTTCTATGTGTGTGTGTGTGTGTGTGTATGTGTATGCACGTTAACCCAGTGGGCAAAAGCAGGTCTTTGAAGCGCTTCTAGCAGGCCATCATATGGATTTCTTAGCCCTTCCGTGCTCGTTTCCAAGCCCATAAGCTTTTTTATATGAAGCGAGAAAATTTTCTAGGCCTTCCTTTCTCGCGACTCTAAAGAAGCCTGCTAGAAGCCCTTCTTTAGAATGTACATTAGAAAGAAAAGCAATATAAATACCAACTTGAAAAAAAAAGCTTTTGACAAATTCCAGATTTGAACCAGCGTCCCTCAGCTGGCGGTCTGGCATCTTACCCACTCGTCCACCTCAGTTGTTAACAAACTTTAGCTTATTTTGCGTCATTACAAATGAAAGTAAGTTTTCGGGAGCGCGGGTTCGCAACCCAGCTCGGCCCAAAAAATTTTTTTTTGCATTTTTATTAAAATCTACATTTTTTTAAAAATTTTTCAGTCCATTTAAAATTTTTTTTTGAATTTTTTTGTAAATTTCTTCGTACAAATATAATAGAAAAGAATTAGAATTTTTCCATATAAAAGTTTTCATATAATGTGTTAGATTTCGGAGACCTGGGTTCACGTCCCAACTCGGACAAAAAAAAAGAATTTTTTTTTGTTTTTTCTTAAAGATTTGATTTTTTTTTTAATTGATCTGATCATATATAATTTTTTAAAATTTTTTTTAAAAATTTTTTTATATAAAATAACAGAAAAAGACTCCAAACCTTCAAAAGGTAGGTCTTACAGAAGCACTCATCAATGCAGCGATCATGGAAGGTATATTGACGCCAATAAGAGCACTACTAGCATGCATTCTTTTGCGTATCGCTAGCTATAATGCCCACTGGGAAGTGTCTTCAATACTCTTATCATTTGCCAAGTATGAGGAAAAAATTTCTCACATTTTGAAAGCTATAAAATTAAATACAGACTTAAATATTTATAATTCAAGCCATATTGCTTCAACGCCATAAAGTATGCAATATAAAGTGATAACTAATATTGAACTTGGGATAAGAGCATAAGAAAAATATCGAGGTCTTTAAATATTGCCTTTAAATTATGCAAACATCAATTTTATACACAGCCACTTAATTCAACTCGGATTTGAGCGCGTTAAGTGCATACATTTCAGGATATTTACTTTTCTAAGAACTACATCAAATAAAAATACTAGGGAGTTGTATTCTAAACTACAGGTTGGTTTAAAAGTTTGTTTGTTAAAAGTTAGGAACTTATTCGAATTTGATTAATAGTATATCAATAAACTTAATTTTATGGCTTGCCAAATTCGCAAACCACTTAAATGCTATCTATGCGTCGCAACACATGACCGTCTATTCATTTTTCGACTCACGATTACTTAAAAACTTTAAAATGATAACATAAATAATTTTGGCTTATCGAATTTTAGACTAATTCCATAGATCAATGCTTCATGCATAACAAATAGATGATTACTTTCTGTGGAAAATCCTAACCAATCCAAATTATCTGCTCGTACGTGCTTAGCTTGGCAAGGGTTCAAGTTTTGTTTTGCAGACTCTACTACAGTTTTACTTTTTTTTGTTATTTATATATTTGTTTTTTTGTTGTTTTCAAAATAATTTGACTAAATAATTATAAAATATCTGCTTGTGTGCGACTATCATGAAAATTTAATGCTAAAGTAATAAGGAACTGCGGTTAGTTTAATGGATGAACTTTTGAGAGTGAGTTAAAAAGTTTTATGTTTTGTTCTAAATTAATGTCGAATGAATAAACAACTAATGCAATTTGACTTTATTTGGCTGAAAGAAATCGTTGAAGGCTATTATATATTAAGTGCGCTGTCAAGTCTTCTTCAAATTTTACTTCTACTTTAGCTTCTCGTATCTACTAGTTTGAGTACTAATTTGAAAACTTCAAAAATCATTATGCGTCATTCATGCGTAAATCTTGACAAAATAATATCTCGTTGGATGTAAGCCAAAGTGCTGCCGAATAGCTGTGGCAATTATAACAACAACATTGATGGGCAAAATATGCCACTTCAATCGGCTGTCAAGTGCATGGGCACGTTCAGGCACACGATATTTTTAAAAACGAAAAACAACAACAAGCAAGAACTTATGTTTTGGACTTCTGATGACAGGCAGATAGCTCGAAAAGAGGGACAATTTTGTACAAAGCGCTAGCTGAAGGCTTCAAGTGTCAATTAAATTGTTAAAGGAGTGGCAGGCAGAGGAGGGAATTAGGTAAATGACGTTAAGCAGACTTCACTTCAAATACTCTTATATACATACCCCATC
>OY986437.1:46813629-47261129 GCA_963920525.1 Dichetophora obliterata
GAAAATCCAGCCGCTGCTGACTGGTGGTCAATGTTAAAAAGTGATATCCACTTCTATGCGCAAGAACTACTACGTTTCAATGATAACTCCGGTCTGGCTTTGCTAATTAAAGCTATCGATGCGTTTAAGCAGCAGCAATACATAACAGCTCGTGATCTTCTACAACGTATTCAAGTGGTTCAACCGGATTACGGCGTAGCTGTAGAGCTGTTGACGCGCACTCAAATGGAGCTAGGTGCCTATGAATTGGCCTTAGAGTTGTGGCAAAAATTGGGACCGGAAGCTAATCAGGAAATGATGGACTACTGCATGCGGCACATTGATGACAAGGAGCTAGCAAATGAGTTGCTTAACCAAGCGAATTTGTTACGTAGTTCGGCAAAAAATGTCGAAACATTTGAGGAATTAATGCTGCTCGGTAGATTGCAGCTACAAGAGCCCGACTACGCGGAGGCTTTAACCAGTATGCTTAAAGCTACGCGTTTGCGCCCACATCGCTCGCAATGCTTCTATTATTTGGGTAAAATTTACTATAATACCCAAGATATGGAGCGTGCACGCAAGTGTTTTGAAAAATGCGTCAACTTGAATCCGCGCTGTGAAGATGCCATTAATACTTTGAGCGCGATCTATCAGCAACTGGGCGAGAAGGTTGCAGCTACTTAGTTTGCTAATTAAAAAAGATTTTTCTTTACTATTTCTATATATTTTTCAGGACCTTAATATTGCTTTGCTGCTGTCCACGCTTAAGCACATTAAAAATGAAAATCAATCAAAGCGCTTGCTTTATAAACTTGGCTTACACTATTTGAGTGTCCACAAATGGGATGATGTAAGTTTAAGTTTTTTCTAATACTTTTTTTATGAAATCTAATTACAGTTTTTTTTAGGCTATTCAATCATTTCGCAATGCCATTAAACTCGATGTTAGCTGCATAAATTACTGGGAATCTCTGGGCGATGCTTACTGTGAGCGTGGCTCTTACAATTCAGCTATACGCGTGTTTCAGAAAATTTTGGAACTGGATTCGAAGAATATTTACGCCAAACTGCAAATTGCTGTTATCAAAATGGTTAATATCAGTGGATCTTTTCTTTTTTATTAACATTGCAATAATTTTTTAAACTATATAGAATACTATCAACCCTCCGCGGCTTTGCTCGCGATACGGAAACAATTTCTTTTTTTATTTTGTTTTTTTTTTTTTATAGTATAGTAACGCAAATTATAGCTTTAATTTTTTTTTGAAAAATTTCAAAATTTCCTTGCGTTGACTTGAATTCAAAACCTTTTTAATTTTTCCAGTATATGGAAAAAACTAAAAACATATAATACTAAAGTACTTGGCATGATTTCCTTTTTTTTGCTAAATGTCTTTCATCGTATCTGCATTTTAGTAGTTTTTTTTTTATTTAAAAAATAAAGCTTGCTAAGGGTTTCTTTTCTTAAAATAAATCTTCTGAAAGATTTTAGCCTTAGAGTCGTCATAAAATGTGAGGGTGTCGTTTTTGAATCATTGTACACACATTTAACAATACACACACACAACACAACTAATCATAATAAGCTCGGGTCCTTCAAGATTAATTCTAATTATTTGGCCTATAAATTGATTAAATTTACATGATTTTTTAAATGTATTAAATTCCCTTCTTTTAGTCATCCAGCTTTATGCAAATTAACCCACTTTTGCATTATGTAAAGAAGAGAATGTAATAGGTTCAATATTCAAATAAGTTAAAAATATTTTAAAATTTGAATATGAAATTTGTATGAAAATTTAAATTTTGTATTGACAATACACGAAAAGAACACGATAAAATTGCCAAAATAGGTTCCTATTTACAACTTTTTGGTATTAGATAGTATTGATATATATACTGAGGTTGGCCTTATTAAAAATTTGTACAAATAATCATAAAGCTAAAGCACAGTCAATTTATACTTCAACAAACGTATTTTGGAACATATTTAAATACTATCACATTTTATTTTAAAAGAATTACATTCAAACAATATGAAATCATTAAACCACACTAATGAATTGCAAAAACTCTATTTAAAATTGTCGAATTCTCAATAAGTCTTCAAATTGTATTTGCCAAACAAAATATTGCAATGAAATGCAGTACCAGCATTAAAGTAAATCAACAGACAAACTGCTTGCAAGAAAATGATTTAATTTTTTATTAAAATGTCAATTTTTCGACAAAACCATTGATCATAGATGCATGTCACCTTAGACTTTTTTGTTGGAATCGGGAAGATCTTTCTTATGTTCATACATTATTTACTGTTTACGCAGGAAATGGAAAAATGTGCCGAATTTTACCAACAATTGAGATTTAAGCCAGTTTCTCAGTCAATTGTTCGCTATTAAATATATCAAATTTTTGAGTATACATGAACCATCTATAATCAATTCTAATTCGAATAGTGAAAATTTCACACAAATCCGTTTAGCGGTTTTTGAGTTTACCAGCAGCCAAAAACATGCTAACTTCTTAAAAGTTTCATTTTTATATAATAGCATAGATATAGATATGGTATTACTAGAAACAGTATTTTTTTTACTAGAAAGGGTACATTTGATATACCAAAAGTAGTGAATAAATTTGTCTAAAAGGTGTAAAAATGCAATAAAAAGAATGTTTGAAAATGCATTTAATAATTCTGAATGAGCATTTATAAACATTTTATATTCAACATTCTACGGTACTTCAGAATGTAGAGTATTTTATTTACTAGAATTAGTGTATTAAGTACACTAAACGAAGTGTATAAATTTACCTGAAAAGTGTAAAAAATGCCCTAGAAAGAGTGTATTAAATACATCAAACATTTTTTAAGGATATTTTATAAGCTTGAATAATTTTTTTTATGCAGAAAAAATACTGAAACTTTTTGTAAGTGTATTTTATACAGCTGTGCTTAAATGAATGTTTCACACACTAAAAATATTAAAATCATTTGAAAGAGTATTTTGTAGAGCATAAGGATCGTATTAGGTACTCCAGGAAGTACGGTATCTAAATTACTATAAGACTTATATTTGAATATTTGAGCATATTATTTTGCCTAAAAAAGTGTAAAAATATCCAAAACAAATAACCACATTTAATACACTTAAAAAGGTGTATCTGATACACCGAATGCAAAGTACAAATTTGTCTAAAAACTGTCTAAAATACACTTTACGGAGTATGTACGATACTCCAAAATTAGTGCATTAATTTGTCTAAAAAGGTTAAAAAATTTATTTATTTCAAGGTCAAATTGCCCAAATTCCCCACCCGTTTACTTATATTTTTTTTAAACTCTGGCAATTTATGTATATTTTTTATTTATCAGACAATTCGCATGTATACCGAGGCCATTGAGGATTTTAACAATTTACTGGCACAACATCCCGATTATTTGCCTGGACTCAAAGGAGCAGCCGAGGCACATATTGGTCTGGCGCATAACTTGAAGCTTGAACATCGTTACGTACGCTGTAAAACGCATCTGCAGTTAGCCTCCAATCATCTACAACGGTAATAATTCACTGTCGCCTAGAATTTTTCAAAAATAAAATAATTGAAAAAAATGTGTTCTTTAAATTTAAGCGCTTTTCACTCGCTGCAAAATAATGATATGGTTTGGCTTTGGCGTCTCAATGCCAATGTTTTTGTACAAACAGCTCTACTGCCAAATAGCATGGCTAATTTAAGTGTGATTCGCGACAATGAGCTGGTGCTGTTGAATCGCAAGGAATTGCTGCAAATGGCCACAAGGTTGGGTCACTTACAAAAGAAAATCACACTAAAGATTTTTTTTAAAACTAATTTATTTATAAAACAGATTTTATACCTGCGCCCTAAAGATTAAGCAAAACACCTTTTTGTGGTATGAATTGGCATTGTGTGCCTATAACAGTGCCCAACACCTGCCAGCGGAGGCAGATATGCACCTTGAATTGGCATTGAAAGCCTGTCGCTTGTCTATACAAGAACAGCAAGATCGCTGGCAAAATTGGAATTTATTGGGCGTCATTAATATGCATAAAGGTTGCGTCTTGGCAGTGTTATAAATATATAATTTTTTAACAAAACGAAATGCTACTTTATTTTTAGCTATCAACAACTTGCCTCTCGCTCAGCACTGTTTCATACAAGCTCTACAGATCGATCGCAAGTCCTACACCAGCTGGACAAATCTTGGTGTGCTCTACTTAGTATTGGGTGATATTAAGCTGGCCAATCAGGCTTTTCAGCGTGCCCAGCAATCAAGTCCAATTTATCCAAATGCCTGGATCGGTCAAGCCATGATTGCCGAAACCATTTCTGAAGATGAGGAGGCTATAGATCTTTTTCGCCACTGCCAACAATTTGAATTGCATGTAGAGTCTGCCATAGGTTATGCACACTGGGTGTGCAACATTTTAGTGGATAACGTCAAGCGCCAACATCCACACTATAAGCACTCCATCGAAAATATGCACGCTGATATTGTCGCCTTGGATGCCATTAATTGGTAGCTGCAATGTTAAAGACCCAAAAATTTACTGTTTACACATTCTCTTATCTACTTCTAATTCAGGTACGCCGCTACAGCTGAAGAAAATGCTTCCATTGCGGGTTTATCTTTTCAAGGTTTTCTAAATGCACGCCAAAAGCTATATCGTCCTGCTGTCAAAGCTTATCGCGAAGCTGCAGGTAAAGCTGCCGCCACCGAAGAACGTGATAAACTCAATACAAATCTGGGCTACCTTTATTTAAAACTCAATCAACCGTTGAATGCCATTAATGCGTTCAATGCCGTAACTAAAGCTGATTTTAAGCCAATTATTGGCTTGGCTCTAGCCTACTTTCGAGCAGGTCAGCATCAGGAGGCTTATGCGGTATATCAATCGGTACTAAAAAGTGTTGCCGGAGATGAGGATAATAAGGCTGGCATGATCCTAGTGGCCATGGCTGCTATGGTTTATGCCTCTCAGGGCGAAGCTGATACCAAAACTATTTTATACCAATGGTGATATTATTGTTATAGACTACCTTATTTATTTTAAAAAGAAACTGTATCGTTTAAAGTAATGTTTAAAATGTAAAATTCTGGAACTATTAATTGTGACTCTAAAATTATCTCTTATAGTATAATGCTAATTAATTCACAAGAAATTCGCGTACATCTTTGGATAGTTATTGTTCTTATGTTGTATTGGAAGATTTTTGTCGTACATTTTATTTTTTATATAGCATTCTTAATTTATTCCATAACAAAAACAATTTGCCGCTTCTAAAACATCTTCATATAAATACTTCCTTTTAGCATCCTGCTGAAAGACTCACCCATACAGGCGCTATACTCTGCCTGCGCCTTGGGCATTTTACACAATGATACTCAGCTCACCGAAACAATTTTAACCGAACTGAAAAAGTATGAAAATAATCAGAAGCATTGTGCGCATATTGCTTATCTTCGTGCTCAGCATAACGCGGCAAATGTAAGTAAAACCTATACTTTTACTTTACTAAACTGTGAACAATTGAAATATTAAATAATCAACTATTATCCTTTACCAATTTAAGAAACATCCACGCAAAGGCTTAACATATCTCATATCGCGTGTGCATATTTTTCCTAGTTGCGTAGAGCTACGCAAGGTGCTGGCCAACTTTCTATTGGATAACTTTGCACATGTATGCCAATACCAGCTGTCCACCAGTCAAATAGCTTTGAGTGCCATTGCGATGGGACATCGTAATAAACAGCAAAAGTATGTTTAAGTAAATAATGAGAGTTATTTGTCTAATATTAATATTTGGTTTTTTTCAGCAACTCCTGCATAGATGATTCGGAATCACTGATGATTGCCAGCCGCGCTCTACAGCCTGTAAATGAAAAACATTCACACAAATTAATGCAGCGTGCTATACATTTGTATCCTCAAAATAACAATGCATGGAAGGCGTTGTTGAAAATACAATAATTAAGTTTTATAGTTTTTCAACTCGACATGACTAACATATTATTTTATTAAATTATATTAAAATTTTCAAGTATGATTGATCATTCATTAGGGTATCTTAATTATGTTCTATTTATTCAATTAACCATTAAGTTTTATTTTTTTAATAAATATTTTTCTTATATTTGTTTTAGAATCATTCAAAATACATATTCAATGCAGACAAAAA
Source organism: Dichetophora obliterata (assembly GCA_963920525.1). Taxonomy (NCBI): domain Eukaryota; kingdom Metazoa; phylum Arthropoda; class Insecta; order Diptera; family Sciomyzidae; genus Dichetophora; species Dichetophora obliterata. The sequence continues at coordinate 46,819,810 of OY986437.1, forward strand.
ATCACTACAGAACTTAGAACTCAAATCTTTGAAAGATAAATCTTTGAATATCTTGTAAAAATATTTTTGGAGCCAAGTCGTAGAAGCCTTATTCTTCATTATAACAACAAACATGAAAGTAATGGAAAAACAAGAAATGGTATTATTTTAACTAATGGTATTTAGTGCTTTCTTTTCAAACAGAAACAAGCTCATAATATATATTGTATATAGTCATGGGCAAAACTGCTACTTTGCAGTCACTGCTACGCACTGTGATTCCTACTTTAGAATGTGAAAAATACCTGTGATTGCTACTTTGGTATATTAAAGGGATTGATTCTTCTGCAGTGTCTATATAATTTTAAAGATCTTGGTCAAAAGTAAATAAATTATCCTAATTTTTTAGTAAAACAAGTACAAATTATGTTGATTTTTATAGTTAAAACATATATTCACATTATAAAAAACTACCTAACATCAGTTTAAATCCTTGTTAAAAATATATATATTAGGCCGGGTCAATTTGTATGGACGAATTTTTTGGAGGTCTGGCTCAGCGAAATTCGTAAAATACATGTAATTTCAAGACTTTTTCTCCACTACAGCATATACAAATTCTGAAAAAAAGCTGTGCGGACTTTCGTAAATAGATTTTGTTCTCAATTATAAAATATGAATGTATGAATGTATGTGTATGAATCTATTTACGAAAGTCCGCACAGCTTTTTTTCAGAATTTGTATATGCTGTAGTGGAGAAAAAGTCTTGAAATTACATGTATTTTACGAATTTCGCTGAGCCAGAATTTGACCCGCCCTAATATATATATATATTAATAATAATTAAAATTTAAAGCGTTCATATAAATAACTTGAAAGTGCGCTCAGAACTCACAAATGCAAATGAACCCCAAAACTAACCACACGAATAAAATGGAACACATTAGTTTACGTATATTCCTTCAAATAGAAATCACTGATTTTTGTGAAAGGCGAATACCAGGATCAAGATTATTCGATACTCAAAGCTTTAAGGAATCACAGTCACTGCTACTGTGACTAATACCTTTCCTGTTAAAAAAATAAATATAGGAGTAGCAATCACTGTGATTGGAATATTTTAGTAGCAGACTGTGATTGCTACTTTCGAGGAGCAGTGACAAAATCACTGTAACGGATTTAACAAAACTGAAATAAAAAAATTATAGGTTCCTTCGAGCCGGATTTGAACCAGCGACCTATGGATTTCTATATTTAATAGTCTCACTACAGTCCACCGCTCTACCAACTGAGCTATCGAAGGTGTATTATTTTAATGACACAAAGTGTATTTGTAATCACGTATACTTATTTATGACAAAGTGATTATTTCAGTTGGGTATAAGCGAAGAGATAAACAAGAGTCGTCTGCAGTGTTGTCAAATTGAGGGAAATTTACCTTTTTGAGGGAAATTTTGGCAACACTATAAATATATATCGCCCATCACAAAACATTGTTGAAATCTTTGCCGCATTAGCCCTTTGTAAAACCAACCATGGCCTTAGCTCCATCAGTGCATATGTGATGGCATAAATTCTTAGAAGTTGAACTTTTTCAAAATAAGCATCAAGTAAATCAAATATTTTTTTACCTGTTGCTTGAGTAGGAAGAGCTTTGCAAGAAAATATATCTTCTGTAAAATTGGATTCGTGTATGTATCTCAAGCGAATAAACAAAACTGCTAGTCCAGCACCATTTGTTGATTCGTCCAGTTGCACAGTTAATTCATGTTTAGCATTTTTTAAACGATTCAATAAATAGTTCCGGTTCGCAGTAATCTGACATCTTATATATTAATAGGCAAACATCAACTGTTAACAAGAACAATATAAAGAAGATCACGCCTTAAGTGCGCAGAAATGGCAATCTACTGCGCAGGTCTACGTCATAAGTGAAAATACATCCAAACAAAAATATCACATAAACATCAAAAGAAACTAAGCAAATAAATCTGATTGGCTGATTGGAAAACAAATGAAATACACACAAAGAAACAGTCAAACTGCTCTCAAAATAAATCGAGCAACATAGCTATTTTTTGTGAAGGGGTCAACACGGAAGTCAACACCCCAATAAGATATAAAATTTTTATCAAAGATAGTAATGAAAAATATCAATATTTTTTCTGTACAAGCGTTGTTTTTTGATTTAAAATTATTTCTAATACGAAAAGCAAGATTTTAAAAGAAAATGAGGAGATTTTTAAATCGAATACCCCTATTAAAATTTTTTTACTACGTTTTTTTCAGTCAGTTTGACTCTCTTTTCTTTTGCACTTCTGACGTCACATGCACGTGTTCACAAAGAGAGCGGACATGCGCAAGGCGGAATCTTGAAAATATAATTCTCCTTAAATCTAAAATGATTCTGCACATAGAGGGCGCAGTACCTTTCGAATGATATACAGGGTTGTCCATATTCGAAGCCATTTTATTTTTAAATAAATCAAAGAAACCACAATTTTTTGTCTGTTCGTCATGAATATCATTTAATTGGGTTCAAGTAGATTTGCTTACATTATTTCTTGAATATGATATCTCGTAAATGGTCGCCATTGGCCTCTACGACATATTGTGCCCGTTTTGCAGCATTTTCCATGGTTTTCTTCAACATTTCGATGGGAATGGCGGTTATTTCTTGACGGATGTTGGTTTTCAGCTCTTCTAGGGTCTTTGGCTTGTTGACGTAAACCTTTGATTTCAAATAACCCCACAAAAAGAAGTCTGGAGGCGTTAAATCTGGTGATCTTGGCGGCCAATCGAAATCACCATTTTTTGACATCAAACGGCCAGGGAACAATTGCTTCAAAAAATCGATTGTAGTGCGGCTTGTGTGTGGTGGCGCGCCGTCTTGTTGAAACCAGTAGTGCCTGATACGCTTTCGACGAACGATTGGCATGAAAACATTGTTTATCATATCGCGATAACGCTCCTGATTGACAGTAACTCTGTGGCCATTATCATCTTCGAAAAAGAACGGCCCAATGAGCATTTTAGCACAAACGCCGCACCAAACAGTGACTTTTGCATCGTGAAGAGGTACCTCTTGAACCTCTTGTGGATTTTCAGTGGCATAAATACGGCAATTTTGTTTGTTTACCGTTCCGTTCAACTGAAAATGAGCTTCATCGCTCATTTTTTGAAAGCACGTTGAGTTTTCACTATTGACTTGTTTTGTTGAATGTAAATTTCAACAATTTAAGAGCGTTCGCGTGGCGTGTACTGTTCCATTGTAAACATTTGCTTGGAATGACGCTTCAAACACGGTATGTCATTAGTCGATTTGGCATCACTGCGGAAAGTTACAGTGTTGCCAGATGGGCGCTTCAAATATGGACAACCCTGTAAGTTTCATTGCCCTCATTCTAAAATTAATATCGAAAAATATGGCTGCACAGTATGATTACATTTTGGATTGCTGACCTTCGACCTGAAATATGAGCGTAAAAAGGGCATTTATTGAATAAAAGCTGAACTGTAACAGATGGAAGAATATAATGTAAGAGAGAGTTTTAGGCATTGATAAGGTGTGCAAAAAATACTTCCGACATTTTGCGCCATATGTTACGGATACCCTACAATAAGCATTTTTTTATGCAACAAGAGTGATATATATTTTGTGATGGTGAAATTTCTTACCAATAGTAGAGTTTGAAAAATGTTCGTTATTTTGACAAAATAATTATAGCGATATCTCAAAAACTATATATGTTCTCAGTACAACGTATTTTTGTATGAAAAGTCGTTGGTTGAGGAATATAACGGTATTCGAAAGCTTTCTTGGTAATATTTTTCACGGATAGTATGTTAAAAAAATCCCCTTAAAATAACATTAAAATTATTTAGATATCTCGAAAAATTTATATCTTCTCAGTACCACGTATGGAAGCAATCCCATCGCCTCAGAATGAGAAAAAACTATCAAAATGTCAAATTTTGATTTTGCAAGTAAATATCTTGGCCATTTTTCAATCGATTTTCATCAAATTTTTTTTGGCTGAAAGATCAATTAATTGACTTTGAAGAAATAAGAAAAGATTTACGTTTATCTCACCAATTCAATGTTTTATATGGTTTTAAAAATACCTCTAAAATATTAAGTTTTTGCTCAGAAAATAGGCCAAAAGTTTTTATTGTTGTAATTTTTTTCTTTTTTTTTACAATGTGGGAAAAACATTTTTCACTATCTCTTACGGATACCCTACAATAAGCATTTTTTATAGTAAATTTTTTTATTTTACAAATAGTAAACTCTGACAAAATTTTGATATAAAAGTCATGACGATATCTCGAAAACTGTTGCTTTCTCTCGAAAGATTTTCTTAAGAAAGAAGAAAGAAAATCTCAAGATTTTCTTAGTACACATTTTCTTAAGGCAAAGTCAATGCCGTGTTTCTGAACCGATTTTGATATTTTTTTTAAATAAATTAGAATAGGTAGAAGAAGTTCACAGAATAGTTATGTGACCTTTGACCTGAAATATGAGCATTCAAATAATATTTCTGAAGTAAAACCTAGTAAATTCTGAAAAATTTTGATATAAAAGTTATGACGATATCTCAGAAACTGATGCTTTCTCTCGAAAGATTTTCTTAAGAAAAAAAAAAACGATTGAAATTTCAGAAGGTTGGTCGAATTTCGGCCGTAGTCGATACTAGTATCTTTAATTCGTCGGGAAATTGTCGTATCAGATAATGGGACGTGATCAATCTTGCTTTCATATTTTTGATCAATCATACACGTTTAAGTCTTTTGTATAAGGTTTAATCAGTTTTTCGCCTTGTTTGGCAATGCACAGGCTAACGAGATAAAATGCTTTTAGTGAATTTTTATTATCGTTACTAATATAATTTTAAAAGTGTGAAAAATAGTAAAAGTACGTGAGCTCACAAATTCTAAACAATCACTCCCAATCAGCTCAAGACTCATTATGTTGAAACTAAACAAAAATATGTTTAACAAAAAGTTGAGGAAATACATTGAATTAAATTTAAAATAATTCAAGCAATCAATAAATGCAATTGGATGTGTTAATATAGCTTTTTAAAGTAAAGCCAACTGATTCTTATGTCTGTCAAAGCTTTGATGCCTGCAAAAAGTTAAAAGCTGAGCAACTTCAGGCATGCCTCAAGCATCATCCATGCATGCATACTTTTGATGTGGGCTACTTTATAAAAATATGTATATACAATCTCAAATGTCAGATGCTTGAAGCATGCATGCCTTCTTTGTGTTTTGGCCAAAGAAGTAAGATATAAGGAAGTGGTGTAATAGCACAAAAGTGTGGTATTTTTTAGATTGGTGTTGGTTTACACAAATACAGAAACATTTACACGGGGCCGTATTCGGTTACATCGTGAAAGAAGGCCCAAACTGTTAATGTTTTTTCTTATACATTAAAATATTAAATTGTATTTCCACACCACCCTTGAGGTATACAAATTGGTGCGTTACCGATTTTTTTTTTTTGGGTGTTCGGTTCCCCAGTAGGCCTATTTACCCCGAAAGCAAAAAATAATATTAGTAAAATTATAAAAAGGTGTGAATTAGCAAGAAAATAAATATGATAAAAGTTATCTACTTGATTTATTTTCATTTATAGAAAAAATGCATGCATTAAATTTTTTAAAGTATAAAAATTGAAAAATTTATAAATTATAATAATTATATAAATAAATTAATAAAAATAATAAATGAACACAAATGAAATAAATTATTTTTAAACTCCTTTGAAATGAATAGTTTTATGTAATTTTTGCCTAATTGTTGGTTTTTTATTAGTTTTTTTAGTTATATAAAAATACCTTGTTTTTAAAAAAAATTCAATTATATATTTAACTATAATATTATAATGGCCGGAAGACTTAATATGACCATCAAATATACTTTTACCTATCAGGAAGTGTTGTGTGTTTAACAAAATTCTATTATAATAAGTAAATAAATTCTATTAAATAAATTTTATAAATTAAATTCTATTATAATAAGGAAATAGTCTGTGGCTAGAACATGAATTGCCGATGAAATCATATTCATAAAAATGTTTAGAGCAAACACGCGATCCTTCATTTATATCATTGGGTTCCAACCCTAAGGAACGAATCCATAATATTTTAATTTGCGGAATGTGCGAAAATCTGAAAAATGGCATCATTTTACTTTAGGGTCCGGACACGAATATTAATTTTCTTATTTTTATTAAATGTACTAAGGCCTCCTTAACCTAAATATGAAAACAAAAATTGTCGTTCTCGTTTGAAAGTTCAGTGTAAATTAAAATAGCTTCAACAACATTTAAAATTTGCACTGAATTTTCAAACTAAACCAATTTATTTCCTAAACCAAACGAGTGCGACAATTTTTATTTTCAGATTTAGGTTTAGAGACCCAAATACATTTAATAAAAATAAGAAAAAGTAAAATTATATCAAAAAAATTTATTAAATCTCATTAACTATGCTGAAAACAAGAGCGCCCCAAAAATGTATTCAACAGTGAAAAATCACTGCGCCCCTGAAGCAGTGTTTCTGTTTTGACAGATGTGGTTTGATCAAAATGGCGCGAAATACCCGTGGTCTAATTTGCAGTTTTAAAGCATTTCTAATAAGAAATATATAAATTTCGAACACAAATAAGTTTAAAAAATATTGCTAGTAAATAAATAAAGCACTACTGTGTAAGAAATCCAGACTATGTGGGCATATTTACCTGTGGAATGAAATCGCACTGTTCTTTAGTTTTCGGGAACTTTTACAGTTTTTAACCGCACAACTCATGTTGCAATTATTTTTGTGGTTGTTTTTTTTTAAATTGGAGCTTTTTTAGCAGTGAAAAATGCATTTAATTAAATTATTTTCGAATATTTTGCTGAGGAGACTTCTAATCAGATGCCAGGGTTCTCAAAACTGTCAAAAAACACACTCTTTCTCGCTCGCACAATTTACGAATGGTGCGACAGTTCACGTACAGTGTATGTGTAAGCAACACCATTTCCTTATATTTTACTTCTTTGGTTTTGGCCCATGACAGAACTAGACAAGGTAGTATTAGGGCTGAATGTGTTCTCTTTCTTAGTGGCCATAACTGTTAAATTCAGCCATTTTGGTATTTTTGTCAATTTATGCTTTCATATTGCATTTTCATTGGTTGCAGATTTTGTATGAAATGTCAACTTCGTTTTAATAGTTTGATAGTTTCGGTCACCGATAGCAACCATGGCAAAATTAGACAAGGTAGTGTTAGGGCGGAGAGCCAGTGACCGAAACTGTCAAAACGAAGTTGACATTTCATAAAAAATCTGCAACCAATGAGAATGCAATCTGAAAGCAAAAATTGGCAAAAAAACCAAAATGGCTGAGTTTGACAGTTATGGTCACTAAAAAAGAGAACACATTCAGCCCTTACACTACCTTGTCTAGTTCTGTCATGGGCCAAAACACATAGAAGGCATGCATGCTTCAAGCATCTGACATTTGAGATTGTATATACATATTTTTATGAAGTAGCCCACATTCAGAAGAAAGAGAACACATTCAGCCCTTACACTACCTTGTCTAGTTCTACTATGGTTGCTATGGCAGCTGATGCAAAATGGAGACATCAAAAAAGTTTTGTGTCACACAAAGAAAATCTTTAAATAAATTGCATGTAAGTTTAAAAATAAAACTGTTATTGAACGCTTTTGTTCGAAGTTCGTTGACCGCAGCTCGTGAGAAAATAGGTAGTGGTCAAGGCTACCTGATAAATAATTTTACCATGGTTGTGGCAGTTCAGAGTGAGCTCGGTCGAACTGTCACAATGAATGAAAAGAAATCAGGAAAAGGAAAGCATAGAACAAAGAGAAGCACAGTGACAGTTCAAGCAAAGCCGGAAAAAAGAGTGCATTTTTCTTAAGTGCCACAACCTTATAAATGAACCTTGTACGACGCAACCTTTACATAAATGAATCTTGCAATCAGCTGAATTTTGACTTAAAAAAATAGTTACGTATCTGTTTGTCTGTGACGTTGAGCGGCCGAAATATAAATGTTTTTAATCTTGTTTAGCGGCTTGCGGTAGCAAATTTTGAAAACTCGTTTTGAAATGAAAAAGTATGCCATGAAATTTCAAATTTCATATGCAGAAATAAATTTCATTTACAACTTTTTGCACGATTTGGTGTACTGAAAATTTTTAAAACCATTTTTATTAAATAAAATTTAAATTTCAAACCTACTGCTTTATTTTCTATATTTTCGCACGTAAACCCTGATATTTTGAGGAACGCTGATCAGTGTTCCCAACCCAGATAACCGTACAAAAGTGTACAAATTACCGTCTTTTTAGGCTCAGTATCGTAGCCTTTTTTTAATGGTACCTGAAATAATATACTGTCGAATAACTTCTACCATAACAATAAATTGATTGAATCTTTTAAATAAAATTTGTTTTAAAAGTTAGGTAAAAAAAAAAATTGAGAAGAGTTTGAATTTATAGTTTAAAAATTTAGTCCTCATCACTCTCACCCAGTGCAACCCGCTCATCTGGCTCATCGATTTCGGATGCCTTTTTTGATCTCCGTACCAGAGATAAAGAGATGGGAAACTTACATTTTGTGACGTCAAAACATATGACTGCATGAATTTTTTCCATTTTTTATGTACTTTGGTGAAACTCATGTATTGTGTGAGTTCACCTCATAGTGTGTGTGTCAAAGAGAAACTTTTCAGTAGTGGCATGGTAGAACTAGTGAAGGTATATACATTTCAGACTGCTCTCTTTTTCTCATAGCCAGAATTGTCACCCTCAAGTATTTTGCTATTCTTGCCTATTTTTGCTTTCTTATCGCATTCTCATCGTTTTCAGATTTTGTATGAGCTGTCAACTTCGTTTTGACAGTTCCAGCAGTCTGTCTCTCCGAAATGCATATACCTTCTCTAATTCTTCTATGAGTAGTGGTAGGATAGAAAATATCAAGTTGAATAAAATTTGTGTGTGTTGAAATAAAATTGTCTTTTTTGCTGTGTCAAATGGATGATGAAATTTTGACAGTTACTAATTTTGACTTTTCACATTTCGGTCGTGTTTTAGCGCAAATATTTTATTTAATTTGCATTTTATTCAATTTTCGACATATTTTATTCGAGTGCTTGTAAATACTTGCAACTTATTTCGTAAACATGTAATATTGTAAATTAAAAAATTTTTTACTAAGGATTTTTATACAAAGTATATATATATAATATATATTTGGATAATTTAAAACTATCGTTTATTGAGCTTTGGGTCAAAGTTAGAACAATTAATTGTTTTAACGAATCTTTCCAAAGAAACAACAACATTAACAACAACAACAACAACAACAACAACAACAACAACAACAACAACAACAACAACAACAACAACAACAACAACAACAACGTTTTTCAATATGAAAAGGAAAAAATCACTAGCTGATTTTATTGCTATTTGATGAAGCCTTTAGCCGAAATGGGTCAATAATGGTTTGGGGTTGTATTTCGTAAATGGTGTTGGTCCCTTAATACGCATCGATGGGATTATGCGTAAGGAACAATACCTGTCCATCCTAAAACAAAGTCTACCAGGTGTAGTGGAAAGTATGGGTCTTGCTGTTGACAATCAGCAAGACAATGATCCAAAGCACACTACACATGTTGTCAAAGACTGGATACAAAAACAGAAAATTGCTAATTATAAATGGCCTCTACAATCTCCGGACATGAATCCAATCGAGAATTTGTGGAGTCACGTCAAATCACAGCTTGCTAAGTATCCCAGTCCGCCCAAAGGAGTAAATGAGCCGTGGGAGCGAACTAAGGACTTTTTTTTTTTATTCTCCCGGAGGTTTGAATCTTCCAAAGATACGTATACCCGACCTATACGCATGCACGATTTACACTCTAGATCCTGCCCGGATCAGCCGGGACAGACAGAATGCACTTACGTTGGCAATTAAGATTTTCCACTAAGCACATTAATTGTCTTTTCAGCGGAATTTAAAAATTTAATATATAACAAACGCGTACTTAAGTATATTTAATTCTATATAAATAAGCAATATAGAATTAAATTATAGTGATTATCAATTTAAGGTATCCGAAAAACAATCCCGATTTCAAAAACAATCCAAAACACTAAACTCATTTTAACTGGTTTGCGGCCATTGTCCAACCCAAGGACCTACGTGGAAATGAGATAAATCTCATATCCGCCAAATCAAAATCCCAATTAGTTGGATATGCATTTGGGCCAATGCAGGCATAAACTTGTGTGGAAAAGAGAAAGTAAGTTTTAAAAACGATTCATATTTGATGGTGCTTACTTTATAAAACATAATATCGAGGCAAAAAGGAGAAACAGAACAATCTCAATTACCGATATTACATTGTTATAAAACTTCGGTAGGTATAATAGATTGAAGTTAAATTGATTTAATTACTTAAATGTAATATAATTTTCCGTTTCAAGTTGTCTACCGAATCAGAAAAATTAATCATGTTGAAGGTATCATTGAAGTCACTGCACATACATCGTAAAGGTTCACGAAGAGCGCACTGACTCAACTGAAAAACAGAAAATGTCTAGTTCCTCTCCTTGGGATGTTAAAATTTAGAGCTGAGATGAGATATTCCGAATTAATCTTGCCACGAAGTAATTTATACAGAAACATGACATTAAGCATCATTCTTCTGCTTCTTACGAAAGGTAGTAAAATAATTTTAAGGCGTATTTCATACAATGCAAGCATAATATTGGGGTTCCAACGACTATGACGTAAAGCAAAAAGTAAAAACTGTTTTTGAACGGACTCTATGGCGTTTTGGAATCCCAAACGGATTCTGATTTGGGAGGCTATACCACCAGAATTTGTGAAGAGGTATACATCCAGTATGCTCAATCGTATCCAGGAATTCAAAAAAGCAAAAAGATACTGGACATATTATTAATAATATTTTTTGCTACGAAAATCGTTAAAAAAACAATAAATAAGAAATGAGTGCAAAACTGTAACATTTGCCTTTTTTACATTTTTGTCTGCTAGATTTTTCGTTGTTGTTAGAAAAGTTTCAAACCGTTTAAGCAGAAAGAGTGCAAGTGCACTAACAACATTATAAAATAAAAATATGCAATTCATTATAATTTGGAGAAGATAACGGTTGCTGAAATGAGAAGTGTTACACCATCTTACAGTATTGCTCCTCAAGGTATATAGTCATAAAGCTGGTAATTTTTAAAAATGTTTGACACCAAAATTCACTCTCTAGCTGCATTGGAACAGGTTCCCTGCAAGGTCGTCATCCATTTAGAAAAAAATCGTCGCTGGGGCTCTCATGCATTCCAGGAGTATTCTCCACATATGACACCTATATAGCCGTAAAGTGGGTATTTTTAAGAATTTTTTGACACCAAAATGAAGTCTCTAGTTGCATTGGAACAGATTCCCTACCAGGTCGTCATCCGTTTAAATACTTTTGTGGATACTTTTTTTCAAAAGTGGAAACTTTTGGATACTTTTTTGACCTTTTCATGGATACTTTTTTCAAATGGTCGCGGCAGCACTGATGTAAACCTTCTAATTAAAACTGTTAAAAAAGTAACAAAATAGGTTCTTTTATTACAAAACTTAACCCACAAATGCCTTAAATATACTTTTTGAATATTTTAAAATATTGCTGATAAAGGGTTAAATCGTGCTCAAGGATGTTTAATGGTTGGCTGATTGATCTACTGAGTATGAGTCAATATTTTGTTTCATATTACAATCGCTCATGAATAAAAATTAAAACAATTTTGATTTTTAAAATGTTATTTAACGAAAAACAGTTAAATTTTTTTAAAACTCATAATATAGTTTTTAATAACAACATAAGTAGAAGAAAAGGTATTAGTCAAATGGGTTTTAAGAAATCTCGTATTATGAAAAAGTATGATATTAAGGCAACTGGGGGCTTATTCGCTGAAAATTCGACGTCAAAATTTCTGAATAAACCTTTCATGCTCCATTTGGCACAGCAAAAAAGACAATTCCATTTCAACAGATATAAGTTTTCTTCAACTCGGAATTTTCTATTCTACCACGAGTGAAAAGTTTTCGATTGGCACATACCCTCTGATGAGAATTTATGAATCACAAAAATATCGGCGTAGTGGTGAGTTAACATATGAAATATCGCCGGAGTGGTGACTTTCCTAGAGATTTTACTACCACAGTTATACATTTTGTGATAGTATTGACTAAAATTAGACAACAATCAGATATAATGTTGTTCCTCTCTAACATAGTTTCCCATCTCTTTATCTCTGCTCCGTACAAAGACTATTTTGTCCTGATGCTTCTCTTTTTCTTTCCAGAGTCCGGAAAACATTTTTTGTTGCTTTCATTTATCAAATATACTGCTTATTTTTTCCAGCTTTTCTAAAGCAAATTTTTCTGGGTCTTGCTTTGAAGTCCTGAGTTTACCGTCAACAAAAGATGCGTCTTTGTTTTTATAACCAAAGGTGGATGCATGTATTTTTGAAGGGTTTGGTACGATATCCCCAAACACAAAATCCCCAAATCAGAATCCCCTTATTAAAATTCCCAATCACAAAAAACTTATTATAATACTTATTTGTACTTTTTATTCTAAGTATTTGTTTAAGCCTTGTATTTGTCAATGAATCATGCTTAAAATTCTATAAATACAGTACAACTTTAATAATCCGGACGCATATAGTTTTAAGATCGTTCGGATTAGCGAGGTTGTCCGAACTATGGAAGTAAATATTTTTAAAAGAATATTGATGAAATAAAAGAAAAAGTTATTATTTTGTTTTCATATAGGTATTTATTTAAAAATAAAGAGAATATGTATTTTGAGGGATAAATAAAAACATACTATGAATTATTGAAAAATGAACTTATTGTGGGTTCGCTATCAAAAATTGATATTAAAAATGGTTGACTTGAGAACATTTAATTTTTCAGAAACCTGCTTAATAGCTTTATCTTCATAAAGACTTTTCATTATATCGTAAAATTACAGTTTTAACTGTATTTTTGCATAAGAAAAACAATTTTTCCGGATTGTAAAAGTAAAAATTTTAAATTTTCCGAATTATGGAAGTCTCCGGATTTTTGGAGGGTCCGGATTGGCGCGTGTCCCGACTAAAGAAGTTGTACTGTATATTTCGTACAAAGGAAATACTAATTATTTTCAAAACAAAAAGTAGTTTATAGCAGGCCCAAATTGGTTGGGTACGGTATCCCCAAACACAAAATCCCCAAATCAGAATCCCATGCTTAAAATCCCAAATAATACCCAAATTTGGGGATTTTCATTTTTTATTTTTATTCTAAGTATTTGTTTCAGCCTTGTATTTGTCAATGAATCAAGCTTAAAAATCTATAGAACTATTTAGTACAAGGGAAATACTAATCATTTTCAAAACAAAAAGTAGTTTGGCCAAACTTTGTTTACCGGCCAAAATATTTCCTTTGACTTTGGGGCTTTTGTGTTTGGGATTTTGTGTTTGGGTCTTTTGTATTTTGGGATTTTGTGAGTGGGGATAATGCTTTTGGGGCTTTATTAAAATGTTGGGGATTTTGCGCTTGGGAGTTTCGGTTTTGGGGCTTTCGTTACCCATTTTTAAAACACTCAATTCTACTGTAATAAAATGCTCACGGCTTTGGTTGACCCACTTCGCAAGGCCTGAGCCACTGCTTGATTTCTGTAATATTTTGCCATAAGATCCATAAGTGCTTCCTTACTCTTTTTCATCTGTTTTTTAATTTTCGTAACTTGTTTAGCACAGAAGACGACGATCTTTCTGAGTCATTTTTTGACGTGTCCAATTTAAGATTAAATAGAAAAACCTTAACTTAAATAATGATTTAAAAACCAACTGAGTATTCGGTATCTATCTTTTCTTTCGATCACTTTTATTTGTTAAAAATACCCGTTTAGCGTGTGCTGTCTTGTTATTTTTTTAATTAGATATGTTTCAAGGATACCAAGTAATCAAAAGGGAAAGTTTCACTGAGATTAAAATTTCATAAAAAAAAATTTTAAAATTCTAAATTACCGTACGTTTATTAGGATCGTAGAAATCAGGATTGTACATCTTACAGAGTTGTAAATTACCGTACGCCCCACAATTACCATACCAGTTCAAATCACTGAAGCTGATATACGGCATCGTATACGCCGTCATAATTCGTTAATTTTAACAAGGCCTATGGTAAAATTTTACTAAAAAACTCTTAACTGTTGCTGTGATCGTTTAACGCTGTAAACTTAACAGAAGAGAGAATATGAAATTCTGTTAAGTTAACAGTAGAGAGCTTATAAAAATGTGACAACCGAAAAGCTGGTCTACTGTTCAAAAATCGATTCAAAACATAGTTATGATAAAAAAATAATACTCAACACAAACTTAATAGCAAAAAATCCAGTATCTTGCGAAGCTATTTTGAGAAATTTGACAGATTTTGCTGAGCGATCAATAACAACATTTTGTATTTTCTAGCCATACTGAAAATATTGAATATAGCCAACTGAGTTGAGTAACTGAGAAAAGTGCGCCTACAACCAAAACTCAGGGCTGAGAAGAAAGACAACAACAACAAACAAGCGACAAAAACCAGCTAAAATCGTCAAGCGCTCAATATCCATGCTTTAAGCCACATTTACAGTCGGTTTTCAGACGTTCGTGAGACAAGTCGTGTATAGCGCTCAGTGTGTATAGCTCAGGTGATAACCATTTTGCATTCTGGCCAAAACAACAATAACAACAAAAAACAAACAAGTGTTTGCTTTTATGCAAATTTTTTTGTATGCAATGAATATATATTAGCAATAATGTGCAATAACGAAAAATATTAAAAATTTTAAAAGGAGATAAATAAATATTTAACAAATTCAAGCCTGTTGAATGTTGAGCGGAATGTGTTAATTTGTGCAAAACAAGCTAACAAAAATTTCCAACGCTTGCAAACTCAATGATTAGCTAGCGATTAAGAAGTTGTTTATTGTTTTTTTAAATTTCTTGTACCGGATTTTAAGGCGTTTTGAATGCTCAGAAAGGTTTTTGCTTTACCGCTGCTTTTCGTAAATAATTTTTAAAAACGAATTTTTTGCGTGAGTGTTTTTTGTTGCGTGATTGTGTTAAAACATGTTGCGTTCATTGATCGCAGCCTGAGAGAAAACAACAAATTTAAATTAGAACTATCCGTGACTATCTCAAGGAACTGCAAATCTTTGCAAAAACAACAACAACAACATCAACAAACAAAAACTTATAATATCTTCTAGCCGCACTCGAGTGCTTGCAGTATACGTATTTCCGATTACGTGATCAACATATGAGCGCATCAAAGCTACACGCATCAATCTGCCCCGCCACCCCGCATTGCAACCATCACGAGTTGACTTTGATCGCACCTACGCCGCAGAAACGTGTTGCTGTACTTCTTCGTATTTATCTTGAAGTTGCTGTTGCTGTTGCTGTAGCTGCCATAAACCACCTACAATCATAAATTCTCTGACGAACCGTGGATAGAAGAAGGTAAGCTTTAATCATGGCGACAATCGTCTTCGTGCATTCTTTGGAGTGGAATGCTATTACATTTTTTTTTCACTAAGCGTATGCGTCAGGAATTTTAATCATTTTAGCAACGTCTCTTGAATGCGCAAGAGGGCTGAGACAAAAAGTGAAAACTATTCTTAGAAATTGTTAGCAATAAGTTATTGGCCAAGTATTGACATAACTATAAATAAATAAATAAAATTCCTTACACTAAAAATTTTGTAAGAAAATTTATATCACACATATCCTATTATTACTTGAAGTGGTTTTTGAAGAACTAAAATTTCAAAAAATACTTAAAATTTGAAACGAGAAAATTGGAAAAATTTAAAATGGTCTTTATTCTTAAAGCTTTTTGCTAAGGGAAACTATGCTTTTTAGTTCTTTTTCTCTACAGATAATGATACAAAATATGCTTCTCAGATTTTTTTTCTCTACGTTATGATTTTAAGAACATCCTGATGATCTGTTAAGAAAAAGAATTAAGGATCATATCTATTTAGGCATAGCCCTTAGCAAAAACAATAAAGAATAGAAAGAATTTTTAATAATAAGCAAAATGTTAAATATTTATCGGTGAAATTATTTTCGTTGGAGTTTTACTGAAAATAATAATTTTTGCGTTTAACAACAATAACAATTATGAAAATAGTATTGTTTTGAAAATAAATTTTATTAAACAGAATAATCTTAACAATAAACATAATATAATAGATTACGCAGAAAAAAAATAATTTTTCATTTCAAACATTTCAAAAATTTTGAGCTCATTGCGGCTGTTTGTCGCCCTTCAAAATGTGCCGCCCTAGGCATTTGCCTCCTATTTCTTGCGGAATTGAAAGAGATTTTACAGTTTTGGTAACCTCACTTTGTATGGGAGGTAGACGTGGTTTTCATTTGATTTTTACAAATTGCATACTTAAATAACTTATTAATTCTTAAAACTTATGTGCAAAATTTGAAGTCATCACATTAATTTTTGCGGAATTAATAGAGATTTTACCATTTTTGTAAACTCACTTTGTACGGGAGGTAGACCTTATTTTTATTCGACTTTTAAAAATTTCATACGTGCACAATTTGAAGTCACTGCTAGATTAATTTTTGTAAGATTTTAGGAGACTACCGTTTTGGTAACCTTGCTTTGTGTGGGAGGTAGCCATGGTTTTCATCCGATTTTTCCAAATTTCATACTTAAAGTATTTATAAATTGTTAAAGGTTTCGTGCAAAATTTAGATTAATTTTTGTGGAGTTGAAAGAGATTTTACCATTTTGGTAAAATCACTTTGTATGGGAGGTAGACGTGATTTTTATTCGAGTTTTACAAATTTTATACTTAAAATGTATATTAAAGGTTAAAGCTTATGTGCAAAATTTTAAGTCATTAGATTAATTTTTGTGGAATATAAAAGAGATTTTACCGTTTTGAGTAAGCCACTTTGTATGGGGGTAGGCGTGGTTTCCATCTGATTTTTACAAATTTTATACTAAAAGTTTATATTAGGGGTATTCACGGGTTGATGCGAAACGCAGTTGCGACGATGCGAAAATGCATGATTGCGAACTTTCGCATCATTCCAACAACAAACACATTGGAAGCAATTTTGCCACTCTTCTTGAATTGCGCACTGCTCAAAACAATTGCGAGAACGCACAAGCAGTGATGCTAAACAGATGATTCATGTTTTGGTTGTTTTCGAACGTAGTTGCCACCTGGGTAAAACTTTAAAAAAGTTAAGTTTGTAGGTAGATTTTTTACAGTTTATATATTTAATATATTTACAGTTCATTCGACATTAAATTTTATTGCATAATTTAGTTGCAATATTGATGGTCACGCGTTAGTGTGCAAATTATCTTGCATTTTCACACTCTTGCAATTCGCAACAACCCGTGAATAACCCTATTAAATATTAAAGACACTGCAAGATTTGAAGTCATTCAATTAGTTTTTGTGGAATTTAAAGAGATTTTACCGTTTAGGGTAAGTCACTTTGTATGGGAGGTAGCCATGGTTTTCATCCCATTTTTAAAAATTTCATACGCATACAAGTTTATAATAAATATTAAAGACGCTGTGCAAAGTTTGAAGTCATTATATTAATTTTGGTGGATTTTAAAGAGATTTTACCGTTTTGGTTAAGTCACTTTGTATGGGAGGTAGGCGTGGTTTTCATCTGATTTGGCTCATTTTCGAACTTGACCTCCGATTTTGAATAAAAAGGTTATATATTGAATTTCATTACGATAGCTAAAAAATTACGGCTGTTATCGTGACCACAGGCGGACATGGCTAAATCGAATCAGGAGGTGATGCTGATCAAGAATATATATACTTTTCTATATCGGCCACGCCTCCTTATCGGCGTTACAAACGGAGTGACAAAGTTAATATACCCCTATTACTTTTTTTAAACGGGGCATAAAAAATGCATTTTTACTTTATTTATTTATTCATTTAAATATTAAAAAGCAGGTATCGAAAATAACGATTATTATTCGATTCCTTAGATTCGAATCTCATAAATTGTTATACTTGGTACCAATCAATCGTTTTATAACAACCGTGTTTATCGCTATTTTTTTCGAGCAGCTAACGATATTTTTTGGATTTGGAATAAAAGTAGATTGTTGATGGATATTGATTTCTTTTATCAATATTTTTTTATCAAAAATAAAAATCGATCATTAATTAATAGTTTTTCAATCAGAAATAAAAAATACTTTTTGATCGATATTTTTTGATAAGAAAGAAAAATCAATCATTGATGGATATTGATCTGTTACCTATTCTGTTTATCTAATAACCAGACTACGGCGAAGCAAAAGGAGCGGTATACGTGTTTGACCGAGATGCATAAGAGCTCTTCACGGGTAGTGTTAAACAGACTTTCAAGACATCCGTTTGGAAACGAGTGATTGATATTTTACGTTCCTTGCGAACAAATCAAAGAAATCCAAATCAATCGGAAACCGAATCGCATGAATTAATGATTTGGAAAATATAAAAGCAGCATAGTGCATAAATTAAGGGTGTAAAGATTTCAAAAATCTGATGTCAGAATTTGAAAAAGCTTTTCGACACTAGGGTGGACCATAAAAATGTATTTTTACACTCTTTGAATATGGGCATTTCCGCCAATAGGTCTACCGCGACTGAAAAATTAAATGTTACGTAAAATTCTTTTAACACTTTAACTGCCATGAGTCACATACTCAATTAAATGTCCGCGTAGGCTCTGAGGCACAGCGTATGTGCCTCAGTATTTGATTACACATTATAGACCACGGTCTATGATTAGTACCTCGAAATGTAAATCTGTAAACGTAGTTCAATTCCGCATACCCAAAGCTATCTTTAGTGCATATTTTTTCTTTTTATTAGAGTTTTTTTATTTTATTTTTTATTTTTGTAATTTCATTTTCTGATACCACAATACCCTACATCTGTAAAAAAAATGACCCGGTATGACCTGATATTTTTTTTTCTATGGTGGCAGTAACGTGTTAGAGCTCCATAATACACTGCGTCTCATAACTACAGCACACTTTAAAATATTATTTTAACTGACTATGGAAATTAATTAAAACACCCTGTATAAAAAAACTATATTAAAAGTAAACTTTCTTATTCTCTTCTACTTCTTTTCACAACATTTTTTTTTAATCTGCTCTCTGAAATGAACGTTTAAAAATAGCAAAGTGATAGCATATTTTAACCTCTTTTTTCGTTTCAAAACAATCCTCACATTTGAAAAGGTAACGTTAAAGTGACAACACGTGCACTTAATATAATAATTCTGTGTTTACAGTTAAAAAGCAAATAAGAAAGTAAAATGCAACGAGGTAAGAAGTTGTCAGAAGTAGAAAGAGGGCAAAATTCTTTGATTTTATGACGCAGATCGGAAAATTAGCAATATTTCAAGGAAAATAAGTAGAAGTAGGAAAGTTCTTTATAATTTCCTCTCAAAAAAATACGATAGTGCAAGACGAGGTGGCTCACCAGATAAGCTTATAGAACCGTGAATCCCGAAGAATTTTACAGAAAGCTAGCAACTCAGTGGTTAGTTGCAGCGAACTTGCTGCTACAATAACAACACAAATTTTTAAATCAACGGTTTGGAGCAGCGATGCCCACGAAAATTATTTAAAGAGTGCAAAAGCAACAACAAAAAGCAAAAACATCAAAAAATTTTTAAATCTGGATGCAATGAGGAATTACCATTAACACGATTGCTGGCAGAGTCTGTGACAGCGAACTTTTATGGACACTGTAAAAATAATGAATCTAGTAATTCCAAATGTTTCATTTTTTTGCTAGTATATACATAGTACATATAGTATATACATTCTATATGTATAATATTTTATTTTTATACATTTTTTTTCATTTTTAATTCTTATAATAATTTTTATTTGCTTTAACCTTAATTTTTTATATTTTTTTATTATCTCACTATTTTATTATTAACTAAACTGTTATATAATTAAGATTAAAATCTTTTTAGTCTCTTATTATCTATGAAAAAACTGGCAAACTCCCAGTTAGGGAGAAAGTAGGCAAACCCCTATAAAAATAATTTATTCTGATGCATTATAAAATAGTACCAGTCTACAAATATTCAATAACTTTTTCTCAATGTGTATTCGCATAACAAAAAATATAAAGAATACGACGCATGCTGTTAACGTCTACAATGCGAATGCCAAAATCAATGCAAAACAGCGGTGATCTATGGTGCCAAAGAACAAAAACAACAACATGCAAACGCAGAACTGCCATTGATGGTTCGAAGGAACAAAAAAAAAACATTAAGAAGCGAGGCTGAAATTACAAATAGAATTCGGCGAATTGCAACAATCGTAGAAATATTCAAGTTGTTGTAAAAGAGTGGAAAGAGTTAGGCGCTGGGCATCGCTGGTTTGGAGAGTTCTGAATGATGCACCGAAAATCTTTCGACAAAAAATTAATACATTTAAGCATCATAAAGTTTTCCGGCTTAATTTCGCTAAGCGAAATATGCAAACAAACTGGTCTCAGGTATTGACAGTACATAAATAACTCCTTGCCATATTCTGAATAATTTTTGTTCAATAGATTATTTTTTCTGATGAGAAAACTCTACTTCCATTTTTGAGGCAGAATGTTAAAAAAAACTACACATTTCAACAAGATAATGATTTTATACACTCCAGCAGAGAAAAAATGCAATGGCTTCAAGCCAATAATATCTTGATTCTGGAATGGCCAGCCTGCTCACCTGATCTTAACCCGATAGAATATATCTGGAGTATATTAACATGAAAAGTTTTTGAAGAATATCGCCAGCACAACTCAGTTCCAGAACTAAGAAATGCAATTTTTCATGCTTGTGAAGGTATTGAAGAAAATGTAATAAAAAACTAGTTGTTTCAATGCAAAATCAAATATTTGAGTGTTTTCAGCACCTCCGTTTGTGTCATTACTAAATTTTTTTTAATAAAATTAAACAAGAAAAACCTATTTTTGAGAGTGTTTACTAAAGTGTGCTAAAGTTATGAAACGAAAACAGAGGTGCAAATATGAAATCACTTTGCTATTTTTAACGGTTCCTTCCAGACAGCAAGATTTAAGAAATAATTTTTTTTGTGAAAACAAGTAGAAGAGAGTGGGAAGGTTTTCTATATAAAACGTTTTTTATACAGGGTGTTTCATATAATTTTTATGAGCAGTCAAAAAAAATGTTAAAAGGTGTGCTATAGTTATGAGACGGAGCGTAGAGCATGGAGACGGAGTGTAAAGCAAACATTTTTAAATTAATTATTACGTTAATTTTCTATGATTTAAATACAAATTCTAAATGTTTGATAGTTTAAATCATTCTTGATTTTAAATACAAATTCTAAATGTTTGATAGTTTAAAATCGTTAATTGAGCTTTAGGTCAGGTTAGAGCAATTAATTGCTCTAACAAATTTTTTCCAAAAAAACAACAACAACAACATTTTTCAATATGAAAAGGAAAACATCACTAGCTGATTTTATTGCAATTTAGGCCCTACTATAGGCTTCATAAGAAATCTATGTGATGCCACCACCGGGAATCGAACCCGGACGTGGGTCGCCGTGCCACTGCACCACAGAGGCGATGAAATTTCAGTGACAATTTCTCAGTTTTTCTTCCTTTCATACTTTTTGTTTGCTGTTCGTTTTAGCTTACTTTAGTTCATGCCATGAGCTGGGGCCGAATTACAGCATTCGTGATCGAGTAAAATTACGAAGGGCACGACGAGAGTGTCGTGTCTATCAATTTTGTACAATTTTTCTCGATCACGGATGCCGCAATTCGGCCCCTGATCTCATTTTGAATTTTAAAAATTTCATCAAACATGGTGAATGGCAACAAAAGTTGAAAAATTTTAGCGACAGTTGCAAATTGAAGTTGATTTTTTTTATTTAAATTTTGGAAATATGTAGGGTCCACCCTCAAAACAGGGTCAAAACACTTTTTAAAATTCTAACATAAGATTCGAAATCAGCTAGCACATTAATAATGCTAGCACATGTACGTACAAACAGTATAAAACTTAGTTACTCAAAATTCGTTGGTTGTTGATTTGGGCATTTGCTCTTTAAAATTTCAAGCAAATATTTTTTAAATATATATATATTTTTATTGAAACTATTTAAATTTTTAATTTTCCACAAAAGAGCACAAAATGTAACTCAATATACTGTATTTACATATTGATATATTGATAATAATCGCACAATATAATTAATTTAATTATATATATTGATAAGCACAATTGCTCTCTTACTTTAAATAAGTTTCATGTTCGTTTTAAATGCTACTTCTGAATTACAAAATCGGCAAAATTAAGCCCATAAAGTATATTTACAAAAATACATTAATAATATCTTTTTAAAGAAATCATTTGAGTAGGATCATGACTTTTATTATAAAAAGTTTTTTTAATAAATTTACTAAAATTTTCGATGTTAATTTAAAGGATGCAAAATGTCTTTTAAAATAAATTTTAGAAGTGAGACAGTGTCTTTAGCAATTAAAAAGATGGTCGTATTTTATCAGAATAATCTGCTTGAATGACCTCACCTTCAAACACTGCTCGATTTTCTTGCTGCCTTATCTTGTTTGATAATCTTCTCTCAAATTGGTCATTGTTCAAGCAGCTTTAAGGCTCAATATCATTAAGTTCGAGTTTGTTCTGCTTGTAACTATTGTTCCGTTTCAACTAATTTGCTAATTTTTGTTTTTATGTTTTAATTTAATTAGTTGGGTTTAGAAAGAAACAGCTTTGAGAGAACAACCTTGCGACTTAACATTTGTATTGCACGTTACGCTAGCCCTTAAAGCAACAATGCATGCGTGTAAATGTCAATACATGAAATGCTTGTAAAATTTAAATCACATGTAATAAAATAGCTACTAGCTAATCTTAATGAATGTGTTAAGGAATGGAGGTAATAAAAAAAAATAAAAATTGCGCACTATAACATTGATGCTGACAGCATCTTTCATGGTTTATGAACATGTGGCAACATTAGCAAGCAATGTGTGCGTTTCAAGAACTTCGCTTCAGCAGTTGAGCCAGCTAAAGAGTAGCACTAATGCAATTGGCCATGCTAACTTTTTGCTTTACTACAGTATTTATATTTTGTATAAATGTGTAAAATATCTTTGTGTGTAAAATATCTTTAGATATGTTTTTTCATATCAATTTTAATTAATCTGTTATTTTTTAACTAATTTAAAAATTTCTTAATAATAGATAGAGAAAAATAAAGATTCTTCAGTTTAAAATTTTAATTTTTTTCTTAAAAAAGTAAGAGATAAATACTTCAATATAAGGTTTTGTTAAATAGGCCACGTTGAAGAATCATCTCTGTTGTTTTTTTCACATCGACTTGCATTGAATATCAAAGTTAATTCAAAACATCCGGCTATCGAAAGCAACTTCAGAGATATTTATATAATTAAAAATGAGGCTAGATAGTTATTTTAAAATGTTTTTTCAAGGCGTGCAAATTAAGGCTATCATCTGTTATTAGCTCCAACATGCAATGAGAAAAATAAAACGAATCCAAAACAAAGTCCAATGTTTGAAAAATTATAAACTTAAAAATTGGACAAGACTCTTTGATAGCTTAAAATGTACAACATAAAGTGAATATTTTAATATCTCTTCAAAGCAAATTTATTCAACGCTTACCGCTATGTATGCATGCAACTTTCTTCATCCCAAATCAATACCAGATGGAGATAAAATACACTCGGTTAAACTTGTTCTAAATCAATTAATTACATCTAGAAAGTTGCTCAAACTCTCAACTAATTTAACAAAAACTGTTCAGTCAACAATTCGCTCTCCACAATTCTCAATACACAATGACATCATTTCAAGCCAGTAAGCACAAAAGAACACTACACAAAATTCACAAAAATCCAAACCAAGAAAACATCTAAATTATTCATCAAAACCTCATCAAAGCAGGTAAAAAAAAAGTAAAATCTGACAAAAACAATCAGAAATCTTTAGTTAAATGAGTTGCTTTTGTTCTTGGTCTTAAGAAAAAACAACACAAGCTGAAAATCTGCTTAACTGAATCATGCTTATGGTTCCAGCTTTTTATTATCCATACGTATGTAGATTTGTTCTTTTTTTTTGTAATATTTTTAAAATTTTACGTCTTCAGATATTCTTGTGAATATATTTACTGGCTGCTGCTCAGATTTAGAGTCGATTTTGGCAACACATTTTTAACTGCTGCTCACATCAGATAATGAGCTGGTAACAACAAAAAATTATTGTCTTTATATGGTTTTTGTATGGTTTTTGAAAGCATCAGACAACATACATATAGTTGTTTTTTGAGTTCTTTTTGGTTTTGATATCTGTAAATATTACGTTATAATAACTCTTAAGGTTAGCTTGCTAGCTCTGAATGTATCAATTACATAAAAGTAAAAGAAAAAATTTATGCTGTTCTGCAATTTTGTTAATTTATGAACCAAACCTACTCTTAGCTTGAGTTAAATAACAGTTTTGAGACATAAAATTGCATATTTAATAATGTGTGCTCTTAATTCTCTCAGTCTTAATTCAAAATATTTAGCAGTTTATCATAAAATCAGTGCCGAAGTGAATTTATGTCATAATTAATAGATTTCCAGTTCTTTAAGTATAATAAAAAAATAAATAAAAATTTAAAATAACATGTTTTCTAAAAAACACAAAACTTGCCTTTGGGCCATTCCATATATTAAAAGTATTTTGTGGTTAAAACTTGATTACGAGAGTATCTATATACTAACAATGCGAGATTCTGAATCTATGAATCATGAAATTTTTGGCGAAATTTTGATTTAACTGTTATTTTAACGCTAACCTTTTTGACTAAACTAACTTGAATTCTATAGAAAATTAATGTTTAATGTTTGTTGAAAACTAATTTCTGCCTACCCTCTCTCCCCCCTTTTTGAAGATTAATCGTTGTGAAAGCATGAAATCGGCTGAAGATCAATCAAAAATTTACTTCACGCTTAAAAAGCTTTAGTATTTTAATTATTAAATATGCTTGATTAAAGTAAAGTTTTTCTCTTTATTAAAATATTAACCGGGTTTTTAAGAAGCTATAGTTTTATGAGAAACTGTTGGCATACAAAGATAACCAGTGTGACCAGAGTGGAATATTATATTCCACTTTGGCATACTTTACCATCGGGAAGCATATTTTTTTCTTTATAAAAATATGCAGCATAAAAAGTGGAATATTTTGCGTATTCCTATATTTTTTAAAATTAACAAAAATTGCAATAAAAAATGTCTATTTGAATACTAAGTGGTTATTTTTGGCTATCGACATTTTATATTTTTTCATCTCTGAACCACCTTGTGAAACGCAATATAAGGAATTCGTTTTGTGGTTAACTACTTCATTGTCAATTTTATTGCAATTTATTGCAATTTATTATTGCATTTAATAACTTCACGCAGCTTAAAAAGTGAAGTAAATTTGCTTATATGTTTGGTTGGATTTTTTATGGATTATGTTACAGCAGTAAGTAATATACTTAAGACAACATAAGGGGTATTCACGATGTGTTGTATTTCCCCTTGTATTGTGTATTTTTGATCAATTTGATATTTGTAGTAAATTTTGTAATATAACAAAAACAAAATGCACAGTTTTCAAAATACAACCCTGTGGAAATAATGCAACAATGGAACACTATTGTATTCTGTGTAAATTTCGTTGCGTATTAGATTAGATGATTGTACAAGCATTTTTACTCAGCATATAGCAAGCTATCGGCTACGCTGTGAGTTTATTTAATAAAAACTAATATAATTTATTCTTTCATTTCAATTTTTGTATGATTTCTTTTAGTTAAATGATGATTTAAATTAATATTTCCAATCAGAAGTTCATACCAAAATCAGCTGATTTTAAAAATACAATATGTACTTTACTGAAGGTTCGTTCACAAAGTTGTAAGTATTGTAAATTTTGCAAAATTTTATCACAAATGCACCACTTCGTGAATATCCCTATTATTGCAAACAATATTTATTTCTTTTACTTACTTACTTACTTAGTTGGCGCTACAACCGTATGTTGGTCTTGGCCTTATCTAAGAATTTATTTCTTTTAACTATTTTTAAAAGTGCATTTAAAGCAATAAAGCAGAAAAAAAGTTATTGATCAAAGTTGGGAATCTGAAGAAGATTTATAAAAATTTGTGCTTTCCTCGCATAGTTTACCATTTAGCAATGCTGAGGTTGAGAAAATTTTTAGTTATATGAATCTTATTAAAACGAAAATTCGATACAGAATGCAAGAAAAACTCGTAAATAATTTGTTGAATGTAAAAATACGGCTACATGTTTGAAAAAGTGTTGTAATACCTATTAAATACCAGATAGCTTAATAAAAAAAATTTAGAAATACGAACTTCTATGATAATAATACAAGCAACAATTTAAGTATTGATCTTGAAGATGTGCCTGAAATTTAAATTTGTATATTGTGTATCGTTACTTAATATTCAAAGAACCATAACAACGTTCATAATTTTTTATAGGAGAAGCCAAAAACGTTTTAAAATAGCACTTATAGTAGATTGTAAAGTGATAATTTCTTCACAATTTCGTTTATTAAGTAGTTATTTTTAGGTATTTGTCCAAAAAAGTCTTTTAAATCTAAAATATGTCTTATTTAAAAACGTTTTTGGCTTCTCCTACAAAAAATTAAAAATGTTGTTGGGGTTTTTATATTTTAGGTGACAATATGTAATACACCTATATGTTTCTGACTTAAAAATTAAGTTTTCTCTGTGAGAAAAGTATTTGACTATTTTTAAGAGAATATAATTCTTGAAAAGACTTTTGTAAAGTACAAATCAACTGATATATGCTTTGTTTACGTCTTATTAATATAATTTATTTAATATTAACTTATGTTTTATAAATTTAAATGTGATAGCAATCAAATAAATGTTTTTAAGCTTGCTTCTGTGTTTCTTTTATATGCATATTTAGTCTTATTCAGATATATATCCTTGAAATTGAAAGTGGAATATTTTTGTGGAATATAAAAATTGAAAGTGAAATATTTAGCATATTTTTTTTTAACAAAAAGCATATTTTTTTAAAAATCTTCTGGTCACACTGAAGATAACAGTTTCCTTAACTGTCGAAACTCTCTCTCTCTCTCTCTCTCTCTCTCTCTCTCTCTCTGGTAACTTTGAATGAGAGGCTAATTGAAAAATTTTTGACTTATTTATTGAATCATCCCGCTTGCAAAAATTTATTGGTGATGACAATGTAATGCAAAACTGTAAATGGGATGTGACAAAATTAGATCTGTGATGTTGAAGTCGATAGTTTTTATTTATTGCTAAGCAACATTTTTACTTGAATCGTCTGTGTAGCTACATCGTGTTTTCTAACAAGAAACTTGGCAGTGAAGTATATATTTGTGAAAATTTTTAAATAGCACTTTCAAAACTAAAACGAACTTTTTTATACTAAATTTTTTATACCTGCCACGCATATAAAAATGAGTAAGGGGTATACTAACTTTTTCACTCTGTTTGTAATGCACAGAAGAAGGCGTGGCAGGTATAAAAAAGTATATAAAATCTTGATCAGCATCACCTGCTGCGTTGATTTAACCATGTCCGTCTGTCCGTTTTTGATCACGATAACAGCCGTAATTTTAGAGCAATCGTAACGAAATTCAGTACAAAAGCTTTGAATTCAAATATACAGATCAACTTCGAAAATGAGCAAAATCGGATGAAAACCACGCCTACCTCCCATACAAAATGACTTTACCAAAACAGTAAAATCTCTTTAAATTTCACACAAATTCATCTAATGATTTAAAATTTGGCAAATAAGCTTCTACCTTTAATATGCACTTTGAGTATGAAATTTGTAAAAATTGAATAAAAACCAAGGCTACCTCTCACACAAAGTGACTTTATGAAGTCAGTAACATCTCCATAAATTCTTCAATAATTATTACAATGACTTCAAATTTTGCATGTTAGCTTAAATCTAAACTATGCACTTGATGTTTGGAATTTTATTAAAAAAACTGTAAATTTATCTCACTTCCCATACAAAGTGACATCATCATAATAGTAAAACCTTTATAAAATCCAAAAAAATAAATTTTAAAACTTGATATTGTGCGCATAATCTGTAATAAATAAAAGGAATCTGACTTTTAAATGTGAAATATTTGGGTAAAAACCAAGCTCTATAAAAGTGACGTTACCAATATAATACAACATTCAGGACTTCGAATAAACTTTTAATTCCGGTATTTTAACTTCGGTCCAGTCGAATTAATTCCTTATTAGTTTTTACGGAAAAAAGGTAGTAGCCGTTGGTAAATGAACACATGATGTAACCTATTATTTATTAATACAATGTAGCTGCAAGGCCTCCAACGTCTCAACACTGATGACATCTACCTTGCATAGTAAGTGACGATGGGAGTAGGTTTTGTTCTTGTGCATACAAAAAAAAAGAGAACCAACACAAAATAAAACGAAAGACATCTCTACGCCGAAAGAAATAGATCGAAAAGAAATAACCCAGTAGTAAGTGGACACATGACGTAGCCAATAATTTCTTAAATAAAATGTAGCAGCGAGGCCTCCAAAGCCTGTTTACAATTGTCAATTACATTTGTTCGGACATGGTTAATGACATCTACCTTACACAGTAAGTGACGATGGGAGTAGGAGTGCTGCTTATGACGCTTATGAACATGTCCAACAGCATTCATCAAGATTCTACTAGAACTAACATCTCTTCTCATTTTCATTTAAACCCAGGCGAAGAGTTCTATTCTAAGGATGACTAATGAAGATATCGGGCAAAGGGAATGTGTTACTTGCAAGAACTTTGATATTTTATTGAGACAATATCCTAAAATAACAATACCAAGGGACAGCATGCATACGAAATTAAGTTTCACTAAAAGATTCCAAGCTGAACTAAGTAGTAAAAAAAAGGAAATTTATCAGGAACTTTTAAGATAAACCAGAACATAATTGCATGGTACACTGACGGCTCTACAGGGTCTACGGAGGCCAGGGTTTAAATTCTTCGAGACCATGAAGAATAGCAGGAACAGCAGCATATTTCAAACGTATTTCTAACCTGGAACGTAAATACTATAACCAAAACAAAGCTATCCTATTCGATAGTCAAGCAGCTATCAGGGCACTGAAATCTCATCAGGTAACTTCAAAACTGGTGATGGATAGTCTTGATAAACGTAATACGCTTAGGGAATAAAGCGGGTCTGGATCCTGTTGGTTCCGGGACACGAAGGTAAAAAATGAAACGAAATTGCCGCCGAACTGGCTAAGAAAGTAACATCAACTCCTTTCATTGGTCCGAAACCATTCTGTGGAATAGGTAAAGCTATTCTTGTCTCTTATCTCCATAAGAAAATATAAAGAAAAACGAAGAGGAGCATACTGGGGAGATCGGTCAGGGTTAGTGCACTCTAAACTACTCTTAGAAACAAACGATCTAAAGATATTTAAAGAATGCATAAAGCTAACAAAAAATGATAGCTAACAAAGGTGGAATTATCACTTCACAAAACTTCAAAGTCCAAGAGATAACACATGTAGATTTTGCATGAAAGACAAAGAATATGCGATGCGCATTCTAGGACAGCGTCCCGCATTAATAGCACTTAGTTATCTTTATCTATATCAATATCTTTATCTATACTATTTTATAAAATTGAAGTGCTAATTTAATGTTACCACTTTACTCCAAAAGTACTGGGCTGATTTTTATGAAAAAAGTTTGAAAAAATTGAATTTGTGCTACAGCCTTATTTAGGGATATTTTTCTTTTGAAATTTTAATAATAAGTGTATTCAATTAAAGTGTTAGATTTTTTAAGAAATCATCACAGCTGCCATGCAATGCTTATCCGTTGTCTTTTGATGCATTTGTGCTTTGAGAGCTTCAATAAACTCCATGTTACTCTCTAGCACAGCGCAAAAAAAAAATCTGATGAGTCTTGAGTAAGGCGAAAAGTGAGATACATATAAATACAGAACGGCGCTTTAAAACAAAACAAAACAAAAGAAGATATTTTTTATTTTTCTACATTTACTGTCTTAAGGAGATTTATACAAAAACGTCTGTGGCGTCCTAGTTTTATATATAATATTTTGTTTTGGTCTAAACATAAAGATAAAAAAATTTCACAAATAAACTTCACTACAAAATCACCTTTTAGAAAACACGATGTTGCTACACAGACGAACAAAATAAAACTGTGAGCAATGAAAAAAAAACTATCGATCTTAAGAACACAAACAATATTTTGTCACATCCCGCTTACAGTTCTGCATTACAATGACATCATCGAAAAGTTTTTACAAGCGGGAAACGAAAGCAAGTGATGACACAAATTATTTTCGCCATAATTTCTCCTTTTTTCCTTTTTCCTTTTTCCTTTTTCCTTTTTCCTTTTTCCTTTTTCCTTTTTCTCAACCATATCAGAATTAATGATAGTTAAATAATTTTTTTTTATATATAGAATTTTGTTCTGGTTTAAACATATAGATTCATAATTTTCACAAATATACTTCACTGCAAAGCAGACGAATAAAGTCAAACTGTGATCTCAACATTAAAAAGAAACTAGCGATCTTAACACAAACAGATTGTGTCACATCCCGCTTACAGTTCTGCATTACAATGTCATAACCAACAAATTTTTACAAGCGGGTTGTTTCTTTTTGATGTGTTCTCTTCTGTTTTCGCTGTGGTTTTTTGGCTTAGAGAGGATTATCGTTATTTTTTTTCTCTACCATCTTGTGCGATCTAAGCAGCATACCTACTCCTATGGCTTACTGTGTAAGGTGGATAATACCATCAGTGTTTTAGCGGTGATGTCTGAACAAATGTATAAGAGAATTTTAAACAGGAGGCCTCGCAGCTGTATTTAATTTTAGAAATAATAAGTTACGTCATATGTCCATTACAACTGAAATGATTAAATGGATAACGAACAAATTCCTGTTATATTAAATTTTTGTCATTATTTAAAAAAAGCGGTAGGTAATAATCCCAAAAAAATTGCCCATAAAAATAAATGAAAAATCGCCCAATTAAAAAACTACCCAGGAACTACCCAGGAATGGAAAATGACAAAAAAAAAACAAAAAATACAAAAGTTTTCATTTGAAAAATAACACAAAAAAAATAAATATCGCATATCAAATGTAGCATAATCGCCGAATTTTTAAAGCAATTTTTCTTATGAAAAATGATCCCAGCTCATATGAAGACATTTTGGGTGATTTGAGTTTTTGATTTGGTTTTTGGGCCATTTTTCTAAATTTTTTTCAAAACAAAAATTCTTTGACTGGTCCGAAGTTAAATACTCCAACGCCGCATTTCTACTATTCTTTATTAGTTACTGGAACTATAGTTTTGGTAAATCATGCCATTAATATTTCTTCTTATACATATTTTTACATTAATAACATAAAATTTCGAGAAAACGAACCTTAAAGCCGTACGCTTGTCGCGTGGGCTACGATGGAAATTAACAATTAACAATTTTTTTCTCAGCGAATTCCAATGGTAAATAATAAAAGAAAATATCAAATTCCACAACATCATTTGCTGTCAAATATTTGTAAAGTTTTATTGTCAATATATTGTAAGTTTCCATTAGCTTAATGCTTGCCAAAGTGTAAAACATGTTGTTGTTTTTATTGTTGTGCTACAACAAGCACAATTAACTCTTTTAATTTGAAGTCAGGTGTCAAAATATTGGCATGCTCTCTGTGCTGTTGTTGTTTAATATACCTACAATTATAAAAAATTAAAAAAAAAACAATTTAGAAGCTTAAGCTTTATAGGTTGTAGGTTGTACGCCATTAAATTCTTGTCTGATGATGTTGCTGGCTTTTGCTTATTTTTTCTTCATTGCTTTAAGCATACTAGAATGTTTTCAAAATGAAGTCATGCGAAGCAGAACAATTAATCATTTAAATGAGGAGGATATCTGCATAAATATGCTAAGCTGCTTCAGAGAACAGCGAAGAAGTGAGCGAAAGAGAGAGTGAGAGAGAAAGAGTGAGAGAGCGATGGTGATAGTGATCAGTGCTTACTGGCAAGGTTAGCTGGTTTGTGTCTTAAGTCTTTTGTTTGAAGTGCGCTGAATGACGAGTTCGTGTCTTAAGTCTTTGCTTTTAAATGCGCAAATATGTCTTAAATGAGCTAAATTCCTGATTACAGAATACAAGTTATTACAATAGCTGACATGCTCTGAACATTTCTAGCAAATTATTTAATATTTGAGCAATTAAAGAGGTTTCATTATTGTTATTATTTACAAATAATAAGTATTTTAAAAAAATATGCCATTTAATTTCAATGTCAATTGCTTAATTTACCAGGTTAATCAAGAAATTGGAATGCAATGCAAGAAATCAAACGCAATAATTACACAGTTACGTAAGTGTAAGCATCGCGATGTACTCGTTTGTAGTTAATTTACATAGCTCGTGTGGGCTCAGCCGCATTCAGCGCACATCGAAACCATAAAGTTAACCACACAAACTGATGGTCGTTTCGTTTAAATTTGTTTGTAGTAATTTTTTTTATATTGCTTATGATGTTTATAATCGATTCAACATCATCATTTACCTGGCATCAAATGGGCCAACAAGTGTTGCATGTTTAATTTATTTTCTCTGTTTGTTGGTTTGTTTGAAATGTCACATGACAAAATTGTTTAAATTGTATAAATTATCATTTAAGTGGAATGCAAAATATTTATTACGAACTGAACTTGAGTTGTGTTTGTGCAAAATGCTAATAAATTAAAAAAAATTATATATTTTTGCCAGAGATTTCTTTTTTTAAGCTATTAAGGCATAGCGGCGTCTTGTTATCAGTTAATATATTAGTAAATATGTCGAGAGCTGAATTTTAAGTGACTTATTTTTGCAAGCTTAAAGGTGGTTATTTTTGTAGATAACAGCACGTTTTGAATGAGACGAACTATAACCATTTCATATTAAATCCAGGAATTATGTCGAGTGTTACAATAAAATGTGCGTCCACGCCTTGCTGTCCATTCAACTGTGCCCAAAACATCTACCTAACGCTCCTCAATAATTATCTGCTTCCCAAAGTAACGCCTTAAATACCTTAAATGATTAAGAAGAAAAAATTCATTACAATAACAACAATTTTTTTTACATAATTCTAACATCAAGATGCGCAGCTCAAGGTTTTGCAACGTTTGTAGTTGATAGTTTTTTTTTTAATTTAACTTTACCCCCTTCTTCAACCAGTTTTCAGGTAAATATCGTGTAGTCAATGTATCCGCGCATGTTTGAATTTTATTTTTATTATTATTATTTTTACTTAAATATTCAGATACTTTACAGCGTTAGATACTTAACGAGTTTGCTGCCTTGTTCGTTGTTTTTTTTCAATACTGGTTTTCTTTACAACAACAACACAGTATCTATACTTTAAAGCTACATTCAGCAAATGTATGGCTAAAAACAATATTGATTATTTTCAGTTTCTTGTTTTTGTCCCCCTTTTCTCTTCCCATTAATTTATATAGTGAATTTTATTTTTATCTCCTCATCATTATTGGTTTTGTGTTGTTGTTCTTTTGTTGTTTTTTTCTTACTTTATTTGAAATTCTATTTAGCTATGCCAATCAATGCTTGTGGAATTTTTACAGTAACTAAAATATTTATTGTTTTTAAAAAATTAATTTTAAATCGATAAACATTGTAATATATTAATTTTTTTACATTAATTTAAGGCTTTTATAATTATTCAAACATTAACTAATTTATGTTTACAATTAAGTGGTTCTTACATTGATTATGCTTGAGGGTATCTGTGTTCGAAATAGACATGGAAGGCTGTGCTAAAGAGACCACTGCTAGTTAGTATACGCGGCACACAATATAAAATAGTGAAGTCCAACCAGCGGCTCATTTGACTCAATTTACTGAATTTTGTTTGAAAACGTACCTTCTGTCCATTTTGATCTTCGATTTGAGAAAATCAAGCTTAAAAACACGTTATGACACAAATTCAGTTTAATACGCTACTTTTCAAAATTACAGAGTATATCTTGGGATCCAATATATATAATATATTTCAATTCAAATGAACCCGATTCAAAATTAAAAATGTAGGTAAAATCCCACCTTTTTTTGGGAACAATACTTCCAAACATATTTTTATTGTTTGTAAATTTTATTCTATAATACGAGCAATATTTATATCTATACTAAAGGGCCCGCCAGACGTTGTCCTGCCCCAATTCATTGAATGTGCTTGTTATCCTTTTGTGAATTTGTGAGAAGTTTGGAAGTTTCTAAGCAAATAGCCATTCGAGTAATCCATGCCACACGTTTCCTTTTGAAACTTTAATGCGTAACGATCAAAACCTTATCTGGTCTGATAGCATTTTACTTGATTTATGGGCGGTAAAAATCGGTTTGGTGGCATTTATATATATTGTGACCGCAGTGTTGACCATAGCACCAACATATAAAGTTTCACTAAAATTTAAACACTTTTTCAATTCAATTGACTTATTTGGAATTTTGAATAATTTTTATTTTGAATGGAATTAATAGTATTTTAAATACTTTTTACACGGAATGTAGAATCTATAAGAATCTATAAGTATAAAATGTATGATATAAGTTAATGATTTGCTTACGACATAAATGGCATGTTTTTATTACGACTGGATTACAAATTATGAGTTGAAAAAAGTAAAATAAAAACTTTTTATTACACTTGGACATTGTAAGTATAAGATGTATGATGTTTGGATATATGTCATATCAATTCAATACTTTGTGGTGTACCACGTCCATCGTTTTGCTGTCCGACGAGTAAATAAACAAAGATGAATGCTTTCTAACGCTCGAACGTGCCACATATAATTGGCCATGCGAAAAGATTGGACTTGTGATTTATGAATTGTCATGGTGAATGCAAGGCGTATTGGAAATTGAGTGCATTTGAACTCGAAAAGTAAAACGGCTGAATTCTCGAAATTAACACTTCTCCGCCCTTGAATTTGCCTTTTGGTTAATGCTACTTGAATGACATTATTATTGAGTTGCTTCACGACCAGCCTTGTTCCATTGCACAGTTTCGGTTCTTGAGGTTCCGCAGAATGAATATATCCAAATCCTAATACATGTAGTGGTAGTCCTGGCAAATTCAATGAATTCAGGAACTCCGTTGGATAATTGGTTGCTTCGTCCGTATTAGTCACTCAATCAACCGATTTAAACCAATGTAATAGTCCAGCAATTGCATTTTGAATTATTAAATTCAAATCATCGACATCCTTATTTTCGCTGCTAAAATCGCCAATCGTGGTTGACATGATTTTTGGCGATGTATGGGAACACATTCGAATCTTTTGAAAAACTGCCAAAAAATCCTCAACTGCTCATGGATTTTGTTAAAAATTTCTACTACAGTGACCTCTGGTGTTCAAGATGGATTAAAATAAAAAGCCTCAAAATAC
This sequence comes from Dichetophora obliterata, assembly GCA_963920525.1. NCBI lineage: Eukaryota > Metazoa > Arthropoda > Insecta > Diptera > Sciomyzidae > Dichetophora > Dichetophora obliterata. The sequence goes on from OY986437.1 coordinate 46,855,490, forward strand.
TCACCGTACCCAAAAACTGCTATTTAAACTGCCAAAAACGGCAGTTTTATAAAATATTTTTACTATAGTGCCCTCTGGTGTTCAAGATAGATCAAAATAAAAAGTGATGAAACAATGACCGTACAAAAAACTCCTATTTACAAATTTGTATGTTAATTGTATTAGCAGTTAAAGCGTTTTTGGCAGTTTTGTGAAGAATTTGCACTATAACGCCCTCTGGTGTTTTTTAAATTTTCTTTTAGTAAAAACTTTCCTTGGACGGAGACAAAGCCCTTTTAAAAGGTTGTGGCAATTGAGAGCGAGCTCGGTCGAACTGTCAGAATGGATTCTGTTTTTGTGCCTGTGTTGCATTCATGTGAATTCAAAGCATAATATAAAATAATTTGTATCATTCCCAATATGAAATGCAACCGTGATCCGACAACCGCTCCTATTCTGTACGTGTTCTCAGCGGATTTTGCCGAGAGAGGCCCGCCATCCGACATCCGCTTTGGTTCTGTTCGGGCTCTAACCTGAACATGGTATAAGGATAGAGGTAGCTGCAGCGCTGACTGTGCTCTCTTTCCAAACTGCCACGCAGTGGCGTAGCTAGGGTTGTTGGCACCCGGGGCGGAAAATAAATTTTGCTCCCTCAAAGGACGGTTATGCTTATCCATATCTAAAATCTCTATAAAAAACTAAAAATTTGCAAATATACGGTTTTGTTTAAAATTTTTTATTTGTATCTTTTAATAATTTTGTTAAGATGCATCGGGTTCATTTAACTTTTTTGTTTTAAAACATCAATTGGGTGTCTGAAAAATTATAACAACATTATTTAACAACTTTAAGGTACTATCAAGATTTAAAATTCCTTCTTTCTTGATTTCAGAGAAGCAAACTATTCGATAACTTCATCGAAATCGATGTTCTCAGTCTCTTCGGCTTCAATAGATAATATTGAGAGGTCTGTAAGTCTTGACTGCCCCATTGTTGACCGTAAATAATTAATTTTTTATTAATTTAAGTTTTGAAAAGCTTCTTTCGCATGAAGCAACTGAAACGCAAATCGTTAATAATAATTTTAAACTAAGTGCTAGATTTGGCAACGTCTCTTCGAATCCCCATTCATATATTGATAAAGTTTAAAAAATCTATTGAGATCAAGTTTTTATGAGTTTCTAAAACAATGTCTGCAGCTTTAAGGTGCCTTCTTAGCCTTGGTATTTCAATTGCTAACTTTTCTTCATTGACCTCATTATGGACAGCGACCAATCTTTGTATTAAGATCTGTACTTCATTTTCAGAAGTGGATAGCTAGCTTGGTGGTAGAATTGCTTCAAATACATTTTCTAAAATTTGCTTCAAAAACATTTTCTCACTATATATAAAATAAATAAAAATTTATGTATAATCTTTATGATAGTTGCACGCACCCTTTACCAAACATTATACCCATGAATATTTTAAATTAGTTTTAATTGATACAAACGCATTGTAAGGAATGCTTTGAGGTATTTTTACACCTTTTGTCTTTTGTATTTTGCAATGTAACAGTACAGCCAATATAATAAGTTCAATAATACTAGGTATTGAAAAAACATATATTAGCGCTACTATTATTATATATATTTTGCAAAAATTATTTATGCTATATCAATAAATGTTGTTTAGCTTCATATATATTAGTAAATTAGAAAAATAATATATGTACACTCTTAACTTTAAAATACAATAGGTAAAATAAGGAATAAAAAGCGAGTTTCGAAAATATAAGTTGTCAAAATGATGTCTGATGTACTACCACGTGAGTAGAATTGTGGAAATTAAGGCACGTCAGTCGCAGAGGACTAAAAAAATGTATGTTTATACAAAAAAATTACACAATTTAGTACTGATTAATGTTAAAATTTTTTTTCTGTTAATTTTGCACACCTTCTGTCTGTGTTCCCGGTGTGGACCGCCCCCTCGCCCCACCCTTGCTACGCTACTGCTGCCACGTCTGTCAAATTCAGCTGTGTGGCGAATGGAAACAAAAGAAAAGAAATAAAAAGTTTTGCTTCGCTTTGACATTTCCGGCAGTATGCTCTCATCTGGTGCATCTACCTGTTATATGCAAAAGGTGTGGTCGCAATATGTCTACACCCAATTTTTCGATATCATGCCAATTACGGGGCTGACACATTTTAACAGTGGAACTTGCTATGTAGGTGCTCCAAGAGGCAGTCATTATATATTAATGTGCTCACGCCCACTTTTACTGCCCACAAATCAATAGAACTTCTGTATATCAGATGGTTTTGATCGCATTATACTAAAATTTGGTACAAAATTTAGTTAATGTCTGAACCAATTTTCATGAAAATGTAGGAAGTTATTAAACACATACCAAGGAGGATCGTGCCGTTTCACTGATAACATTTTATGGGCATAAGAAGAGGAGGCATGGAACCTCCCACATAACCCAAGTTTACGATATCTAATAGCTTTGGAGTTATCGCACATAACTATCAACCCAGCGAAAACTACCATAGTACCTTTTACTAACAAAAGAAGCCTGCCAAACCTCCGAACAATGAGAATGGATGGCATGGATATTCCCTTCAATGGAGAAGTAAAGTACCTGGGACTTACACTAGATTCAAAGCTTCTCTGGAGAAGACATGCAGAGGTGACTATGAAAAAAGCAACGCGTGCACTCATGGTATGTAGGAGCGGGGAAAAGTTGGGGTTGTAACCCAACAATTCTCTGCTGGATGTAAACTAGGATGGTGAGACCCATCCTCACCTATGGTGCAATAGCATGGGCTGAGAGAACCAAGCTAACCACAATGAGCAATATGCTAACAAAGGTGCAGAGACTGACCTGTGTATGCATCACAGGGGTCATGAGGACCTGCCCTACAGCAGCACTAGAAGTAATTCTGGACCTAACACCCTTACACCTTGTCATAGCGGGAGTAGCCAAGCGAACTCTGTTGTGCATTGCAAAAGAGGGGACAGGTTTAGGTAAAACTATCAGTTAGAGAGAAGGAGGATATTACAAAGCACACTCCCTACATCGATCTACCAAGAGACGATATAGTAAAAAGGTACAACTTCGAAAAACACTTCGAAATTAAGCTCAGTACCAAGAAAGAGTGGGACAGCGAGATGATATCGCAAGTCAAGAAACCACACAGTATATCATGATATACGGATGGCTCCAAGACATTGGAAGGTATAGGTGCAGGGGTGTACGGGCCAAGAACCAAGCACTCCTAGCAATACAGCTGTGTGCACAATTCAATCTGGACCGTAAATACAAAGGTCAGGATATAGTTGTGATCAAGCGCGTCGGAAGCGAATTTCATCTGGGGGGGCAGTACAAATGGGGGGGCAGTACAAATGGTGGTGCAAAAAAAGATCACAAAAATTTCTTCACATGAAACATGAAGAAGAGATAAAGAAGAGGAAAATATATAATACAAATATATTATCGTTGTAAAAAAACTGATATTTTGAATAACTTTTCCTTTGAAATTGTTAATCTAGCTAAAAAAGTGGGGGGAAACTGCCCCCTTGCCCCTCGCTTCCGACGCCAATGGTTGTGATGTCAGACAGCCAAGCAGCAATCAAAGCATTAGTTTCCTGTGAGATATCATCGAGAATAACATGGGAATGCCTAACAAAACTCAACGAACTAGGCAAGAATAACACTGTTACTATACTTTGGGTCCCAGGACACAAAGGAATACTTGGTAACGAAGAAGCCGATGGTCTAGCCCGACAGGGTGCAGCCACAAAATTTATAGGACCAGAACCATTCTGCCGACTGGGCACACATTCTATAAAAGAAGAACTAACAAGGGAGGAGAGGCATAAGCGTTCAAACCTTTGGAAAAGCCTCCCAAAGCTAAGGCAATCCAAATTCCTCCTCAGATATTTTAACACTCGGAGAGCAAAATTGTGCATAAGCTTAGGCAAACCGAATCTAAAGATTCTAACGGGGTTCCTTACAGGACACTGTAAATTCAAATACGACCTGATGAAATTGGGCATAGTAACTGCCGTTTCTGTGAAGAAGCAGAGGAGACTCCAATACACCTACTTACAAACTGCGACGCTGTGGCTCGCAGACGTAAACTAGAACTGGGGAACTATGAGCTGAATCTAGAGCAGGTTTCATCGCTTGAACCTAAGAATATTCTCATATTCATTAGAGAAATAGGGCTGGATGAAATTCTGTAATCCGCAAACCCAGCGGAGCTTTGAGAAGGAGCTACAATAGATCTCATTTAGGTCGCAGTACGCATCTCCACCATACAACATTAACATTATAGGTCGCACAGCCTAGGAATTCAGTACTCAAACTCAATTTACGCATACAGGTTTTCTGATAACATTTTATGGAAGTTTGGCAACGGGGGCGTGGCAGAAACGCGCTGGGTTTCAGCTAGTATAATACACTTTCGAATGAATATTTGCTTTTAAATATTTCTTGTTATTAAAAAAATATCATAAATAAAAAAGTTAGCAACTGAATTTTTCTGAATTTTCGGTTCAAACAACAATAAGTTGTTTTTTAATAATTCGTTAGCTCCCAACAAGTTTAAAAAATCACGCATTATGGCAAAGAAATATATTTGAAAACTTTTTCATGCAATAGCTGTTAAAAATTACACTTTTTTAGAAAATCTTGAAATCTGAATTAATATTTTTTACAATTTACTCTATAAAGTGTGTGAAAGTATTTCAGTTTTTGCATTTTCTGTAACTTTAATATGTATTTTTTAAGCCCTGACTATGAGAAAGTGCGCAAAAGTGCGCAACTTTTTTGACAATTTTTTAAACTGGGTATGTTTTCTACAATATAAAACGTGTACAATTTATGCTGTAAAAAAATATAAAATCTCCCAAATCAGAACTAATTTTTATACATCGATGGCTTAATATAGAAAAGGCGTAACTCGTTTCTTTTTCAAAATCGCGTTTTGAACATATTCGAATAGATCATTCTCAAATAAAATATAAAAAAAAATAAACTGGCCATTTCAGCCCTTGGAAGGACTTTGACCTAGCTTCTATTGATCAATTGTGTTATGCGTGTTATTAAATGTTTGATCACAAACGACCGAGAACTGGACCTACGTGTTTTATGCCGACTCCAAACGGCTTATGTTCTCCAGAAGCTTTACATGGAAATTTTTACTCTCTGAGGTTTGTCATTGTCTGCAGAGAGGTGACGACCGAACAGAAAAATTAATTCAATTGAAAAAACTTTCTGTCTGAGCTGAAATTGAACCCGGGCTACCGCGGTTTCTTAGCTTAGGGGCAACGCACTCTACCCACTAGGCTACGGTCGCCAGCATTCTCAAATAAATCTTCCTTAAAAAAATCAGTGCGGTATGATTATAAATTTTTAGCCCATTTTAAATTAAAACTACATTTAAAAAGTTTTTAAATCCAAAGTTTTTCAGACTTTATTCAGTTTTTTTCTTCTCCTGTAAAGAAACAAAAAATTGAGTTACGCCTTTTCCATATTAAGCCATCGATATGTAACAAACTACATCGCTATATAACTTGTAACACAAATAATTTTTGTTTTTGGTGTTGAGGGGTAAGCAGATACAGGGTGTATGATGATTTATATGCAAAATTAAGTGTTTGATTTCTACAAAACTCAAACATTATTTTAATTGATAGAGAGCATTTTCACACTTTAGTTAAGATCATACATAAAATAGTTATTTTTCGTGGTATTTTTAATGTATGCAGCAGAGAACTGCACAAGCGTACTTGAAGTTCAAGCCTTTTTAAGTACTTGAATTCAAGTACAAGTCATCAAACAGATACAAGCCATATTCAGGCTTGCTCGTCGGCTTGGCTTGTTTAGACTAACTTTGTCGGGCAGAAAGTTGAAAAGCTTGTAACGATCGGTAAAAGCTCGTAAGTATGCAAGTATCCAATTTTTTGAGTTTAAAGCAAGGATGTCCAAAAAGGCGCCCATGGCCGCAGAGCTTTCACAAGCATTTGTTGATACGAAAATGAAAAAGCTTTCAGTAGCTATCCAGACTTCAAGCCGGCAGGTTGCAAGTATAAACTTTAAAGCAAGTAGCCAAAAAATTCGATGAGCTTGTGTAGAGAAAGCTTAAGCGTAATATTACTTTTAAGGGTTCTGTGAATTCCGTGGTTGGCAGTTTTAGGGGGTAGCTGGTTTCGAAATTGATGTCTTATTATTAGGTCTTATTATTATATTATTAGGTGAAAACCCTATTATACAAAAACTACATAATTTGAAATTCTGATAACGGATTTGGATTCAGAGACCCATTTTTGCCTAGTGTTCGCGCTAGCACCGAATTTGTAAAAATAAAAAAATGAGGTGGAAACCTTATCCACCATATTGAATCTTTAAATTCTGACTTCAGATTCAAAATCAGCGACCCTTTAACACTGTTAAATGGTGTTTAAAACTCTTAAAATATATATTATCAGGTGGCAACCCTATTATACAATAATTACATAATTTTGAAATTCTGACAACGGTTTTGGATTCAAAGACAAATTTTTACCTAGTGTCCGCGCCAGCACCGAATTCGTAAAAATAAAAAATGAGGTGGCAACTCTATCCACCATATTGAATTTTTAAATTCTGACTTCAGATTCGAAATCAGCGACCCCTAACACTGTTAAATGATGTTTAAAACTCTTAAAAATACATATTATTAGGTGTCAACACTGTGTTTAAAATTTAGGTGGCAGCCCTAACCTCCATCTTTAATTTTAAAACTATGGCATTAGATTAAAAATCAAATTCGTTAACAAAATTTCAAAATTACAAAAATACAAAAAAATCTAGGTTTTATTTAAAATGTTAACATCAATTCCGAAATCAGCTACCCTCTAAATCTGCTAACCACGGAGTCCACAGAACCCTTAAAAGTCCTAATAAGCTTAAGCTTTTCCTACACAAGCTCATTGAAGTTTTTGGAGACTTGCTTTAATTTGGATACTTGCCCTCAATTTCAAGTTTTTCAAGCTTTTTGCCGAAGGCATCAAGTTTTCCTTTACTTGGGACTTCGTGCCATTCGCTTGTAAGCTGGCATACTTTTTACATATATACAAGCTTTCCAAAGGCATCAAGTTTTCCTTTACTTGAGATTCCGTGCCGTTCGCTTGTAAGCTAGCATACTTGCAAGTCGCAAGCTGTCGTGGGCTTATATTCAAGTTCAAGTTAATCTTGATTGAAAATTATCAAGTTCAAGCAAGCTTGAGCTTGTATTTTGAGCAAGTACTTGAAATAGACTTCAAGTAGGTTTGTGCAGTTATCTGGTATGCATACTTTAAATAATTTTTTTTTCTCATGAATGAAAAGTTTTTTAAGTTTTTTTATGTGCAATTCAACGTACTTGATTATTGCAGAAAAGTTTGTTTTCGTAGCTTTACTGGTTTTCCAGATATTGCGAAAAACGTGTTCCAGTTGTATGGGAGGTGCCACGCCTACTTGTCCAAAGATCTTGTCATGCCTAAAATACCAAAAACGGTCATCAAAGTAAACAAAATAATCACTCTAATTTGTACCTATCGTTCCAAATAGTACCGGTGGTGGTGTTCAATGCAAAACGAACACATTCATTTATTATATAATAATGCAATATTATTGTATTTGCAACAGTCTTTTGCTATAAAAAATGCATGAATGTTGCAAATGCATATCAATAATTTTTGTTTTTGCAAAAGCAGCTAGTTTTGCATTTACTTACATTTATCATATTGTGCAAATTTTAGTAAATCTCTTTCTTTTCGGCATCCTTGTATTCTTTTACATTATAAGTTCTACCAAAAATTTTATTTGCATTCCCTTCCATTCTGGCTTATGAATTTACTTCGTATATCTTTTGAGTGCATAAGATAGTTTGTTTTTATGTGGAAGTATTTGAACCCAACAAGGTAACCGCCAGACCATTCAATTATGAAATAGCATTCAGTTATTGGTCTCAAGAACTTCACTCATATCATATATTAACCAAAGAATCATTATTCAATGAGTGTACAAATGACCGCACATCATTATCAGGTGATTTTTGACAGCTTCTGTATACAATGCTTTTATCTTATATATATTTTGGAAAAAAAAATAAACTCCTATTAATTTACTTCCTTGACATTAATAAAGAGTAATTGTGGCTTTTGGGATTTTTGTCTTTTTTCCATGTTGTTTAACACTTAGCAGCTGGCAGTTAAATTTTATATCTGAAAATAATATCAAAATAATTCGTTATTAAAAGCCACAAAAATATTGTAAAGAATTTCAAATATTAAAACATTACTACTCATCAAAACTAATGGCATTAAATCTTTACTTAGGAACAAATAAAATTATTTAAACATGAAATCACCTGCAGAAGATGACTTTCAAAAAAGCAACAACAAGCATTGAGTCGGGTAAAATAAAAGCCAGCATCAAAATCAAGAAACAAAAGTTATTTTAACCCAAGCCTAGTCTAAGGTCAGGGGGACAGCTTAAGTCGCTTTTTTGTTATGCACGGCACTTTGTTGAATAGTTATGCAGCTCGAAGTCGTCTAAATTGTTATTTATTAAAGCAAACCTTCTTTTTCCTCTTCAACAAATGAACAAAAACCCTACACCAATGACTTAAACTTGAAATCAAAGCCCAAGCTTATCAAAAACCTAAACAAGTTTATAAGTATACAATAAATAAAGGTACATAACAGCAACTTAACTGGATATCATATAATTTATAACATTTTATAGCTGCTCAAATTTCAGCTAGCTCGAGCTAGACAAGATACAGCTGCTGGTTATCTATCGGCTTGACTGGGATGAGCTTGATGAGAAGAGTAGGTTGAGGTTATAATATTGTGTACATTAATCAACGTACGGTATATTATTCAATGTTGAATCGACAATACAACAAGTGGCTAGTAAAGTTTTTTTATGTTGTTTTTGTATGCTTTTTTTAAATGAAAAGCTGTTTTCGTTCAATATAGTAGCTAAAATGTAGAAAAATGCTTAAACTTTGCATTATTTCTTTTTATTTTTTGAATAATTGAAGCCATACTATAGGGTCAAGACAACCTTAAGCTATGCCTGAATTGATCAACATCACCGTTAGTTTTTTAAAAATATTATAATATGAAATTGTTGTATGTAATATAGAGTGGTCAAACCGGGGTTTGGGTCATTCGAGAAACCGGTTTATTATTTAACTTTCAGTTATGGTTTTTTAAATAAAAATTTTCGGGTAACAAAGAGGTTTAAAAAATTGGTCTAAGATAAATAAAATTTCTTAATTCGTTTAAGTTGTCGAGTTGATTTTTGACCTCTTCTTTCATAATAAATGTTGTTTTACGGGCTCAAGGTCCAATCTTTTGGTTAAAAAATAAACGTTTTGTTTAAATTTTTTAAAATTTTATTTTCAGTATTTCGTTCGCCGTCGGCTAGCATCATCAGGAACTGTAACAAATTTTTAACAATAATTAACAAACAATTTTTTTTTAATTCAATAATGGCCGATTTCTTCACAGAATTTTAAGACTAGATCTCATCCCAGTATCAAGTCGTTTCTAGAACTATATAATAGTAGTTATGGTTGTAGCGACAAGTAACTTTATTAATATGCACTCATTTTTTGTTTCCGAAAAATTGGGACCAAAATATGTTGACACCGGCTGAAAAGGACTACTTTTTTATGCCAGTGAGAAGAAACTGCATTTAAAAACAAACAAAAAATAGTCATTGGAAAATTGTTTTTTATATTATTTAGGTAAAAAAAATCTTAAATCTCTATGTATAATAATAGTCTTTCAACAAAAAATATCAACGCTAGTTGAATTTGCATTGAAAATTCATTATTACTTCACAGCTAACGCCATAACTTCTGAACCCTTGAAGAACACACTTTCATTTTATATCGTTGGAAAAGTAGTTGAACGTAAAAAATATAAATAATGAAAATTAAAAAAAAATTAGCGCCTGTTGCTGGCATGGTATTAAACTTTCAAATTAATAATGAGCCAACTTACAGTAATTTTTTCAAAAGTTTTATATTTTTCACTTAAAATAAACAAGATGATCTTTTTAATGATGCCTTATTTACGAAAATCGGATTTAGAAATAGACCCTATTTCGGCATTCGCAGGGCTGTGTGGGCCCGCGAAAAAAAAATCATAAAATCTCAAACTCTGGATTTGGTTTTCTAACCTATAAATCTATGAACCAAATTGGAGATGGATTTTGCTCAAATTGTATTCAATGCAACTGTTATTACACTTCAATGTAAAATGGGCAACATATTGAAAACGATTTATTCCTACTTTGAAGAAGTTTATTTAATGCAAATTTTTTATTAAAAATCGAGGTTGCAAAAATTGCTTGAAAAGTTTTTTTAAAATTTTGTATGAAAAAACATGCATTGATTTTAAAAGCATTGTGTAAAATTTTGAAACGTGATGATTTTTTTTGTGCTTATGGGCATTTCCACAGAAAAGTCTACCGTGACCAAAAAATTAAAACTTATTAAAAAATTCTTATTTTATGCTATTGTCTAAAAAAAACATTTTAATTTTATTAATTTAAAAAATTTCCATTCAATAACCATGATAATCAAATAGTCTGCACTGTTTTACAAATGTAGTTTCCTTTTTCGTAAATATTTAGTAAATGCTTTGTAAACTTTTTTGTTTTAGTAAAAATGGACATTGGCTTAAGATAATAGGAAAATGGTTGAGGCAAGAAAAGGACAATATATTAATTTTGTTATTTAATTACGAAATTGCATAATTGCTTTACTACCTAATTACTAATTAGTTTTGTAGCGTGAGTTACGCAAATGTTTTTTGGAAACTTAATATATTTTTAAATAAGCAAAGTTCATACACGGTCAAAAATTTTGGACTAATTTTTAATCCAATCGTTGGAATCATGCATTTTTTAATACCCTTTCTATTAGAATTCAAACTCTAGACATAAAAAATACTAGACATTTTTTAATAAAACCTGGAATAATATTTTATACAGGTTGGATTAGTCTTTAAAACCGGCGTTTGGCTTGGTTTGTTTCTTATGCATGTTTATCATTTCTTTATACATGTGGCTCCATAGAGCAGTTGGTAGAGCCAAAAACTTATAACCTAAACGTAGTGGGTTCGAATCCCACATGTTTCGTTAATTTTTTATTTTTGTAAAAAATATTTTAATACAAGCGTGTATTAAAATTAAGTCCCATGAGAGAATAAAAATCAATTGTAATATATACCGTTGATTAAATTTTAATACAGTTTCGGTGTCGTCATATATACAATACAGGATTTATTAGAATTTAGTCCAAGATTTTTGAGCGTGTAGGCAAAGCGGATTTATTATAAAACTTTAGTGTTTTCCTATTATTTAAAAATTAAAACCAAACAAATTATATGGGATAATCTGCTGAGTTTTGACAATCTAAAATTGCTTGTAAATACATTTCCTTTTTGTGTTGCCTGAGTTACGCCCATATTTACCACTGCCATTCTAAATTTGTTACAGAAACGACAACTTTAGTAGATCATACCATTAATATTTCTTGTAAGATATATGTATGTACATAATAATTTTTTTAACATTAATAACATAAACTTCCGAGAAACCGAAGCTTTAAGTCGTACGCATGTCGCGTGAGTTACGATGGAAATGCCCATACAATGATTTTGACCAAATTTTTGTACCCAATATTTGTAGGCATTGCTTGAATCAGACAAATCGACCTGTAACGCTTATCGAATCCATTGATTTTTGCGATGCAATGATACATCCATCAAAAAGCCGATTTCTGAAGATTGGTGCAACGTTGCCGGTTTCTTGGACTAAATTTTAAACTTTTTTGGATAACATATAGGCATGGATGGCCATGATTACAAATCACGATTACTGATTATGATTACATGTATTCAGATTGCACAGATTACTTGATTTTTCTAAATATTCAGAAAAATATTATTGAAAACCAAATAAAAATATGTACTTTCAATTAAGTAATCATGGTAAGGTAATTACATGAGATTATAAAAAATAAAGAAATCATGCAAGGTGATTACATGATTTTTAAAAAATTAAGTAATCGTAACATAGAATTACATGATTTTTTTAATAAATCAAGTAGTCAGTAATCAGACCCAGCGCTCAGTGATTACCGATTACTTCTCGTCAGACAAAAAATTCAAAATTTGTATGCAATTTTATTATTCCAGTAATTGCTATTTACCATAAATATGTACAAATTTTCTTTAGCAGCTATTAGTGAAGCAGCTTTAAGTGGTGTTAATGTTTGTTAGATTGGTTTTGTTCAAGCGCGTCGGAAGCTAATTTCATCAGGAGGGGCAGTACAAATGGGGGTGCAAAAAAAAAATCACCAAAATTTCTTAAAAGAAACATGAATATGAATAAACCAATTTTTTATTTTAGTTTCAATATAAAAAAATTTAAAACTAAATAAAAAAATATTAAAATTTCATTAATTTTAAAAGTTTTTCCAATTTCGATATTAGAGATCATTTTCTAAAGGATCTTTCATATGGTAATATGAAAATATAAGAAATAATTGTTGCTTTTATTAAGCAAGACTAGGTATATCTTTACATGGCTTAAATGCAATAAGTCACAAAAAGTTATATCAATTTAAATTCTTCCAAAATGTTTCTTTCTGTCATTGCGAGAAACATACTCTTTCACCACCTCCATCGAATTCAATTCTTCGGTTTTATCTTTGTGAATGTGTATAAGTGCCGCATGAGTGAGTCGTTTTTGTGTCATATTTGCTCGAAGATAGGTTTTAAGTCGTCTCAGTGCACTAAAAGAACGCTCAGATGAAGCTGCTGATGCAGGCACAGTCAAAACCAAAGCAACAAGTTTTTCAACTTCATTTAATAGTTTTTTCAGTGTATTCGAATTTTTTTTAAAATTGGAATTGCAGTAGAAACTCTACATTTTGATCTATCTTTTTGCAAACACAGAGAAAGAAAATGGTTATCCGAAAGCATGTTTATGAAGAAGAGAGAAAGAAGAGCAAAATATATAACACAAAAACATTATCGTTGTAAAAAAAAACTGATATTTTGAATAACTTTTGAAGTTTTCTTTTTAAAGTGTTTTTCTAGCTTAATAAGCGGGGGGCAACTGTCCCCTTGCCCCTTTGCTTGCTAAGCCAATGGTTTTGTTAGAGAAGTGGTAAGATTAGAGCTCAGAAACCTTTTCTCTATTTTACTTGTCTCAGTTTTGCAGTTGAACGACATATATAAAAACATATATAAAACAATATATTAGTTAAAGACGTTCGTTGATTGCAGGAATGGTTAAGCCTGATTACTGATAAATTTCTTAATCAGAATAATTCATTCATTACTGGAAAGTGATTGATTACTTAAATTAATCACTGATTACTTTTGCATGATTACTGATTTCTCAAAAAAATCACTGAATACTTTAAAGTTATTAATGATTTATTTTAGGTAATCAAGTAATAAATTTGTGTATGATTAATTGTACGCAGTAATTTTTTTATAATCATTACTCGAAAGTAATCATTACTGGCCAACCCTGCATATAGGACAACACCAAAAGAAGATTACTTTTTAATCCAAGGAAAGTTTAAAATTTTTCAATTCAAAAAAGACTAGTTTTCATTCCGCAAAAAGTTTAAAAAAGCAATATAAAATATCAAATTAAATAAAAAACTTTTCTGACCAGCTCATGATTTGAACGCACGTGCTCTGTTGTGCTAGTCCAACACCTTTTCCACTCGTCCATCTCAGTTGTTAAGAAAGTTACGCTTATTTTGCATCATAACGAATGCAAGTAAGCTCTTTTCAGAAACGTGGATTTGAGACCCAACTAAATTAAACTAATGTTTGGAATTAAAAATAGTACTTTTTGGATTAAAAATTCCTTTAAGGGCCATTTTGTTCACAGAGTGATAAATTTATCCCCGAGTTATTCCATGATTTTTCCAGTTTTTCATTTGTTCACAGTGAGTTAAGCATTTAACTCTTCAAGCTGGATATAAAAATGGTGGCGAGATAGCTTAACCCCAGAAATATTTAACTCGTGAAAATTGGTGAGTTAAGATTTTTTAATTCGCACTCATCATTCTCATTTTAATATTTTTTATTTACTTGGTGTCAAAATATTGAATATACAGATTTTTAAACATAGGGAAACAGTATTGGGGGTAACTGATTTCGAATCTGGTGTCAGAATTTTAAAATTCAAGATGTTGGATAAGGTTGCCACCTTAATTTTTTAAATTTAGGAATTCGGGGCTGGCGCGAACTAAAGGGTAAAAATGGGTCGCTGAATCCGTTGTCAGAATTTCAAAGTTCGAAAATTTTTCTACACATAAGGTTGCCACCTACAAATGTTTTATTTTAAGAATTTTAAACATGAGGGGACAGTACTGGGGGGGTTACTGATTTCGAATCTGAACTCAAAATTTTTAAATTCAAGATGGTGGATAGGGTTGCCACCTTATTTTTTTGTATTTTTATGAATTCATGGCTGGCAAAAAAAAATGCTACACCAAACTGGGTCGCTGAATACGAATCCATAGTCAGAATTTCAAAGTTATTAAGATTTGAAATTATAGGGTTGCCACCTAATAATATGTATTTTTTAGAATTTTAACAGTATTAGGGAGTCACTGATTTCGAATCTGAAGTCAGAATTTTAAAATTCAAGATGGTGAATAAGGTTGCCACCTTAATTTTTTTATTTTGAAATTCTGACCACGGATTCGGATTCAGCGACCCATTTTTGGCATACCATTCCTTTGCCAGCCCCGAATTCATAAAAATACAAAAAATTAAGGTGGCAGCCCTATCCTCAATTTTGAATTTTAAAATTCTGACTTCAGATTCGAAATCAGTGACTCCCTAACACTGTCAAATAATGTTTAAAATTCTTAAAAATACATATTAAGAGGTGGCAACCCTATTATTTCAAAACTTTATAATTTTGAAATTCTGACCATGGATTCGTATTCAGCGACCCATTTTTGGTGTAGCATTTTTTTTTGTCAGCCCCGAATTCATAAAAATACAAAAAATTAAGGTAATAAATTAAACTAATAACTTAAAAAAAAAAATATAAATATATAAAGTTAGTTAATGGTACTGCTGAAATAATAATTTTCAAGTACTTTGATTGAAGACAAAGAAGATTCAATGAAATATATTCAAAAGCTGCGAGGAAATTTTCGTTGTCAAATCTTTAAATTTGAATTTATTTTTGTTTTTTGCTTTATGAAACGATGTTATATTCAAAAAGTAGTTATAGTAAGAATTTCTAAAGATTTGTAGATATGTGAATGTTATTGCTATCCAACTAGCGAAAAACTCTTTAGATAAACTCTTTTAATTTATGCTTAGGAAAATTTAAAAAGTAATTATACATTAAACATAAGCATAAACTAAAGTAAAGTAAAAAGAACAACAACAAGAAATATAAAGGGAGAAAAACTTAGAAATTGACACTGAAATGTCATCGCCTCTGTTGGTGCAGTGCGCTAAAATGCGCTTGCACGGCGATCAGGGCCCGGGTTCGCTTCCCGGATTTCTGATAAAGCCTGTAGCAGGGCCGAAATTGCTATAAAATCAGCTAGTGATGTTTTCCTTTTCATATTGAAAAATGTTATTGGTGTTGTTTCTTTGGAAAAAATTTGTTAGAGCAATTAATTGTTCTAACCTGACCTAAAGCTCAATAAACGATTTTAAACTATCAAACAACTAGAATTTGTATTTAAAATCAAGAATGATTTAAGCTATCAAACATTTAGAATTTGTATTTAAATCATAGAAAATCCACATAATTATAAATTAACATATATTGAAAAAATACATGCATATTGTAGGGTATTTTTTAGGGATAGACAAAATCAAGAAATATTTTTACATCATTGAAATGTATTTTTAATTTTTAACCTATTATTCGCTGTTTTTCTCTATAATTTTTTCTGCAAAAGAGCTTTTGTTTTGAATAGAAACCTTTTGACGTACCGCTAAGCGTACCGACAGACAGGCAAAAATTTTAAAAACAACATTCCACAACCACCCAAAAAGAATTTTAAGAAAATATTCAAAGCTGTAGAGTTTCGTTTTACAGTTTCATTTTATATAATCAAAAGAAATCTTATTCTAATGAATACATTTCTGAACTATTTGAAGAAATTGTATGGTTTCTTCCTAATAATACGACAAATTTTTTCTCACATTACTTTAGTCATGCTTTCGTTACATTTAAAAAAATCATTAATAATACTTAATGTCCATTCATAGACAAATTACTTTAAATTGAGGTATTTCATAAGGCAAAGGTTATCATACTAAAAAACCAAGAGTTTTGAGTGTGCATTCATAATTTTATAAATTTGATAAGAAGGCAAAATAATTTTAAATAAAAACCGAACCAAACTCAATATTTTTGATAAGAAAAAAAAACAATCACAGCTGAAATATTAAAAAACATTAATGAAACGCTGCTTCCAAAGATGATAACCTCAGTTCAACCGAGTGATAGAAGAAAGATGTGTCAGCGTGTTTTTTATTTTTCTTAAAATAAATACGCATAAAATTTTTTCTTGTGCACGCATTGAATTTAGATAAAGTTAAACTTTCACTTAAACATAACACAGATATAACTAATGTTTATTTCTTTTTTTTATAATGTTTGTTACTAATGCAACGATTTCGATTTTTGTACAGCACCATATTGATTTAACACGTTCCTTTGCTCTAACTCTAAATCAAACTCAAAACTTGTGAGCAAAAAAAAAAAATAAACACGTTGGGCACAAATAGGCAGATCGGGTTTGGATTTGTGTACTTTTGTGTTAGTGCCTTTAAATATTGAGCATTGCGCTATAAAGAGCACTGGTTTGATTGAAAAGACACGCACAATAAATTAACAAATAATTTAAACATTTGATCGATAGGCTGCAAAGAAAAAAAAAGACTTTTGGATGAGCAATGTAATAAGTGAAATTTTATGTTGCTTATAAATAAATTTAACAAAAAAAAAACTTTTAAATAAATTAAACAAGTAAACAGTTAAAAATTGCCGCTTTTTGCCATGCCGTTGCAAGTCGTTCAAAACGAGCGATAAGATTTAATATATTTTAAGCAATGCTGCCAAAACAAAAGCGCGAAATTAAACAACCGCTATTCATTGTCAATTAACGAAACAAATTTATTAAATGCCATATTTTTGAACACATTTTATCTTATTATTAGCATTTAAATGGCAGTTTAGTCAATAGAACAAGCTATTACAATAGTAGAGATATTTGTCGAAAAAAAATTTGAATACAATTTCAAAGGAAAAGAAAAAATATGGAGCTACAATACTCGGACACGCTTTCATTTCTCTTTAAATTCACTAGTTTATCGCAACCACTAACAAATAGTCTCTAAAGATGTGCTTAAAAATATATTTTGATTTACATTTAGATGGAAAAAATGAATTTTTTAAAAATATTATTACAAAATGAGTGAAAATTTTTTAAAAGTTCCACTTCTTAAGCTTATAACGTTGCATTTAAAGCGAGTAGCAGTGTTTGAAAACAAAAGACTTAAGAAACAAACTCGCTGCTTGGAGTCATTCAATAGTTTGTGTCTTAAGTCTTTGTATTTTGGCTTGATGGTGCCTTAAGACGGCTTATATGTTAAATGAGGGATGTTTTATGAGAAAAAAATTTGTAAGCCTGCAGCTTTAAATATAAGTTTATTTTTTTATACATTTTAAACTTTAAAAAATGCCATAAATATTAAAATCGTAGCAGTACGAATGGTGTTATATTGTAGTTATTTATTTATTTTGTATGTTTACAATTTAATCTGCTCGTATTCGGTCATGGAATCTACAATAACAACAACAACAAAAGCAACACCCAACAACTTCAACAGCAAAAATAACAAAAAACTTGCTGGCTTTGCAAATTTTTTTGCATATTTTTTATATAAAATAATTTTGCAGCTGTTGCATTTGTATAAATAGATATATTTTTCTCAGTCTGTTAAACTCGAAACCTTCAACGGCCTACGCCAAATTTGTGCATGCTTCATTTTTGGCATCGCGCGCATATGTGTCAAAATACTTGAATAGAAGAGTGCGCCGCGCGTTGGTTGCGCCGCTCATATCGATTTCCTTAATTAACTTATGTGTATCTATGGCTATACTATTCTGTGTGTGTGTGTTTTTGTGTGTCTCTGTGTGTATGTTTATTGCAGCATTCTTCTAACGATTGCCAAATTTATATTCAACACTTGTACAAACTCATTCAACTGAATTGAAATGCTCAAAAACAGAAGTGGTTAAATGCATTGGCCAAGAGTTGGAAAAATATCAAAATAAATTTTGCTCAGCTGCAAAATAAATAAAAGAAAAACTTTAAAAAATCATTAATAAATATTGCTCAAGTAGTCACTGAAGTGAAAATGAGCTGCTGTTTTTGTTTTTACTCCGCCAACAGCAAGGTAACAATAGTGTGAGCATGCGCGCTGCAACAACAAAACGCCGTTGTAAGGCAAAGTGGCATGCGTTCAACAAACGTTGAAGGCAACGCTTATGTTGGCCTAGCTTTTTGAAAACTTTGAGACAGCAAGCAAAGCAGCAAACTATTGAATGTTTTGGGCAATTCGTAAGCAGAGCAGTGAATGACATTGCTGTCCACATTTTTTTCTGTTGAAGGATGTTGCTTCAATTTTATTTTAGAAAAAAATTAAAAATGAAAAGAAGCTCAATTTGCTGTTTATCAAAGTAACAGCAAGACAAAAAAATACACAGAATTACTTTCAGCTAAAACTACTTTTCATAAATGCTAATGCTAAAATAAAAGATATATAAAATAAAAAGTTAAAGTCTTGACCAAAAATAAGATCCACTTGTTTTGAATAACAATTCAGAGTCAAATGAAACATCTGTTAAATCATATGGAACGTAAAAACAGTGGGTTGGTCGCAGCTGAATCACTCAAAATTACTGAAAAGGAAATGTGGCTATTTCCGAAACAGGCTGTCTAGTCTGCTGAGTGATTAACTTTTGCACAGAGTTGTTGTTGTTGTTATTATTGTTGTTGCTTTCTTTCATAAATTACTTGACCTAAAGGTCAATATAACCTGGTAAAATATATGTAGTTTGACTAAAGTGTATCATCAAATTTTTTATTACATTTTGTTTTCATTAAGTTGTCATTAAAACTGTTAAGTTCAATGAAATTGCTTTTCGATTTTCAACAAAATGTATTAACGTTTAACAAAGACTTTAATTTTATCTCACCTCCAACCACCAATAACACAGAAACTCGACTGAAAATCAATTTCAAAGTGTAAAAATTGCACTCAAAAACATTTGCTACATGATAGTAGAGCACACCTTATTAAAATTAATTACAAATTAAGCAGAACACATGTTAATTCCTTGCAATAAAATTAAGCTAACAGCTCTTTTAAACTGTTACTCTTCCCTTGCGCTCATGGATTTCTTCTCACGTAGCTGTGTCTTAAAATATTTCAAAATCATTTGAGAATGTAGTTTAACTGGTTATTATTTAAAATTTTATTATTGCCGTGGGTGTGCCTGCTGTCTTTGTGTTTCTTTGTCTGGTTTTGCCTAAGCGTATGTCTGCTAAAAAATATTCAGCCCATTCATAAGATTTTTGGTTTTTTGTTGGTGCTGTTTTTTGAGAGTATCGCTAAGCAAAGCCTCTATTATTGGAGTATCAAAGGAAAACATTTTTTTTTATTGTATCCACTATTTATTATTTTCTATCACTGTGTCACTCCAAATGTTCGCTAGCTTAAAAATAGTTTAAAGTTGTAAGGTCCAAAAACTGATCTTTGCTTTGTCATCGCCTGATTTTTCTCGGAAAAGTAACATTTTTTCGAACTTTTTCTTCAACTTATTTCGGATTTTTATTGATAGCCCTATTTGAAAGTCTTTAATCATAACAAGAATTTTCCAGGTCGTTTTCGGATTAACAAAGAAACCGGTTTCTTATTAAATTTTAATTTTTTTTATTCACCTTTTTTTAAATTACCAACTTGGGCTTATTCGGAGCATCGAATATTCTATGTCGGGTTTTTTGACATTTTCGAATACTATTTATTACCCACATTATTTTCATGGCTCTAAAAAACAGCGATTAATAATGTTATGCGGTCACACATTAAAAATGAAATGGCATCTAGCTTAACACAAATGCATCAGAAATTTATTTTTTATTTGATTACAAATATCATCAGATGATCTAAGAAAAGGAGAATGGCTATCCTTTCATGTACATTTTCTATGTAATCCTTCTATTTTCTTTTACGATTTAATTTCCAGCACGATTGTTAAGCCGAGAGATGTTAGGGGAACTATTATTTGGTTATGTTTCGAAATTAACTATTGATAATAAGGGCGGGGTCCAAATGCTTGACCGAAAATCGTACCTGCTTCTGCAACTTTTTTCGCCATTTTAGACAAAGGGAATCAGAAAAAATTATTTTAAAAAAAGAGATTACATGTAATGAGATCTGCACAGTTTTGCAGGAGTAAATTTTAAAATATATTTGAAAAAAAAAATTATTTTCTTTTTCTTAAATGTTAACACATATTTAAAAAAAATATTAATGATGTTATTGAAATATTTAAATATTTTTTTGGTGTACACTCCAAAAACTGATTGAAAAATCACTTCAATAAATGTGATATTGTACGACAATTTTATGAAATTTGACGCTATGCAGCGTTTTTTTTCAATTCTGTCTAAAACTCAGCGTTTTTTTCCAAAATATGTATAGTTTCTCTACTTTACGCTACTGGAGCTGGTGTTATGCCTGACCTTAAATAAAAACCTCTGCTTGAACGTTATATGATTTCAAAGAGTTTATTCGAACAAGTGTCAAAGTACATATATACAACTTAAACAGTAGATTGGTCACAGCTTAATTAGTCAAGCCTATTGGTATTGAAGAGAGTAGTGCCTTCTCTAGTGATTGACTCTATACAGACTTGTTCTTGTTGTTATGTTGTAAGCCTACTTGAGAGACTTGAAGCATTTCTAGCGTGAAATATTTATTAATTTCTAATAAAATAAATGTAGGCAGTAAGGAGCTTTTCTCGTGAATTTTAAATAGTAATTGTTTTGATCAAAGTTATAAAATTCTAAATAAGTACTGCAACGAATAGATTTTGTGATAGATACAGATTTATTTCCCCAAATATTTTCATTTATTGAAAATTAATTTTAATTAATTTGACTTCATAAACAATTGAGAAGTCCTTTAACTTTTTATTTTTTTTTTTCACTTTGAGTGAGCGCAGTGAGAATCGTGTTTATCTGCAATATTGAAAGTTCTTTATACATTATTTTAAAAAATTACATGAAGCTATGATGGAACCTTTAGGTATTTTTAAGTATTTTATGTATTTAAGCAACACACAATCAATTTTTAGTGTGAAATAGTGTTTCTCTTTGAAATATGTATTTTATTTTTAAAATTTTAATTAACCTTAAGGGGAGGTTCTAGTAGAAATCGATGGAAATTTTTTTTTGTTTTTTGCTTTATTTTCATCCTTAGGATCTTGAAAATATGTAGTCAAAAGGATATTTCCCTATCAAATTTATGTTGACTACTTTTAAAATATATTTCATATAAATAATTGACGGTTAAACATATAACAACTGTGTTTATTGGCAGATCACTTTTAAGTGGATTTCATACCTTTTATATGTACTGTACCAGTTTATGTAATATTTTTACTGGAATTTTAAAAAAAATATTTGCATCGTGTCTGAAATATATCTAAAGAACCAGACGTCTCAGATAAATAAACAGTATAACAAAATGTTTTCATTAAAATTGTCTACACTTATTTAGTACAACAAATTTACGTAAATTTACTAGTAAGGATTCTAGGCAGCAATCAAAGCAAAAGATCTATTTTTTTCGCTTACAAAAGGTCACGGAGCCGGGCCAGAATGGGTTAATACAATAAATGTATCCCAAACTTGTTTTTTTATGCATTCACAAGTTTTTATCGCAAATTAAACTGAATCATTTCCTACAGTTATGCTGTAATAGGCAAACTTTGTGAGAAATGCTATAAAAAAAACCGAGGAATACAATTTTGGTATTGAAATTCTCAGAAGGCGCTGGATGGCGCACGCTAATTTTTTTTAAAACATTTTTTACTACCATTATTTGTAATGTAAGGTACATTGATCCTGGCCAACCCTGGCCATTTTTTATCTTTAAAATTTAATAATTTTTTTAATTTCTAATTTTTATTCCTTATCGCAATAACGGGATAGCAAAAACCTTAAAAACAAAAGTCTAGAGTATACCCTTTTATAAAATATAAAGATCTGTTCAATCAAGCACTTTAACAAAATGTTATAGGACTTTAAAAAAAAGACTATGTTTTGAGGATTTACAAAAGCAAAAGTACGCACTTAAATATAAAAAACTGCCCAAATATATTTCTATCGAAATGTATCGAAATATTTTAATAATTTGCAAGTTGCACTTTTTTCTGGATGTCCAACCATTTGTATGGGATCGCCACACCGTGCGGCGTGCTGGTTTAATTTGAGTTCCATTATCTGCCATCGTCATAATGGAATTTTTAGTTTAAATTTTGGTTCAATGTGTTGTTGTTTTCATTTTTATTAACAAAAGCGCATGATTTTATTGCATTTTTATTAAATTTTCTATGGTAGCAACATATTTTCCTATATTCATAGCAAATATATATATGGGCACGGCTACCGTCTTATAACGTGATGATCGTACGACTTTTTTAATCAAAACTTGAAGAATATTGCACAAAGCAACTTTTCTTTTTTTATGAGTGGAATGGGTTGATCTAGGGCTATATTTTGTCCAAATAAAGTTTGTTGATATCTTTTGTGGTTTTTGAATAATTCCAATTTAAAGTCGTCTTATAACGTGACGAAATTCGGAAGTTTGTTTGGAAGTTGTTGTACATATTTCCAGAAATCTGCGAACATGTTACCTCAACTCTTTTTCGTCCTTCTACAAAATTTACATAAAGGTTACAGCTAACATATAGGGCTTTTATTACTATAAGAAAGCATTGCTTTCATAAAATTATGATCTAAAAACCTGATCTTATAACGTGACGCAAAAAAAATCTTATAACGTGACGATGCGAATTTTGTATTAAAATTTCACAAATACGTGCAAAAGTAATTTATCTTTTATTTGTTTGCACATAATTAAGCCTAACAAAACAAATTTCGTTCCTTGCACGTTTCGAAACCCTGTATCATGTACCCTGTATCCTAAATTGTACCCATTATAACTTGAGTAATTCTTAACCGAAATGGATGATATAAAAACTAAAATGCAAGTTTTGACAAGAAGTACGCAGGTATTGTAAACGAGCTCGGGCGATCCACCCCTTTAGCTTTTGCCTTCGGGTGTGCTCGGCACTATTTAAGGAAGCTATGTAAATTCGGTATGTGCACGTTGTTTGAAGAAAAAACCACTCCTGGAAGAAAGGTATTTTTTACGAGGTACCTAATTTTTAATTTAATTTTATTTTTTAAGGTATTTTTTTCCCAACAGTTTCAGTTGACCTGTTATAATAAAAATAACAACAAAATATTCAGCTTTGTGTTTTTTTTTATCTTTATTTTTAATTTGCACACATTTCAGATGCAACTTTCATAACTTGGAAATTTTAGAGAAAACCCAGGCTTGATAACTTGTTTAAACATATTTCAATATAAAAAACAAAACGTAAATCAGACATAACTCGGCTAGAAAACATAAATAAACTCAGCTATAACTTCTTAAAGAAATAAAATGACAAAGACATGTTCTTATTTTTGTACGAAAACAAAATATTGGAATTTGATACGACTTTTAGTTGTATGCAAGCTTCGACGTTTCGAAGGTTTTGATTCCACCATCAATAAAATGAATGTGAGTGGCAGATGAAATATGGCGAACATCCTTGGCGTTCGAAAATACAGAAGTTGCTTTTAATTTTAAAATGATATCAACAATTTCGCTGTCAGTCATTTCCTCGACTGCAATTTTGGATTGCGTCCGTTTAAATGCGTTTGCGAAATCAGAGGCACTATTGACGGTGCAGTCGCGAGCCCTCACGTGCTTTCTAACCACGGTTTTTGCGATGGCTCCAATACCGTCAACACAGCCTTTTCCATGGCATGCTGCAAAATAATTCCAATAAATTTTTAAGCGAAAAGTTGCTTCTAAAACCGGAATTACAGCAGCAATAAATGTATTTTTAAACTGCGATGAGGGACCGTCGCTCCAAATTTTTAATACTTTCAGTGTGCTCGGAAAGGCTGATATTAATTTATACAGATAAGGCACAATCCATTGGTGTGCGTCAAGTTATTTGAAACCATCACTTTTGACTCGAAAATTTCGTTGAACGTGAAAGCCGAGGTAAATAGAGTGAGCTGTCTCTGATTCCAATGTGCGCTCTGAACTTCATCCTGGCTTTCGCACACAAAATTTTCCGCAAAGTCAATTTGTAACAGGCCCTCAACGCAGAATTGGTCACTTTTAGCTCGTTGACAGTCGATATTAAAAGTATCCGCTTGTTCGCGCTTCACGTAACAATGTTTGAAAAAATGTGGTGTCAAAGCAATTATGTGGACAATAAGATCCGATAAGGTCCCTTTTTCATCGTGAAGCTCCACGCGCTTATTATCAAGGTTCTTTTTCCAAATTTTCCATGATACATTTTTAGTAAGTGAGGTTTCTCCGAGCAGCGAATTAAGTTTTTCAATTGAAATAGCAGGACATGAACCACATTTTGAAAACCAGCAATCGATCGTCGGTTCAGCACAGAGAAATTGACGCACGAACCCATTATCATAATTTGGTACACTTGGTACGACTTTATGTAGAGCATCGACAGCTTCAACGTAATTTGAATGATATGAGCACAAGCAGACATTATGAGGGAGATCGTTTATTGGCCAAATGTTCTCTGGCCGTAGTTTTTTGAAGTGAGCAAGACTACAGATACTTGAAATTAAAAGATAAAAGGGCAACGATTTTTATATTAATGCATAATTTTCAAATGGTTTTAGATACCTTTGTTTGCATTTTTTCTCTCTTCGACAAAAACGGAAAACGCTTCTCGCAATAACAAGACCATGTGCCTCTTCGGTACAATTACCTGACTTCCAGTTGCCGGATCAGTAAGGAATCGAACATGACGCGCTTTAGGTGAAACTCTTGAAATATCATCTCTTTCGAAAAAGTCTCGGACAGCGCCGTTGATTTCAACAATTAATTCATTTGAACACACATTTGTTTGTGGAGGTGATGTTAAAATATTGACTAATCCATTTTTTTCAGCATCATCCAGCATCATCCAGCATCATCCAGCTTCGAAAACATTTGTAACAAAACTGCCTGCTTTCGCTTAGGAGTGTTAGGGAGTGCCTTGGAAACTTTTCTAACAGCTTTTCCAATAGTTTGCGGGCAACTGTAAGACTTTGAAACAATGTCGTTCAAACTCGTTGTTTTGCATTTATTATCGGTTGCGCCTTGACATTTTTTTTTTCATTTTAACACGATCTCTGTATGCTTTGGCTCGAGCGCGGTCAGCTTCACGACGACTTTTGATGATGTTTTCACGTTCTTCGAGAGGCAATTTACTTTCTTTTTGTTTCTTTCGCATTCTATATTCCTTCTGAGCAGCTGCTTGCTTTTTTTTACATTTTCGTATATATCAGTCGCTTTCAATTTTAAAAAGTAATTTTTATTGACTTCGGCTTTTGCCTTTTGTTTCTATGTAAGAGAAAACGAAATTAGAAAAAGTGCGGTAGAATGTTTTATAACGTGACGCATGTTTGATAATCCTTATTTTCACACAAATATCATTTTTTATAACATTTTATTAATGTAGCCTAGAAATAGACCAAAAGCACTCAAAAAAATTATGCAAATATAATTGATAAGATTCTTGAGAAACTTGAAAAAACACTTTTAAATTTTTTGATCTTATAACGTGACGCCTAAATAAGGATTTTTTCAAACAGATCAACCAACTGCGATAAAGTTAATTTATATTAATTACTATGCTTATGCAGTAAACGACATTGCATTTTACCGAATTAAATTTAAATAACACAATAACATATCAATTAATCAATAATATTAACCATTGGCGTCGGAAGCGGGGGGAAAGGGGGCAGTTGCCCCCCACATTTTTAGCTAGATACACAATTTAAAAGAAAAAGTTATTGAAAATATCAGTTTTTTTACAACGATAATATTTTTGTAGTATATATTTTCCTCTTCTTTCTCTCTTCTTCATGTTTCATGTGAAGAAATTTTGGTGAACTTTTTTGCACCACCATTTGTACTGCCCCCCATTTGTAGATGAAATTCGCTTCCGACGCGCTTGATATTAACCTTTTTTGAACACAGAAAAGTTTTTGCCATTTTGGACTTTTGGAGCGAAAGTTAAAAAATTATCAATTGTCAAGCTATCGGCGTTTACTTTTGTTTGACATTCGTTTTTTCCAACACATCATATTCTATTCTTCCATTTGATAACTATGTAAACACTTACTTCAGGAAAAAATTTTATTTTGCTTGGTTTCATTTCCCATAGCCACGACCATATATGGTAGCATCACGTGAATTTGAATATCGTCGTCTGGAGTTGCTTCTAAATTTTTAATTATTCCGGTCGTGCGATTTTGATCTTGTTTTAAGTTCTGCTATATCCAGTGTAATTTGATTTAAGTTTTGACAAAGTGTTCATAGAATTTTGATTGATGCTCGAAACTGAAGTTGAATTTTGAAATTTATTGGTGACTTCATAAATTTTGAATGCCAAGTTTATTCTTTCATCGACACTTTTATCACTACAAGACGTTAAATGAATTTGTAGTTGTTGTGGTAATTTGCGTTGACGCAATTTATAAAGTAGTTAGCGAGACCGACGGCTGATTCAGAACCGGCCAGGGATTTCATGTCTCTGAAAAACTCGGAGAGTTTACGATCACCCAATTGAGTGTTGGAAAAAAGTTACAATATTTTAATCTTTTCCCTTCGCTAAGAGAAAATCTTTCACACAATGCATTTTTAATGCATTGGTACTTGTGAATAGTTGGAGGTGGATTAATAAAATTTTGGAAATAACATGTTGTCGAAGTGAAATAAGAACTAAATGGAATTTTAAATCATCATTCTTGATATTGTGTAACGCAAATTGTACTTCTGCTTGTAAAAACTAAGCACCGGGACATTCAACCCAGAATGTTGGTAATGTAATATGATTTTGAGTAATAGATATATGTAATAGGCATACAGTCAGCGAAAAAACTATATGTGACAAAGAATTAATTGGATTTTTTACAAAGTTATTTAAAGCAATTGCCTTTTTTGTTGTAGTTTATTAAGCATGCAAGTATTGTTGTTAAAATGGTATTGAAACAATTCGTTGTTGTTTGTGCAAAGTCCCGTTAGAAACTGGTTTTTGTTGTCGTAGCGGCATTGCTGAACGAAATAATTATATGTGAAAACTTAGTCGAAGCTCTTGGCACGTGTCGTAAGCATTGAATTTGTTAAGTTTTTTATCAAGTTGATTAAAAATTAAATTTAATTGTCGGGACTTTTAAGTTGTGTTTAAATTTTGTATAAATTTTGTTTAAAATAAACGTAAAAATGCCTTTAGGAACATCTTTGACGCCAGGAGAGCAGGCCAAAATATTAGCATATAGGGAATGTGGAAAAACAATAAGGGAAATTGCTGAAATAATGCACCGGCACAAAAACACGATCCATAACTTTATAAAAAACCCTACTAAATACGGAAAAACTAAGCGAACTGGTCGACCATCACTCGTAAGCAACAGGGTAAAGCGGCAAATAAAGCGATTAGCTGTAAATAAGCAGATAAGCCCTGCCCAAATAAAGCATCAGCTCTCTCTTCCTGTCACTACCAGACGGATTCAGCAAATTTTAGCTTCAGATAAAAACATTAATTATGAAAATCGAGTGCCGAAACCTAAACTTCTGCAACTTCATAAAGAAGCGAGAATGGTTTTCGCTGAAAAGTTCAAATTTTGGGACCAGGAATGGAGAAAAGTGATATTTAAAGATGAAAAGAAACTTAATTTAGACGGTCCTGATGGTTGCCATAAGTATTGGAGAGATATGCGTCGAGATCGTGAAGTTCGCTATGCTCGAAACTTTAAAGGAGGATCTCTAATGATGTGGGCTGCTTTTGGTTACCTAGGAAAGACCAGGCCGTGTTTTATTTCACATAAAATGAATGCTTTAAAATATCTTGAGCTTCTTCAGGATGTCTTGATCGACTTCGGAGATGACTTGTGGGGCGAAAATTGGATATTCCAGCAGGATAATGCCGCCATTCATTGCGCAGCTTATACAAAAGCCTTTTTTAATGAAAAAACATTACAGTCCTGGAATGGCCTGCTGTAAGTCCAGACCAAAACCCCATAGAAAACCTATGGGGAATCCTGTCACAGCGAGTTTACGCAAATGGACGTCAATTTGAGTCGTTGACGGAACTAAAAAAACGAATTATCCTTGAATGGGACGCTTTGGATCTAACTCTTCTTCAAACGCTGGTAAACTCTATGCCAAACAGGTTGCAAGAAGTAATAAATAAAAGAGGAGGTCATACTTCTTACTAAGGTTTGAATTTAAAAAAGGAAAACGTATTTACAATCAAATAATACAATATTTAAACTCATGTCCCATATAATTATTTCGTTTGTGCTTAAAAATAATCCTTTGTATTTTAGTTTAATATAATAAATATTCTGAAAAAATCTAGCTCTACTGATGTTATTACAAAAACATGTTAACAATACTAACACAAAAAATATATTTTGTCAGTTGTTTTTAAGGGGGAGTAAAATTTCGCTTGTCACATAAAGTTATTTCGCAGACTGTATGTGTGGTTTGATTTTGAAAATTTGTGGCGTTGTTTTCCATTGTTGTGTGGATCTGGTGGGTGATGTATTTGTGTTGATGTATTAGATGGAGGTGTAGAGAGAAATGTTTGTGTTTTCTTCGGAAACGGGAATGTTAAAATCAATTAATGAATTATTTCTAGTAAAAGATCTAATTAATACCATCTAAAAAATATTAATATATTAAAGTTATTCAATTGGAGAGTTGTTTACAGTTGTATGCTATTAAAAAATACCACCATAGTTATCATTAAACAGCGGAATTATATGCAAAATTTATTTTAAGTCTGATTGAAGTCATGTTTTGGATTTATATTGATTTTGACTTCATTAATGCATTTAGTACTCCATATCTGTGATATGCAAATTTTATGCAAAAAATATGCAAAAGCATATGCAAGAAATATGCAGCATACTTTTTTATTATGCAGTAATAAAAATGGTGTTAATTCATAATTTTTCCAAAATAATTGAAATATTCATAAAGTTTTTGAAAAAAAAGTGTTAAAAATGTAAAAATTATTTTATTACCTTCAACAGATAACACTAGAAATCTGTAAATCTGAAATTATGTTGACTAGATATCGCCAGTGGTCGAAATTCGACCTTTTCACTGTGACATTCGACCTATATTGTGACATGAAATTGCTTTTGTTTTCAGATGAGCGTTGAAAAATGTTAAAAAAATAATCTATTTCTATTTTCCGTTTGCCGCAACTTTTCATACAAAAATTCGTTGTACTGAAGAAGTCTACAGTTTTCGAGATATCTTAATAATTTTGATGTCATAATAACGAAAAATTTTTTAATACACTATCCTTGAAAAAAATTACAAAAAAAGCTTTCGTATATCGTATAAAAGTCAACCAATGACTTTTCATACAAAAATGCGTTGTACTGAGAAAAGCTGCAGTTTTCGAGATATCAGATCTGTTCGTGTACTCGATTCAAGTAGCTTGAAGTTGCTTGAAAGCTTTATTTTGAATATCGAGAGAGAGGAAATACATGCAAAATGACACTCTCTAATCTATTACAATTAATTGAAGTTTGTTGATCATCATAATTTTAAGGTCAAAATAACGGGAATTCTTTTTAAAGTAAGAAATTTTACAATACCAATATATATTCGCATATGTTACATAAAAATATGCTTAGTGTAGGGTATTTGTAGGAGATAGCGAGAAATGTCTGTCAAATATTTTATACATATCAGCAATGTCTAAAACTTCCTCTTACACCGTTTTCTTCCGTCTCTTAAAGCTTAGCTCTAATTCTGTTTTGAACGCTCATATTTCAGGTCAAAGGTCAGAAAAAGTATTATGTGCCCTCCTTCTCCTTACTCTTATTCACTTCAAAGACAAATTATCTAAATCGGTTGAGAAACACGGGAGAAAATGGTACTGAACTGTTCTTCCTACACGCCGAGAAAAAACATAGTTGCAACAACCATGTTTTAAGAGGATCATAGTATGATTCGGATTATGATTATTGCTAACATGTTCTTAAACATATAATATTTTCTTTGATCATGATAAAATGATTACAACAACCATATTTAGAAAAGGAACTTTTTTGTAGGAATCAAAATATTATTGAAGCAATCATTATTCTCTTATTGGGTTAAAAATAGAATGATTGCAACAACTATATTATGAATTTATTTTTAGGATTCAGAATATTATTGAAAAAATAATTTTATTTTTTTTTGAAGCGAAGCTTTTTACGCCTCGTTTTGTGATTTGCTTGAGTGAAATCTGAAAAACGACACTTTTTTCAATACACCCTTTTATTAGAATTGTTTTTGTTTTTTACTTGCGTCTATTACAACAAGAGAATATAAAATTAGAAATATTTCTTTGCAAGCGTGAGGATCGAGAACTCTCGATCGCAAGGCGCGAGTTCTCGACACACTAACCACTACTCCAAACCAACCATTTATGGTATGGTGTGATTCATTCAATATTAACTGAAGCTATGTTGCAGTAAATGACAGGAATTCATTGAAGTGATTGCTCATTAGCTGCCAGGGTTCGGACTTGAACATTCGTAAATCGCAGTAAATTTAAAAAAGAACGCAGTAAAACGAATTTTTTCGCAGTAGTTTTTTTTTGTTTTTGTTTTTATTTACAATTATGTACGTACATTTACTACTAATACCAATATCGTCGTTGCGCGTGCAATACCGCTTATCCACCACTTGCAATACAGCGTATATTGCAAAAAGGCCAAAATTAATTTAATTCATTCATGATTTATTTATTCATTTTGATTTTTCTTTAAATGCTTACTTGAAAATAGAGCAAATATCTTATTTCAATAAATTTTTAGTTCAATTGAAAATCTAAATCATGTAAAATTTTACTTTTATCTTATATGCTTACTTGCACAGTGACGATATCCATAAAAAGACTCTGTGTAAATATACACTAAGGGAAAAAGTTATGTAGATATTACAGAGACATCTATGTAAAATCTATGTACTTCGTCTTGTATGGGAACGCAACGAGAGCTATATGTACTGGGTAAAGTGAGCGTATACTGGTTATCTATCAATTTATTCACTTAGTAAAATGAAGTCATGTGTAACTTCACAAATATGCTGTACATACATTTTTGTAGTGGGTAAATAATCTATGTACTAGGTACATCGGAATTCTACTCATTACATACACAAAATTTTTTATTTTATGTAATGAGTGAAATTATCTTTATACTACGTACATCGGAACTGTACTCATTGCATACAATTATTTATTATTTTAAGTAATAATCTATGTACTCATTGCAAAAAATTAATATTAATGTAATAGGTCTATTATATATGTACTCACTACATACAGTTATTTAATATTTTATGTAATTGGTCAATAATCTATGTACTACATAAATCAGAACTGTACTCATTACATAAAATTATTAACAATAACTTTTTAATGAGCATAGTGTGAATGTACCCACAACGTACATCTATCTATTTATTCACGACACATAATTTTGTGATGAGTACATAAAACTCTTTATTGACTACATGCAGTACTGTTTAAAAGATTTATATAGTCAATACATATTTCAACATGTACTTAGAACAAGGAAACCACCAAATTTATGTGTGCAGAAATTAATGTCATGAGTACATAAATTTATGTAGTGAGTCCATAGGTTTTCCCTCTGTGTATGTATCAGTCTATGTATATTTGCATGTTGCAGAAACATATTTTTTACCGATTCAAAATATATTTGCTGTAGAAAAATTCAATCACGGTCGTTAAAAGCAAATTAGTTCTTAATTCGGTCAAAAAACCTTATGTAAAACTATAAAATATTTTATTTTGTCGCAATGACAGCTTCATCTAACAAATTACTTTCTTCTGTTTGAACGCTAAGACCACAGTATACAGATGTAATGGACCCCTGAAACTCTACATTTTTAATAAACACAATGCTTACATTTTCCAAAAATAACCATAAAAGTGTTTGTTGCGAATAAATCGCAGTAGATTTGAAAAAACCGCAGTGACGCAGTAGAACATTAAATGTTGCCAAAAAGCGCAGTAGATCTACTGCAATTGCAGTAAAGTCCGA
Organism: Dichetophora obliterata; assembly: GCA_963920525.1. Taxonomy (NCBI): domain Eukaryota; kingdom Metazoa; phylum Arthropoda; class Insecta; order Diptera; family Sciomyzidae; genus Dichetophora; species Dichetophora obliterata. The sequence goes on from OY986437.1 coordinate 46,888,033, forward strand.
AAACTGATAGCTGCCCCACATATTCTATTGTGAATGCGTGAAGCTATTGGGGGTTGGAATTAATTTTAAAGGTTTTTTTTCGGTTTTTAAGCATTTATTTAGAAACAACGGTACAATGTATATTATTCAAAGTATTGTCCATCGTTAGCTACAACATTTTCCCATCTTTCTGGCAGCATATGGATTCCGCGCCGGAAGAACGATTCGTCTTTTGAGGCAATCCACGAATCGACCCATTTTTTGGTATCCTCGTAAGAAGTGAAGCGCTGCTCAGCCAAGCCATGCGTCATCGATCTGAATAGGTGGTAGTCGGAAGGGGCTATGTCTGGGCTATAAGGCGGGTGGGGTAGCACATCCCAATTCAGAGCCTCCAACGTTTTCTTGACGGTTCTTGCAACATGTGGCCGTGCGTTGTCATGTTGAAAAACCACTTTGTCGTGTCTTTTGGCATATTCCGGCCGTTTAACCTTTAATGCTCGGCTCAATTGCATCAATTGTTGTTGGTAGCGTTCCCCAGTGATGGTTTCGTTAGGATTTAGCAGCTCATAGTACACGACACCCTTCTGATCCCACCAAATACACAGCATAAGCTTGGCGCCATGAATATTCGGCTTGGCCCTCGATGTTGATGCATGGCCGGGTGGTCCCCACGATTTTTTTCGCTTAGGATTATCGTAATGGATCCACTTTTCATCGCCAGTGACAATACGATGCAAAAAACTCTTCCTTTTATGCCGTTGAAGCAGTTGTTCGCACATGCAAAATCGCCGTTCAACGTCTCTCGGCTTCAACTCGTACGGCACCCAATTTCCTTGCTTTTGAATCATTCCCATGGCCTTCAAGCGTTTGCCGACCGTTGATTAGTCGACTCCCAATGATTCTGACAATTCTTGAAGGGTTTGACACGGGTCTTCATCGAGCAAAGCCTCCAATTCCTCATCTTCAAACTTTTTCGGCTGGCCCGGACGCTCTTTGTCTTCCGTATCAAAATCACCACTTTTAAACCGACGGAACCAGTACTCACAAGTAGAAATCGATGGAGCATAGTCCCCGTAAGCCTCAGTAAGCGTGCGTTGTGCTTCAACCGCTTTTTTCTTCAAATGGAAGCACAAAAGTAAACCTTCCCGCAAATTGCGTTTTGTTGGAACGAAAGTCGACATGTTCACAGAGAAAAAAAATATATGTTGTTCACACTTCAGTGGAATGACACATACTAAAAAATGAAGCTTAGACAATGTGCTTTGAAATGAATATAGTCACAGGTGTGCCCGTTGCGATCTATTGATAGTTACGCCATCTCTTAGAAAACCTTTAAAACTAATTCCAACCCGCAATATAATGCAGCAGATCACAATTATCGATCAAATACTACGTTTCTATGGCGAGTTAAATCGAGGTTGACTCTGGATTTACTTCCCATGGAAACGCGAGTTGAGTTGAATTTCGTTAAATCCACGAAACTCCGCGAAACTTATTAGATTTAACTGAGTTAGATTGGATGCGTTCGGAATATGAATCAGTTGCTCAACTGTTGAGTGAGGATTTCTTGATTATTTGTTATTTTATTTTATTTCTGCCACTGCGTTGACATAAAATGTAACCAACCGTTCAGCAGGCACACAAAGTAGCGGAAACTTATACTGATCAAAGACTCAATATGTTTAGTAAATTTTGCACCTTCTGAACGCACACGTTTATACTCAGAAAAAATGGCCAATAGAATGGCAGATGTCCAACTCGACTCAATGTTGTGCCTGGAAGCGCTATCGAGCTAGAAACGCCATTATGTCAACTTGAAGAAAACCCAACCTAGGATCAACTCGCCATGGAAACGTAGTAAAAAGCATTTTGCATTAGCTATCCAAACAACAAAAGCAGCAAGGTTCCATTGAATGGGTGGATTTTAATTGCGAATTCAGACATGATTATTCATAGGCACTGAAGGCAAGGATGGAGGTCTAGCGCTCAAAAATTTGAGGTTATTTTAGGATTTTGTTAAAAAGTTAAAATATTGAACAACGACATTTAAACTTTTAAAGTGTATTGTAACTCTCATTCATCATAAAAAAAAATATTTTTTTAATATAAAAAATTGTTGATCTTGTTAAAAATGGCGGTCAATGAGATGCTCTCAAGGAAATGGGGCATGGGCGGTGTGGTAGATTTTGACTGTTCTATTTACAACTCTTGATGTAATATTTGCTAGAAATATCGATGACATTACATCTATATAATATACGTTTGATATTTTAGACATTAAAACCCAATAATTTTATAAGCATTTACAAAAACAATTCAAAATTAATGTAAAATAATAATGTAAGGTAATAAAATTTACTGGGGGGAAATTATTTTTTTAGTTAACTTTAGGTATTTAAAATTTTTCAATTTAAATATAAAAAACCATAAAATTATGAAACGTATAAAACTGCGAAAAAGCTTTCGCTTCTCTCGTGTGTCCAGCGACGCATCTGTTTTTTATATTCATGCACTCCAATTTCCACAGCTATTAATTTAAGATATCTCCAAAGTTTGCCATTGTCTAGGCTGAACAGAAATATTAATTCAATTGAAATATCTTTTTGATAAAATTTTCTGTCCGAGCTGGGGTTTGAACCGCGGCTTTTTCGCTTACGAGCCACGCACACTACCAGTAAGCCACAGCCGCTACTACCGCTCGCCAGACTAATGCCATTCATAAAATTATTACATTAAGTGCATTGTCACAAAAATAGCAATATTTGTGATAAACAAAATATGGTCAGAATTGCAAAATATATTTACGGTAAATAGAAACATGTTTGCTACAATTAAAGTCGAAAATGTTACTGTTCTACGTGCTGTTTTTAGGATAAGGAGATTCAAAACAAAACACAATAATTGAACGAAACAGCACATAGCCAGGAATCGATAAAACTTATTGTGTCTGAATGAAGTGAAAGTTTTTCCTGCAAACTGTTCAGACACAATAAATTCTTTCGATTTTTGGTTATGGTCTGCTTCGTTTGCCAACAAGCAAAGAATAGTTCAGACAAACATTCAAAATTCTAATATGTTTGTCTCTATAATAATATTCACATTTATCATGATTGACAGAACTACAACATTTTTGTTGCAACTAATAGTTGAGGCAATGTATGTTGTATGTTGTGTGTATGTAGTATGTTGACGATTTCAATGATGTTATGATTTCAACTATAATGTCATTTTTGGTCCACCATTAGTAAATAATGACTTTATTAAGGCAAAAATTTGTGTTTGCTGAAATAATACAATAATTTTAGTAAAAAAATTATTATTGCAGTAATCATGTCTCAACCATGTCTTTTCTCTGCGTGTGTTAAAATAGGCCTGAAGCAATACATTCTCTCAAGCCCGAGGGGTAATGGTAATGTCTGAGTACTCAACACACCAAGGTTCATTTTTAAGGTTGTGGCACTTGAGAGAAATGTGCTCTTTTGGGGTCGTCCATAAACTACGTTACTGATTTTCCGGTTTTTTTACCCCCCCCCCTCCCCCTGCGTTACTTTTCGTAGTGCTTTTCAAAACTCCTCCCCACCCCCACTAAAGTAACGTGACATATGAAATTAATTCATTCGAATGATTATATATTTTGACTAGCTCTGACAATTTTCACTAGTATTAGTGACTAGTATGACTACATACATTAAAGGAACAATTGGAAAAAATCAATAATTAATAAAATCTGTAAAAGCTATTCCATCTGCGATCCAAGATTCGATGCTCTCAATCACTGGGATAGAACAAGCTGGTAGCTTTGTTGAGGATTCTTCAAAATAGAATTTTTCATCGGATTCTATGTCGATCCATTCAGGTGAATCCTCATTTCTAACGCAAAGAAATTCACCTGGTCTTTGACAGAGTACCCTTAAAGGCTGCACCCGAGCTGCACCAAGTTCTGTGTTTTTGTGTAAATGCTTTCTGAATATTGATTTATTTAAATAGTATTTTTTATTCCATTTATTGTAAACGATATAATACAAACTTATGGCAATTCATAGAAGTTTTAAAAACGAATTACAAGCCGCAGGTAGGACACGACCTTGAACCGATTTCTTCTTTCTGAGAAGGACAGTACATGTCATACGGTATCTCCTTTGATCAAGAACATTCAGGCCTTAACGTCAAAGCCTGTCGCAAAAGCAAAGACCCAAATTTTTCAGACGTGTGCTGAGATGGTGAAGGAATACCAAAAGGTTCCTGTGTTGAGGGAAAAGGTGGTGGAAGAAATCGTTGAAACAAAAGTTAACCATCAATTTAGACGATCAAACATAAACATGTAAGGTTGAAAAATTTTGATATGATTGTGTTATTAATTAGAGGTTTTTCGTCGATTATTTTAATTTATGGTAACGTTACAATATCTAAACACCTCCCCCCCCTACCGTTACTTATCGTAGTGCATTTTGAAACCCCTCCCCCCAAAATTGGTAACGTAGTTTATGGACGACCCCTTTCTGCCTTTGCTCAAACTGTCAACTGTGCCATTTCTCTCCCGCTTGTAAAAATTTGTCGGTGATGACACTGTAATGCAGAACTGTAAAAAGAAACAAAATCTTGTTTGTGCTCACATAATTTTCTTTTCATTGTCAAAACAGCAGTTTGACTTTATTCGACTGTGTAGCAACATCGTGTTTTCTTACAGGAATTTTTGCAGTGAAGTGTGTTTTGGAAAACTATTAATCTTTATGTTTAAACCAGAACAAAGTTTTAAAAATAAAATAAAGTGTTATTAAACATTAACTTTGAGCTGCTAGATAAAATGTAATAAATACGTTCATTAAATTGTAAAAATCACTGTGTAATCATTTGCTTTTGTTTATCGGTGTTTTCTCTTTCGTTTTCATTGTGTTTTTGGCGCAGAGAGGATTTTCGTTCAATTTATTTGTGTTCTCTCCAATTTTAAGCGTCATTTGTTGTCTCCCATCTTGTGCATACCTACTCACATTGTCGCTTACTGTGTAAGGTAGATGTCATCAGTGATTTCGTGGCCAAATGTGTCCAAACAAATGAAATCGAGAATTGTAAACAGACTTCGGAGGCCCCGCAACTACATTGTATTTAATAAATAATTGGTTACGTCATGTGTCCATTTAGCACTGGGTGAATTCGCTTTAAGATTTTTTACCTGTGATTGAGAAATAATGTGTTTAGCTATTTTGTTCTTGCACCTATGATTGTTTTATTGTTGCAAACAATAAAGTAAATTCTATAAAAAAAAAAGAAGTGGAAAGATTTGCTTATCTGAAAAATCGAATCTATTTAAATAAATTTAAATAAAGATGATACAATTGGTTAGATAATGCGCTTAAAATGTTTTTTTTTTAAATGCCGTCTTAGTCGGGATGTTTCCACGTAGCAACACCTACTTAAAAATTGGTATTAATTCTTCTAACTGGCTACCAAATTTTATCTGGTTAACGAAAATGGTTTCATAGCGATTTTAAGTTGATGCCAAAAAAATTTAGTTGGCCTAAAAACAAAACGGCATATAAATAATTTGCCCAAAGAACAGCTTTAAATGTAAATTTAGTCTTCAAAATCAAATTCAAGTTTTCTTGAATGGTTTCAGAAAACAAAATAACTAAATTGGCGACTCAGAACGTGTTGGTATTAGCTTTTTCGGCCTTAAACAATTTCGTCTGACCAAAGCACGCGTTATTCATTAAAAAATAAACACGTTTGTCATTAAGACGATAAGTTTCACTTTGTCGAGTGTGTGTTGATTGTATGTTTTGCAAATGTTAGTTTTTAATAGCCATTGTTTCACTAATTTTTGTGTTCTAATTAATAATTTTTATTTTGCTGCGAAGTTGAACATGAACATTTTATTTACCTTATAAAAATATTTTTATTTACGTTTTCTTAATTGTGCTGACTCAACTTTAATTAGCTTGACAACATGCTTTAACCGGAGCTTTTAAAGCAAATTCATTTCATTACATTTCTACACACAACAAACAAGGTCGTTCTGACAGCAACAGAATTTGTCGCACTGTTACAAATGTTGACAGACGGACAAACATTCACAGCAGCTTCGTTGAATTTGTAGATCAATGTCAGTGTGTTCAAAAGTCAGCTGAATAGACGGTATACTAGTTAGTTAAGTAAATAAATTAAAAAAAAAAACAAAAACAAAAGAACAACAATTGTTAAGAGCCACACTTGAAGGTGTAGGTAAACTAGCTGGTTTGGCTTGCCACTTGGCTCAAGATTTGCTTGTGACCAGTATTTTATTGCATGCCTTTATGACGTTTCATACGTGAGTGACTAAGCTAAAAGATCTAGTTCATTCAGTATTTTGAAGTTTTTGTTATGCTTTGAATTGCTTATGTTATAAAAATAATAAACTCGTATTTTTTGGATAAATATGGGAAAATACTTTTGGGCGGGGTATATTTTTTTTGTCCTGATATCAGTGATTTATTTTCATCTAAATTTTGGTCAATGAATTTGATTATACAAATTATAAAAGTGTTCCGTAGCGTATGAGTGTCATTTAATTTAGGCAAAATTGTTTCAAACTGGTATCAATTATGTTTGGATTCTACGTTAAGTTTTAAGAAAAACTCATCAGGAGCTTATGTGTATGGTCAAGTTATTTCCCCCCTATATTTTTTTAAAGAAATTTGATTAAATAGCAAAGTTCAAAGTGACGTACCAGTGTCATTTAATTAAAAACAAATTCCTTAAACCTGATTTTGCCACAATTTTTTCCTGCTAGAATCACTTATTTTCGAATGGCTTATTTCTACGTTAAGTTCTCAGAAGAAAACTTGTCAGAAGCTTACAGTTTCAGTGAATTTATTGTCCCCAAAATTGCTATCAATCAAGAAATTTCACAGTGACGTTTGAGTATTATTAAATTTAAATAGAAGTCTTTAAATGAAATTTCGCCAAAAATTTTACCTTGCTAGAATAATTGATTATCGAGTTCTACGTTACATTCAAAGAAGAAAACTCATCAGAAGCCTATGGCTTCGGTGAATTTATTTTCCCTAAATTTCTTTTAAGAAATCAAAAAAGGAAGTTTACAGTGACGTTTGAGTGTCATTTAATTTAAAAAATAGGTGAGTCTTTGGACACACGGGAGTAGAGAATCTTTTTCGCAGTTTGTTAGATTTCATAATGTAATGGTTTTTTAATTTAAATAAAAATAACTCACATCAATAAATTTCATGACATTTTTCGTTTTCTACAGATAAAACAAATAAATAAATTGTGTGAGGAAAAAACAAGTATGGTGTTGACACGTTTGCGAATTTTATTCGACTCAATTGCTTGGTGATTTTAATTAATTACTATTGATACAAATCAATTAATAGTTACAATTCCAATAAATTTAAATTATAGAGAAAAGGAGAAAATAAAATTAATATTTGGTTTAAAATAAAGTGTTAAAAACATGTAATTCAAAATTATACGTACAATGAACAAAACTTTGACTGATTAAATATTATTTGAAAAAAAAGTATAAAAGAAAAATATATTTCCTCAAACATGTTAATTTTCTATGATTTAAATACAAATTCTAAATGTTTGATAGTTTAAATCATTTTTGGTTTTACATACAAATTCTAGTTGTTTGATAGTTTAAAATCGTTTATTAAGCTTTTTTTTAGGTCAGGTTAGAACAATTAATTGCTCTAACGAATTTTTTCCAAAGAAACAACAACTTTTTTAATATAAAAAGGAAAATATCACTAGCTGATTTTATTGCAATTTCGGGCCTGCTACACTCAGAAAAAAGTACAGACTTCTATCAAGTCTGCTATGAACTTGTTAGAAGTAAACCAGATTTTCCTTATTTCAAGGAAAAACTACCTTCAATGTAGGAAAATTTCGTACTAGGAATGAAAACGGGTCTTAACTTTGAGTTAGTGACAAAATAGGACATACTTGAAACATGGTTAAAAATTTCCTTGTTTGCAGTAAATTGTAAATCCATCTCTTTCTCCTCAATGATGATATGAGTAAGCCGACTCATAGCCCATTCGGTTGTTTTCGGTTTTTTCGAGATTGCCGATTAATGTTTACGTATTGCCAGCATGCAAATATAAGGATTAATATTTATAAGTTACATCTGACTATGTCTTTGTCTAAACGGCACGAAACTCAGAAAGCATTATTCCATGATAGAATAACATGTAACGTCATACTGGAGAAAATTTTATCAATTATTGTAGTTGCCTTTGTTATTTCACGTGTATAGCTCAGCTGTTGTAAAAAACTGTTATGTTAGCAGCCATATTAAAATAAGCCTGCCTTACACAAAAGTTATTTGTATCATGTTGTTTGTATCATGCTATAATTAATTTTCTAGCGTAAATGTTGTAACAAATAATTCGAGGAATGCCCATTAGGACGTATCGAATCACAATGTTTTTCAAATTTCACATTCTAAAGAGTCTCGAAAGTTGCATAGGATGGTCAAGATCTCCCAAAAAAAGGAAAAATTAAGGTCTCTTCCTCTCCCGCAAGGGCAAAGTTGTTTTCTGAAAAAAAAAAACAGTAAAAATCACGATCTCAAAATGCTTTCATTTTTAAAAGAAAAAGAGAAAGGAAGATATCCTTATTTTTTCCTAACATTTTTTTTCTAGATCTTGACCACCCAATGAAACTTTTGGGACCCCTTAGAATACGATTTTAATTTTTCGATACGCCCTTATGCCCATTGACAATGATTATTTATAAACTTTAACAGATGATACGGCGAACAGGTCTCAATTTGTTTCTTTAAATATCTTGTGAATTATTGGATTTTCGGCAATTTTTGTTATAATAAGGTTTCTTCATTACACAATTACCCAAAAAATGTCTCAGTCAGAATTCCCGTAGCACCATTATATCTTCAAATATACAAAAAAGATTGCAAAACACAATGTTAAAAACGTCGAAATGTAATAATTCTCTCAAACGTTACAAGAAAATATAAAAAGATATCAATGTCGCACCCAATGTCGGACAACTATAAATCTAGTTTATTCGTATATTTCGTTAATTTGTATGGAAATTCTCGCTAAAATATGTTGCTTTTCACAAATATCTCATAAACCATAGGTTTTGCAGCAATTTATTTTATAACATTTCTTCATTACTTCATTCAACATAAAAAAAAACCTAATCAAAATTCCCTTAGGACCATTATATCTTCAAATATCCAGAGAAGATTACAAAATACAATGTTAAAAACGTTAAAATGTAATAATTCTGCCAAAAGTTGCAAGAAAATATAAAAAGAAATCAATGTAGCACCCAATGTCGGACAACTATAAATCTAGTTTATTCGTATATTTCGTTAATTTGTATAGAAATTCTCGCTAAAATATGTTGCTTTTCACAAATATCTCATAAACCATAGGTTTAGCAGCAATTTATTTTATGAATATATGTATATAGACGAGTCTTTGATATAGACGAGTACATCATGTCATTATGCGTTCATGCTCTATTTGCGTTGCAACAACATTTCTGCAACGTGTAAACGTCTTTGGTTTTATTTTAAAACTTGTGCATGGCAATGCTACATACATTTTGAAATTGTTCGTTTTGCTGACGTGGCGCGTGGTTAAAGTTATTAAGAAAATCTAGTTTGTATAATTGTTTTAACTGTTTAATTTATAAATAAAAGTGAAAATGAGTGCAGACGGGCTTAGCATTTTGCTGAATAATTTAGAAGGCGGCATATTTTTAAACATTTTTCAAGGTAAGTACATGCAGAAAATTATTCATTCCATATATTGACGTCGCCATTACTCTTTCTTCTTTTGAACATTTTGTTGTTGGGGTATTTACAATGCAGTGCACTTGCTTGTGCAGTTGAGGATTTGTAAAGGAAGGTTTTTTTGAACCCACCACCATCACTATTCCAAAGCTGTATAATTTTTTCAATGCATAAGTGCACAACTGCTCAAGATTTTGTGCAGATTTTAAACGTACTTGTATTTTGTTTCTGTACAGTGCACAAGTCCTCAACTGCAGTGGCAAGTGCACTGATTCGTAAATGATGCGCACTGTATATATGTACAAATTTATAAAAATATTTTTCTTAGAACATGGGATTCTTGAAGAGCACGTTAAACTCCTTAAAAGCACACATTTGGACGTAGTAATACCAAAACATTTGTTTGGTTCACGGTTAATATTTGAGCATAATTTGCTGAACTGGCAAGAAAACCAGGTAAAGTACCAAGGCAGCGTCGACGCCGCACAATGCGCTTTTTAGGGTGACATTTGGGTTTTTTTTTTGGTAAACTGAAAACATAATCAGCCCTATCATGAATACTTTTTCACGCGGAATCGGAAAAGGGAGTTTTCATTTTTAAGATAAAGCTCAGGGCCATCAATTACACATTTCCAAAATGTTCTCGAGCTTTATCTTAAAAATGAAAACTCAATTTTCTGATTCCGCGTGAAAAATTATTCATGATAGGGCTCAAGTTTTAGTTTTCTTTGTTTTGTTAACTTTTTTATATGTCTTTGCAGGGAATAGTTTTGAATTTGATAAATAGTCCGCAGACGTCCTCACCGTCAACGACCGCTATCACATCTTCTAATGAGGTGATATACATTCAGATTTAGCAATATCATTTTTTATCTATTCATTTATTATTTCAGGTGTCATTGTTGGAATTATTTAGCTCATCTGCAGCAGGAAAACAAATATTACAATTCTACCGCGAACAAAAATCGCTTAATCCGAAGTATCGAAAGAAAGTGTCTTCTGTTATAACAGAGCATTTATTTAATCAAAAAATAACTCCAAGTCCCAAAGTTTTTGAGAAATTTGCTGAGGACAAATTCATTTTTGCTTATTTTAAGGAAACTTTTTTCTGAGTGTATAGGCTTCAGCAGAAATCTTTGTGATGACACCATCTGGGATCGAACCCGGGCGTGGAACGCCGAGCTAGCGCATTAGCGCACTGCACTACAGAGACGATGAGATTGCAGTGCCAATTTCTCAGTTTTTCTCAGTTTTCTCCCTTTCATACTTTGTTCGTTGCTTTTCTTTTTTGCATACTTTAACATAAATAAATATTTAAGTACACATTAGAGTGTATCCAAAATCTGACCTCCAATTCCGGTTACAAAATTAAATAGTATATAAAAAATCCTTTTGAATGGTGTACTTTTTTTTTTGTCTGAACCAATTTTGGCGTCCTCCGAAATGCATTTTTAAGCAGCTTTTGTTCTGGAGACCCTCTTATGATTGATTTAAAAAGAAAATGAAGTTTACCAATCAATTCCTTACCTGCATAAACATAAAACTGCAAATTTTCACCTCATTTGGCATATTCTCTAGCGAGATTTGACGGTTTTTTCAAAGTAAATCTACTTGTTATTTTATTTTAATTATATTTTTGTTTTTATCTAAAAGTTTTTGAACACTTTAAAATTTATTTTGACTGAGAAAATGGCGCTTATTTTGGGAAATCTGTGCATCTTCAATGATGAAAACCTACCAACAGAGTCAGATGTTTTGCGAAAGCTAAAGCTTGCATTCGATAAGGCTGCCGTGGAAGACAAAAAAGGTGTCCATTTTCTTAATTTACAAGTGCTATCTATCGCGTTAGAAATTCAAAAAATTTGGAATACAAGTGAACAAAATATAAAGTACTACCAAGACATCATAAAGGACAATAGTCGGGAGGAATTACACCAAGTGGTTGCAAAATTCAACAAAACAATCTTTGACATCGCGAGTTGTAAGTGCGAGAGGTCAATTTGTAATTGCCCACCAAAAAAAAAAAATTCCGAAAGAGAGAGAAGAAACAAAAAGCGATTTTTAATCCTTTACAGGATCTTGAAAAAAATAATTTTCCTTATTTTGTTAACAGAAACAGTTCCAAAATATAATTTACTTTTGCATTAAACAAAAATAAACTTAAAAGTGTTCGAGTGCTTTCTTAGAGGCTGTTCAGACTTGCCTCAAATGAGGCGACTCACTTGCCTCATTTTGACATCTATAGGCAAAACGGGAAGCGGGAAGGTGACATGTTACGTGAGGCAAGAATTTTAAAAATTTTAAAAATTTTTCGACTCATTTTGACGTACGTCAGAGTGAAGTTTGTTCTGTTGATTTATTTTCCTCTTTTTGAGGCTATTCAGGCGCAGTACTGGCGCGAATTAATTTTGTTTATTCATAGTTGTTCGCAAATTAATATTGTTTAAATTATGAACATTTCTGTGTTTAATAATTCAAAAGAAAACAACAGGAAAAAAACAATAAACGTCGAAATAAGGCTACCTCAAAGTGAGGCAATAATTTGTTTGTGAACACCTGATAGCTAGCTTATGCCAAAATGAGGCCAGTGAGTCACCTCTTTTGAGGCAAGTCTGAACAGCCTCTTAGAAAAAACAAAAATATCATAAAAATAAAATAACAAGTAGATTCAATTTGAAAAAAAACCGCCAAATCTTGTTACAGCATTGGTTAAATGGGATGAAAATTTGCCTTTCTATGTTATTATAAGTATGAAATTGATTGATAAGCTTGATTTTCTTTTCAAAGAAACAACAAGTGAGTAAAAATGCACAAAAATGCTTTTCGGGGGACACTAAAATTCGTTCAGACAAAAAAAAAAAAAAAATCAAGAGGATTTTTTATATACTATTTAATTTTAGTGGCGGCCGTAGCCTAGTGAGTAGAGTGCGTGGCCCCTAAGCTAAAAAACCGCGGTAGCCCGGGTTCAATTCCGGCTCAGACAGAAAGTTTTTTCCATTGAATTAATTTTTCTGTTCGGTCGTCACCTCTCTGCAGACAATGGCAAACCTAAGAGAGTAAAAATTGCCATGTAAAGCTTCTTGAGAACATAAAGCCGTTCGGAGTCGGCATTAAACACGTAGGTCCAGTTCACGGTCAAACATTTACACAACACAATTGATCATTAGAAGCTTGGTCAAAGTCCTTCCGAGAGCTGAAATGGCCAGTTTATTATTTTATATTTTTATTTAATTTGGTACCGGTGTCGGGGGTCAGATTTTTCCCATACAGGTCAATACACTCTAGTACACATACGCAATAAATTAAACAAGCATTTTAGACACCTTGCCGATGCCATGTCTGCATTAGTCAATTCCATAATAATTGATGTAATTTTTATATTCTGTTTCTAAGAAAACGCATTTGTCAACGCACTTGTAACGCACTTGTTGGCAACTGTGAATTTTTCCTTTGCGCTATGCAAAAAAAAACATGTACCAACAACAACACAAACGCATTCACATCAACATAAAAAACCTACTTAACGATGCTGATAACAACGTGTAGAAAGTAGAAGCAACATTTTTAGTTTTTGCTACTCTTGTTGCTTTGATAGCTGCTAAATATGTAGGAAATCCTTTTAATAGATTACACAGGCCGACATGATTTTTGGTGTTTTGAATTTGACAAGTGTCCTTAGCTAGTACGGGTACGTTGATTCTGAATGTGAATTTACTTTGAGTCCATCACGTTAAGATTTTTCACAAAACTAAAAAACCTTAAGAGATATTTTGTTCTAGAGCAAAGAAGTACCTTATTGATATTTCCTAAATTGCATTAAAATTGTTTCTTTAAAATACCTGATACATCGATAAAAAATATTTTAGTATAATCCCAGCAGACAAAGTCTTAAAGAAATCTTGAATGAATCATGCACGAGTTTCCCTCCTCTTTGATGAAACGTGCTGATTTGGTCACACATTTCATTGACGAAAATCTCATATTAAAGTTCCAAATTCGTGCACGGTTTGAACAATTTTTATTTTTGATTAACGATAACAAGACAGAAACGTTGAAGAATTATCGACAAATGTAGCTCTTGCAGTAAGTTTCTTTAAGAAATCATCATGACATATTCGTGCACGATGCCTTGGACTGCAGGGACATTATGTTTATTTATTTTCAATGGCAACACTTTTTCATTTCTTTTTCAGTTTTCTATTTTCTTTTCTGTTTTCTTTTTCTATTTTCAGTTTTAAGATAACTTGGCGCCATCGGCAGTTGTTTATGAAATAGTTAGTTAGCGTCAGTTGTTTGTAGCATCGAATTGTGTTTTGTTTTCTGAGTGCTTAGTGCGTCATAATGACTTCAAGAAAGTGCAAAAACAGTCCAAATATATTTTGTTACGTGTGTGGTGATTTAACGATAGCAAAGCATCAACGAAACATAACAGAATTTATCAAGAAAGCTTATCACGCTTACTTCGGTGTAAAGCTTGGTGATCAGGACAAGCCTTGGGCTCCACACAAAGTGTGCTTTCAGTGTGTCGAGCTACTAAGAAAATGGACAAAAGGTACACGTAGCTCTTTACCCTTGGCATTCCTATGGTATGGAGGGAACAAAAAAACCATGGAGACGACTGTTACTTTTGCTCCTGCGATATCACGGGTTTCAACTCGAAAAATAAACATACTATTAAGTATCCTCATTTACCGTCTGCTAAACGACCCGTACCTCATGGACCAGGAATTCCTATTCCTACACCTTTTCTTCACACCATCCAACAGCAATCAGATGAAAGTTCAAACGAAAAAACCGATGAAGACGAATTCAATCCTGATATAGACCAACCTCAACAGTTTATTCAAGCTGAACTAAATGACTTAGTGAGAGACTTTGGCCTATCGAAGGATGCTGCACAAATCTTAGGATCACGATTGAAAGACAAACATCTGTTGGCTCCAGAAACCACATTTGAATGAATAAGAATGATGGCTGATTACTGCTGGACCTTGAAGAGGGACTCTCTCACAAAAATCCACAAAAAGAAATCTACAAAACGCAGTTTTCAGGGAAAAAGAGAACGATTTTATTAAAAAAAAAATAATCCACGACTGTCTAACGTAGATTGCATTGTTTTTCTAGGAACAACTCAATTTTGCGGTGTAATTTTCTATTAAATATAGTTTCAATAAATATATTCTTAGTATTTTTGGCAGTTTCTATGAAAAACTTCAAACACACTTTTCGAGAAAACCTGACGTGCTGGAAATAATCTAAGCACAAATTCGTGATTAGCACACCCCATTTACTATAGGGTACCTATTAAACTTGAAACACTTTTTCATGAAAAAAAAAATATCGGCCTGTGTTATTGGTATCTGCTGTAACATAGCTTCAATTAATGCTTAATATTGAATGAACCACTTTGCGTAACAAAGGTTTTTGTATTAGTGGGTAGCGTGTTGAACTATCAATCGAGTTCGATACTCACGGCGCACAAAGAAATATTTTTAATATTATATTTTCTTGTTGCAATAGACGCAAGCAAATAGAAACACAAATTCTAAGAAAACGGTGTCGGAAAAAAGTGTCGTTTTTGAGATTTCACTCAAAGCAAATTTAATGCAGAATACGAAAGTCAATAAGGGTTCTCATCTAAGCATGTAACTGACTCGTAAACACTGTAAACCTAATGAACTTACATGGGCGTAGGCTATCTGTCGAAATTTGTATGGGCGTGAGCTTACATCATTTCCGAGCCTATTTTAGAGTGTAAACTAGCATGTAAATCTATTGTACGTGTGTGAATGCAGGTTGCCTCTGGCGCTAATCATCACACACTTAAAGTGTTTAAGTAAATACAAATTTTATTTAGTATTCTATGTGAATAAAGGTTTTTTAAAGATTTTAAAGCTGTCATTTCGTCGGCATTTACGCTATTTAAAGTTTATCGCTCATGCTTTGGTTAGAACCCTTAATGATTCTAGGAACTAAATCTTCGGTTTGAACAAATTGATGCGCCCTTATACACAGTGTATGTGTCTGTGGCCTTCAAAAAGATTACACCCCAGACTTTATTGAATAAAAATTCTCAAAACAACAGAACAATTTCAGAACAGCCCACTTCTACTTTAAGTATCAGCGCTCAATAACAAATGCTTGGTTTTCACTATGTCATTTTCAGTGGTCAGTTGTTGTCAATCAAATTGAAAATATAAACACTTTTTCTAACTTTAGCAATCTTGGAAAATTAAAAACAATTAAATTATTAAATTAAGCTATGCAGAAAATGTTCTAGCTATGCGATTTTCAGGTAATAAGCCTTTGTGTCGTCATAAAAATGACATAGTGAAAACCAAGCATAACAATCAAACTTATTGCCTTACACAGGGGTTACACGAGACAGTACTGTTAAGACAGTGAAAAATACGTATAAGTTGTCAAACTTTGTGTCTGTGAATAAGAATCCAGACAGTTGATAAAACAGTTGGCAAGACAGTAGACAAAATAGTAAAAAATTTATATTTTATGATGAAATTTTAGTTAAAACTACGAGCACGCCAAAGTATTGAAAATTTCCAATTAATTCTATTAAATTTTATCATCTTTTGTCTTTTGATATGCTAAATATCATTCTACTGTCCTAAATACTGTCTCGCCAACTGTCTACAACAAAGTTAAGACAGTAGAGCAGACAGCTGCAAAAGTGAGTGTGTATGGGTAAAAATTTGTGAATGTGTTACGACTGTCTTAACAGTACTGTCTCGTGTAACCCCCGTGTTATATAGTAGTCGCAGGTGCCATAAAATAAAATACAAAAATGACAGGTCAAGAAATAAGTTAGAAAATATAAGCACAGCTTTATGTCAAAATGTTAGCCAAAGCTAAGAGCAGTATTTGGGCGTTTATCACATTTTAAAATTAAAGATTTTGCTATAAGCTATATATCAAAATATGATCCAAACACATGTCAAAATATGGTACGCATGCCAATAACTTAAACCATTTTTTCTAGACTTTACGAAAAAGATTAAAGTTTGCCAAATCACGTTATCACTAAAAGCTTTCTGGCTTTGTTTTTTTTTTGTTTTCTATGGCAACAGGTTAGCTTGAGTTAAGAGCAAAACAACAAGATAAATAAAAATATCAAACAAACCATAACGTTTAAAAGTCAGCAACTGTAACAATTATTTATGGAAATTGAATATGTGTGTTTGTACAAATATTATTGCTTTACTTTGGTTTTTGTAGCAATATTTCTCGCTTGGTTGATTGGGTGGCTGGTGTTTTTAGTTAGTCAGCACCTTGCTGCTTTGCTCCATAAGCGCCAGTAAACGTGTTAGTTGAGCAAGCTTAAAGGAATTCGTTTCGGTCAGGGAAGGTGTTGGAAGTAAGAAACAAAGTGTGTTAGTTATTACTGAACTGGTGTAAAAAAATAATTATTGCAATTTCGGACCAAATTTACATTTTTACACATAGAGAGAAATATGTAAGTGTTTTTCTGTCTATAGTTTTGACGTTGATAACACTGCTTAGAAAGACAATTTTTTAAAACCCAAGAAGCATTGCAATTTTTACAATTCTCTTCAATTTGCAAAGTTTATATGCTAAACAATTTGAACACTTTTTCGTTATTATGGAGATTTAAAAGAATTTTCAGTTCAGATTTAAATATTGTGGTTTTACTTGAAGAAAATTAAAAATGTTACAGTAGTAAGGAAACAATTTTAAAACCATTAAACTCAATTTAATTCTACACACTAACTGTCAATTATAAAATATTTAGCTAGAGATTTATTAAGTATTTTAAAATTAAAAAGAGATATCCTTGAACACATTCAGCCCTATTCCAGAATCCATCGTTATGAAATTCCGAACGTAAAGCTACGCTACGAATACGACAAATTTTCTAATCCAAAATCCGAACGAAACTTCCCCTTTTCAAACTTACTTTCGGGAGTTCGAAAACAACTGGTTTCAACAGCAGACAAATAAATAAAAAGAAAAATTGAAAAACTGAAGTGTTTTTGATCAAAATTGTATTTTTTAGCTGTGATTTTTAATGAATTTCATTGCAATTGCAATTTTCGCACAATAAAAGGAAGATTTCTCACATAGAGAATCTATGAAAACTCGTCGAAGTATATTGCGAGATTCCATCAACCCTTTGGAAATGGATTAAGAAATGCACTAAAAAAATTTCAACTAACATATTCACAGGTTTAAATAAAAATAATTTAACTTTATTAACCAAAAATTAATTATAAGTTTTATTTTACGACCTCATTCTATAAAAATTAATTATTTTTTTTTGTCGTAAACAAATCCGTCGAGGCAAGGCTTTAGTGAAAAAATCCGAAAAGCAGCTGTCAAAAGTTGATGCGTTCGGAATGTGTAGTTGCAATGCTACGAATGCAAGAATGTTCGAATTCGATTCGGATTGTAGAATACTTCATTACGAATCCGAAAGAAAATTTACGCTACGACGGATTCTGGAATAGGGCTGATTAATCATCGCAATTATGACTTTCGTAAATTACGCCTTTTCTTACGCTCCTTCTTATTCTCATTGTGCATGTCCCTCGGTCCTTTTACTCCCGAATTCATCAAGCATATGCTGTTACCCACGGTGCAAGAAACCAAGGTGAACGCGACGTCGACGTCGTTTGCTAAAGCTGTCAAAGAAACAGAAATGTTGATTTTGTATGGTTTGACAGCTCAAGTGTTGGATTTTTTACACCAAAGATTCAAAATTGCGTTCACCTTGTTTTCTTATATCATCATGCTGTCGCCCATGAAGCCAACTGAGGGCAAGCAGAAGACTCTTACGGGCGACTTTGCCCACCCCTACTCTATTTTTATAGATAAAAACAGTTGTATGGTGGACACGTTTTCCAAAAATAAGACCCTTATTTTTTCGAATTTTCCTAAAACATGCCAAACCTAAATAACTTCTACATTCTTGATGACAACCATTTGTGAACTATAAGCGTTGCCTGGTCCACTAAAAGCTACTTCTGCTTGTAGCCTGCACACTAGCTAAATTGTTGGTTGTTTGTTGATGTTAATTGCTTTTGCGAGTTTGGTTGTTGGTGTTGTTGATTGCATGCAGTTTGTTTTGTGAATAGTAGAGTGTCACGTCCCAACGGGACGGCATGTCAGCAGCTTCCTACAGGAGCAAAACGTCAGCACTTATTTTTGTTGTTGTGCAAATGAACAGTACATTGAGAGCGCTCAGTAACGGACACAGGAAAAAACGAACAAAAAAAAAAACGAATGAAAAAAACCGAACAAAGAAAAAAAAAAACGCGGCATGCAAATAATCAGTTGTTTGATACAAGTGCGCCTGTGAGGTATCGCAAATTTTAATTGAAACCAGTCAATTGTTTCAGTCAAAATGTCGATTTTTCGCTAATGCTTGAAAAATAAAAACGAACTGCTGAACAAAAGCTTTCCAATGGAGGCCTTTTGAAGCAGTATCGACGGTAAATTCTAACCCTTAGTCGATGAAATAACAAATTTTTTCTCTCTCTCTCTCTTCTTCTCAGAAAGTCTCCTTTGAGGTAGGCAAAATCAAAAAGAATGCGACGAACTGCTGACCCAAAGCTTTGCACGGGAGGCCTTTTAAAGCAATTCATAGTCAGCTAAATTGAAGTGCTCTTTTTCAATGACATGCAATGTTAAAATTACAATGGTGTGTCATACGTTGGGTCAGCGCTTTCGGCTGACTTGCAAGCACTCAAAAAGGCCTTTCAGAGTGCTTTTTTCCCTGATGGGGTGTTTAGTAGAGGGTCCCGTTCATATATGAAAACAAATTTTGTTCTAGTTACACTATCGCAAGAGGTATCAAAATTTGCACAGTTAACGAAGGTAAAAAAAAAATAGAATTACATTGTCCTCTTGAGGGCTGTACTGACTTTGTAGTTTTGTAAGTTTTTCGTTTTTGTAAAGTTAAACCGTATGCCTAAAATAATACAAAATTAAAGTTCAAAAGGTTTTTTGTTATTGATATCAATTTAAAAAAAAAACACAAGAACTCAAATTAAACAACATATAGCTTATAATCAATGATAAGAACCTAAATTTGGCATTTCTGTTCGAGATTGCAGCCTGGTTCTAATAAAGTCATCTCTAGAAGTACCGTCAGTTACACTTTGTGAGGCCTCTGTTACCAGTTTAAAACATCTTTCCAAAGATTGTGTGTGACAAGGAAAGTCAACAATATTCAAGTTCTTAATAGAAAACAAAATTTATAGGACCAGAACCATTCTGCGGATTGGACGCACACATTCTATAAAAGAAAAATTAAGAAGGGAGGAGAGGCAGAAACATTCAAACCTTTGGTAAAGCCTCCTAGAGCTAAGACAATCCAAATTGCTCCTAAGAGATTTTAACACTCGGAGAGCAAAATTGTGCATAAGCTTAGGTAAACCAAATTTAAGAATTCTAACGGGGTGCCTTACAGGCCACAGAAGATTCTCAAATTCATCAGAGAAATACACTTAGAAAAAAAATCTGGTTAGTCTAACCAAATTTTAACTAAATTTCAGGTTAAAATTTTCCAATATGAATCGTCAGGTTGAGATTACCACATGCAATTCTAGTCAATTTAACCTGTTTTGTTGTTAAATGAACCTGACAAATGTATTTTAACCAAATGTAAACCAGTATTTTTGGTTAAATCGAATAAACCCAGGTTTATTTAACCAAATGCTAGGTTCAAATATTTTAACCTCAATCACCTACATGCAAATTTTTGGAATTTTGCAACAATCACATCACGAGAACCAAAATTAAAACTAAAAAACACCCTTTTTGCCCACAGCAGGGGCCAGAGGGAGAGCTAGAGCAAATGAATCATGGGCACTTTATTTTTTAGCCCAAATGACCACAGAATTAGATAAAATTGAAAACTTAAAGACATGTTCATTTCACCTACCTTATCCAGAGGTACCCTTTGTTCACTGCATCACTATATCAGAATTTGACAGCTGGCAGGTTGTTTTTTTTCACCAATTTTTTTTCTTCGATATTTTCTACATGTATTTCTGTATACCAGATACGTCAGGTGAGAGTAACGTGGATCAGGTTAATACGATGTGGTTAGCTCTCCTTACCAAATTCGTCAGGTAAAAATAACATGGATCAGGTAAGAGTATTTTTCTCTGAGTGTAGGTCTGGATGAAATTCAGCAATCCGCCAACCCAGCGAAGCTTTGAGAAGCAGGCGCAATAGATCTCATTTAGATCGCAGTACGCATCTCCAATATATAACATTAATATAAGCACTCAGTAGGACAATGTAAAGCGGCCTTAACAGAGCTACATCTCAGCATGTGGGATTCACTCAAATGTATAACAAAGTAAATATATTTCTATATTTAGTTCAGGAACCAAAATTAAGGATAGCGGACTATCACTATAAAAATTAAAATTTTCCAAAAAATTGAAGATCGGTAACCCTTAGGATAGCAAAAAGATCGGTAACCCTTGTTAAGGAAAACAAAAAAAAAAAAATTTATCGGGATTTTCTCATGTATAGGCTTGGATCTTAACGATGTTGGCTGCTAGTGGTGATGTTTAAGTCTGAGCTGGGTATTTTATGACTACAATTATTTTCCAATTATAATTACAGTTATCGTAATCTTAAAAATTAGCGATCACGATTACTGTAATTGTACTACAATTACGATTATTATAATTGTAATATAAAAATCTATTGATTACAATTACAGCAATCGTTATCAATGAAAATGACAATTAAAATTACTGTTATCGTAATCATGTCTTTTGCAATTTAATTACTTACTATGTAAGTTATATCACAAATAATGGCCTTTCAAAAAAAAACTGTTTATGTGAAAGTCATGTAATTGAAATGTTGTTTAATTTTGCTCCTTACTAAATAGCAAATATATTGCAATTTTATTCCGAAACTATTTTGCAACTATTTGCAACTATTTGCAAGCCTACTTGAAGCTTTTTCAAGTACTTGAATTCAAGTATGTATTCAAACTTAAAAAAGCAAGCTTAAGTCAACTTGCAAAAATACCAAACAGATCAAGTCATATCCATGCTAGCTCGTTGGCTTGGCTTGTTGATACTTACTTTGTCGGGCAGAAAGTTGAAAAGCTTAAAACGATCGGCAAAAGCTTGCAAGCTCGCAAGTATCCAATTAATTGAATTTAAAGCAAGTATCCAAAAAATTTAATGAGCTTGTGTAGAGAAAGCTTAAGCGTAATAGGACTTTTAAGGGTTCTGTAGACTCCGTGGTTGACAGTTTTAGGGGGTAGCTGATTTCGGAATTGATGTCAAAATTGAAAATTCAAGATGCCGGATAGAGTTGCCACCTAGATTTTTTTGTATTTTTGCGAATTCATTAAAAACTGGCGCGAACACTAGGTAAAAATGGGTCGCTGAATCCGAATCCTTTGTCAGAATTTCACAATTAATTTATTTTTGTATAATAGGGCTGTCACCTGAAATAGCCACCTTTCAGTTAGAACACTAGCTTCTGGCAAAGCAAAAAAACTCGTTTCTTTTCTATGGTGCATTTCGACAAACTGCCGAACACCAATGTATATTGAAATATATAAAGAAGCAACTAGAACAGATGGCAACCTTGGTAGAGTTGATAGCGGTAATCTTTAAATAGCCTACTACTTTAAAATGTCATATGATTTGTGGCCAATTGAGCGTTCAATTTGTTCTATATAATTCAAATGAATGAATTCCTAAATGTGTGAAATCATATACAAATTTAAACAGTGAGTTGAACACAGCTTAGTCACTCAAAGACTACTGAAGAGGAAAATGTAGCGATTTTCGAAACAGACTGTCTAGTCAGCTAAGTGATTGACTCTATACAGAGTTGTTGTTGTTGTTGTTGTTACCTTCTTCAAAAATTTCTTGACCTAAAGCTCGCAATTTAATTCATGTAATAATTTAATAGATCATAAAAGTAATTAACAAAAAAATTAGTTGGCAACCCTATCCACCATATTGAATTTTAAAATTCTGAATTTAAATTTGAAATCAGCGACTTCCTAACACTGTTAAATTATGTTTAAAACTCTTAAAAATATATTTTTCTAGATGGCAATACTGTGGTAAAAGTTTAAGTGGCCACCCTAACCTCCATCTAAAATTTTAAAACTGTGACATAAGATTCGAAATCAAATCCGTTATCAGAATTTTAAAATTACAAGAAATCGAAAAAATACAAAAAAATCTAGGTGGCAGCTCTATTCGCAATCTTTAACTTTAAATTTTCCGAAATCAGCTACCCCCTAAAACTGCTAACTACGGAGTCCACACAACCCTTAAAAATCCTAATACGCTTAAGCTTTTCCTACACAAGCTCATTGAAGTTTTTGGATACATGCCTTAATTGGATACTTGCCCTAAATTTCAAGCTTTTCAAGCTTTTTGTCCAAGGCATCAAGTTTTCCTTTACTTGGGTATTTGTGCCGTTCGCTTTGAAGCTATCAAACTTTCAAGTCGCAAACTTGTGGGCTTATTTACAAGCGCATCGGAAGCGAATTTCATCTGGGGGGGCAGTACAAATGGTGGTGCAAAAAAAGTTCACCAAAATTTCTTCACATGAAACATGAAAAAGAGGGAAAGAAGAGGAAAATATATAATATAAAAATATTATCGTTGTAACAAAACTGATATTTTGAATAACTTTTCCTTTTAAATTGTTTATCTAGCTAAAAAAGGCGGGGGCAACTGCCCCCTTTTTCCCCCGCTTCCGACGCCAATGCTTATTTATATTCAAGTTCATATTATACTTGATTGAATAATAATAAAGCTCAAGTAAGCTTGAACTTGTATTTTAAGCAAGTACTTGCAATAGACTTCAAGTAGGCTTGTGCAGCTCTCTGATAAAAATCAAAACGAACTCAATAATAAGGAATGTATAAATTGATACGAGAGAAAAGCCACTTAATTCTGAAGTATTAAAAATCAATATTTGCCCTAAATAAGACTAATTTTTCGAATGAAAAATCAGAAAGAGCGTGCCACATCAAAAATAAAGAATTACAAATAAAATTATTCCAACAGGGCCCCACCACAAATAAAGATTTTAGAAAAGATCTTCTTTG
Source organism: Dichetophora obliterata (assembly GCA_963920525.1). NCBI lineage: Eukaryota > Metazoa > Arthropoda > Insecta > Diptera > Sciomyzidae > Dichetophora > Dichetophora obliterata. The sequence goes on from OY986437.1 coordinate 46,911,867, forward strand.
TGAATTGCATCATGAAAAGGACAGATTTATGCAGTAATTCTATTACAAAAAGAATGAATACGATTACAGTAATCGTAATTATAATTCTGCAGTATTGCAATTACTGTAATCGTAATAAAGAAATTGTTTGATTATGACTACAGTAATTGTAATTGTCATTTTTTAACAATTACAATTGCTGCAATTGTAATTGAAAATATTTCGATTATAATTATGGTAATCGTAATTTTTATTTTTTTAAGATTACGATTGTAATATGTAATTGAAATTGTAATTTATATGTAATCAATTACGAAAGTAATAAGGAAAGTAATTGATTACATCCCAGCTCTGGTTTTAACTATGTTGTTGTTGTCGCTTTTTGGGTATCGTACATTTTGTAACGCAGATCACCGTGTCAGTGTCATTAGCATTCAAATTGTAAGTATGTATATATAAAAAAACATATGGCATATAACATAATGTGAGCAATATTGTGTATTGAAGTCTTGCTTGAGAAAATATTGAATTTTATTTAATCATGAATACTTACAACTTCCAGACAATTAAGCAAACTCATAAAGTCAATGATTATGTTAATAATTGCTTTCATCTTGCAAAGCCAACAGCTTAAAACAAGCATTATATCTACAAGCAGCTGCAATGTCTAAGCAAATCGCATCATTTTCTTATAATTAATTAAGAACTCAAGGTTCACAAGAGGTAACAAGCAAGCCGTTGGTTGCTTCAGTAGAATAATTAATAAAATAGTTTTTAAAATAGAATTTCATGAAAAAATAATGTTCGATCATACAATGAAATAACTTTATTTAAGTAATACTTTAAGTACTTGAATAGCTAAAAATACACCTCATTAAATTATATTTTAAAGAATGACATTGAAAAATTTAAATAACTTACTAAAAAATCATGTTGAAAGCAGTTAGTTGAAATGACAGTATTTTGGCAAATCATCACTTTGCGAGCTCCAATGCCCTAAAACTTTACAACCTATAAATTAACACATAATTTTTTTTACTATTAATAAATCATGTACGTTGTTACGTAATAAAAGCATTATGCTTTGATTTCATACATTTTCGAAATTTTCCCACAATCATCAAGAAGAAGAAGAAGAAGCAAAAAACCACGACAAAGGCAAGCACCACATAAAAGGCCTAAAAACAATATGATTTTGGATGTCGCGCATGCGCTAACACGCTCATACTATACAATTTAGACAGAGCTGAGAGAAGTATTGCATACAGTTTGTGAAATCTATTCACACATGAATAATAATAATCATTTTAATAATAATAAAAATAATAATATTAATAATAAAAATACTTACAGATGTTTATTTATGACATATGTGATGGAAAAAATAGCCGTTAAAATTTATTTTCTTTACTGACAAACAAAATAAAAATTTTGCAATCATATTAAAAACTTTGAGCAGAATGGTAGATAGGCAAGCAGACAGACATCTGGAAAAGCTTTTAAGTACACAGATTGACTAAAAGATATTTTTTAAACCGTTTGTAAGGTTAGCAGTCCAACGTTTCTTGACAGATAGATTGGCGTAAAATTTAACGGTTTAATAAGCCAAAGAAAATTATTCAAAAGCCAAACAATTTTTTTTCAAAACTTCAGTGTGGCTAAGTTGTGAAAATATTTAAAAGCTTTGATTATTACCACAACCAGCAGCAATAAGCCTTAAAAGTTTTTATGACTCTTCACTTAAGCAGATTTTGTTTAGTGTGTGGTTAGAGTAAAAGATAAAAAGCATAACTTACAGCTTACACACAAATTTAGTTTAAAGAAAAAGCCTATCGAATGATGATAGTTTAAGTATTTTTTATATTCTTTTTCAAAACTTTGCTAATAGATATATTTTTTTTTCTTTGCAGATATCTCAAAACTATCTCCTAAATTTGCAGCAATCAAACAATTTTAACAAAAAGTAAAAATTAAAGTTCAAATAAGCGAGTGTTCCACAAAACCTATACAAATCAAAATCCGAAAAATTGTACAAGTATTAAATAAATAAAAAAAAAAACCACAACATCTAATAAAATGTCCACATCACGTGTGCAAAGTGATTTGTTGTTATTGCTAAATGACTGAATTGTGTCAGTGCGTTAAAAAGTGTGAAGTGTTAAAAAATTTCCACAAATATTAAACCGTAATTCCAAACTCAATAAAAATATCTCTTTGTAACAAAATTAGCATAAAAATTTCACAAAATTACAAAATTATTCAATTGCCCCCAAAAAATTGTTTATTCAATTTATTTATTTAATAAGTTAAGCAATAAAAATTAGTTATAACACACAAATAAATATTTCTAAAAAATGGCCAACATAAAAAATTCATACACAACATCAGCGTGTTGGGCAATATTTGGCATTTTATTCAATATTTGCCTCATTCTGCAGCCAACGAACTGTCACGTGGCGTTAACGTTTCCACCGGCGCGAAAATACGATTTGGATTTTTTGGATAATTCACGTACCAAGGGACCATGCGGCATGCCAAAAGGTAAGTTCAATATCTGTCTTACTATTCTGTGTATCCAATCTATGTATGTGTAGTTGTGTGTCAAAACATGTCCAATATCTACATTGTTTACATAACGCGTATGTTTGGTCAATAATTTTGATTTGAGTAGTTTACGTAATTTTTGTTTAAATTCAAAATAGCAAGCTTGTATAAATTATAGTACACGAAGAGAAAAAAAAAATTAAGCATTCTATGCTTAAATCGAGCAAATACGTTATCAATTTCTGTGCAAACTTTTCAATTTAAGCATTATTTTGCAAGAAATGGGGAAATTTAAAAGACTTTATTAGTTTTTATGATCTATTGAATAATTAGATGAATTAAGATTGTGAGCTTTAGATCAAGTAAGTTTTCAAGAAGGCAACAACAACAACAACAACTCTGTAAAGAGTCAATCACTTAGCTGACTAGACAGTCTGTTTTGGAAATCGCTACATTTTCCTCTTCAGTAGTCTTTGAGTGATTAAGCTGTGATGAACTCACTGTTTAAACCAGCGGTCGTCAGCGCCTAACTCTTTCCACTCTTTCCACTCTTTTACAACAACTTCAAGATTTTCATGATTGTTGTAATTCGCGGAATCGTTCACAGGCGCAGCTGCACCGCAACAATACAGCGCGTATGTGTTTTTGTTTTTTTCTTGTCGTTGTTGGTAAATACAGCACTTGCTTGTTGTTGTTGTTTTTTTACTTGCTGGTAAAAGCAGTGCATGCGACCGCGCAAAATTGTTGCTATACTGAAGGTTTCTTGTTGGTAATTTTGCGTAGTATTTCGTCGCTACCGCCATGCGTGTTGTTGCTTTATGTGTTGTTTTCATGTTAATAATTCTTTATTGAACAACGTAGCCAATGAATTGTTGTAATTGTTGTTGCACTCTCCAAAAAAATTTCTTGGTGATCCCTGGTTTAAACTAGCATATGAATGTGCAGATTCTGGAATTCATTCTTATGAATTGTATGGCTGCTAATCATATGACATTTCAAAGCAGTAGGCTATTTATAGATCACCGCCATCAACTCTATCAAGGGTTGCCATCTGTTCTAGTTGCTTCTTCATTTATTTCAATATTCATTGGTGTTCGATTGTTTGTCGAAATGCACCATAGAAATGAAACGAGTTTTTGCTTCGCCAGAAGCTAGTGTTCTAACTGAAAGGTGGCTATTTTCACAACCAAATGAAAAGACTTTATATCAAGAAAAAAATATTAGTTCAAGAAACATTTGCTTAAAACTCTAGAATATTTTTACTTTATTTAAGTCTGATATTTGCTTGAAATGAAAAGATTTTCTTGATTCAAGTAAGCAATTTGCTGAAAATTTAAATAACACTATGACACAAAATGAGGGTCATTGTCTCTGGGGTGAACCAAACCAATCTCAAACGATAGTATTTGACATCAATTACAAAAGCCAAAATCCCTTTTTGCTCCACTACGTCACAAATATGTTTTACAGTGGTTTTAAATTTGACTTCTTTGGTCAAAAATGGAATTAAACAGTATGAAAAATTATATGTTAAACTTTATTCTGGGTGGTTCTTGCCTTGGGAAGCCTAAATTAAAAATTTCCGGGGAGTATTTTTTCGGAACACTTTAACCCCTAGCTCCTTCCAGTATGGGTCAATTTGAACTTTTTTTTTGGAAAAGACCCTATAAGTCAACTTTGGAGGGAGGTCAAAAGTTAAAACCTTCCAAAAAAATATTTTACAAATAATTTCACTAAGGGTCACCCAAGATAAGTAACCTCTACGAGGTTAAGGTTTCACATAAAAAACGGACCGAAAAGATAAAGAATTTATTTTTAAGCAACTATTGCATCGTGCGATAATAATATCTTCATTTTGTAATAAATTTGTAATATTATAACCTTCCGGCGTAACGGTATAAAGCTAAATTATATTCGTGATACTTTATAAGTTATAGTAACAAATTATGTAAGTTGTATTAAGGTGGCTTAGCTTAGAAATTCAATTAAGTGGGAATTGAGTAATTTAATTAAAATTGTGAAAGTGATAGTTCGTGGTCTTTTTTCAAAAAATTTTATTTTCAATGGAGTTCTGCGGAAACTTAAAGAAATTTCGTTATATCTGCGGTCATTTCACACCATCCCGAAGCAGTCAAGGTCATTTCAGTCAGGAACTGATTATAGCGTATGAAAAATACTATGATCAAAAATTACAGTCTACACTTTTGTACCAGATGGGTTTATTTCCATTTTTACAGACACAGAGGATAGAAAACATCAGATGCAGTACTGGCTGAAATTTGTTGGTGGTCTAAAACAACATATGAAGAAATTAATAAAGCGGGAGTGAAAACGAATTTCACGAACTAGATATAAACCTCTATAAATAGATATTTCATGCCATAACAGTGATAATGATATGGATACTATTTAAAAAAAAACATTAAAATTACCTAACATGAAAATAAATGTATTTTATTTTCGGTTCGTATTTTATGTGTAACCTTTAACTCGTAGAGGTTGTTTGTCTTGGGTGACCCCTAGTGAAATTTTCTGGAGAATATTTTTGGAAGCTTTTAACCTTTGACCTCCCTTCAAAGTTGACTTATATGATCTTTTAGAAAAAAAGGGCCAAACTGACCCATACTGAAAGGATCTAGGGGGTTAAAGTGTTCCGAAAAAATATTCCCCGGACAATTTTTATTACCGAAAAACTTCCGAAGACAAGAACCATCCTATGTTAAGTTTAACACATAATTTTTTATATTTTTGAATTTCATTTTGACCAAAAAATTTAGATTTAAAACCACTGTAAAAAAAATTGGTGACGTAGTAGAGCAAAAAGTAACTTCGGCTTTTGTTATTGATGTCCAATAATATAGTTTGAGATTGGTTTGGTTCACCCCCGAAAATAGGTGTTGCACTGTGTAATAAGCTTGATTTGAGGATTAATTCCTCCTTAAATTGAGAACAATTTGCTTGATTCAAGTTACCAATTACTGAAAACTTGTGTAATTTGCTTGATTGGAGAAATATCTTTTCGTTGAGTTGAGAACAATTTGCTTCATTCAAATAAACAATTTTCTTAATACTAGAATGCCTTGCTTGATATTAGAAACTTACTTTTCTTACTAAGAAGATAACTTGTTCGATCCAAGTTAATAATTTGCTCGATTTGAGAAATTTGGTATCCAAAAGATGAGAACAATTAGCTTCAATCAAATAAACAATTTTCTCAAAATTATACTGCTTTGATTTTTCTTTTTGTTATAAGGACAAGAATTTGCTTGATACAAGTAAATAATTGTTTGAAAATAAGAAAGTTTTGCTTGATAAATAAGATTATATTGATCTTGTATCTGAAAATATTAAAAAAGCCAGCTGCATTGTGTTATTAAATTAAACAAAACATGGAAATATTTTAGAAATGTTTTATTTAATTATGTCTTTCATTTTTTTATGCAACAATACTACAAATATCTTATTTCAAAAGATTTTTTGATATCTTGTGATAAATTAAAACATTGAAAAGGTTTAAAAGCAAAGAATTAGATTGTTTTAAATGAAAAATGTTTATATCTCTTAACTGTGAAGAGAAATTAAAATTGCTACACAATTCAATTTGACACTGTTCGAGGGTTAAATATATATTGAAAAGCACTTGAAAAAAATTTAGATTTGTTTTAAGTTACACATTAAAATTATTCCAATTTGCAGAATGAATTACATATCTTCAGATGAGAATTGGGAAAGTGTTACTCAAGTGTTGTTACTCATAATTTTAAGTCTAAAGCTTAAAAGATTTAGTATTGAAAGTACTTGCATAGCTTTGCATGCTAAGATCAAGCAATTTTGAAATAATTTAATATTTTCTTAAATCAAGCAAAATAATTGCTTAATTCAAGAATATTATTAGTAACGAACTATGCGTTTGCTTAAATTAAAGAAATATTTTCTTGATTCAAGTCTTGTTCAAGGTTCTAGAATCAAGTATTTTGTTTTTTTGTTTCAACCAATCATTTATTTTACTCAATTTTAGAAATAAATAAAAAATTATAAATTTTTTTCTTAGTTTTAGATTTAAATGCTTGTTTTAAGCAAATGTGGCTAATTTTTAAATTTTCTTAAATCAAGCAAAATATTTGCTTATTATAACAATTTTATTTATCTCCGTGTATAGTTGTAAAAATTATAGAATTTAAAGAACAAGCATAAGTGGCCACATAGCATATTTTCGCAACGAAACGCCTCGTTTTGTGATTTGCTTGATTTAAATCTAAAAAATGACACTTTTTTCCAACCCACCAATCCAAAAAACCCTTGGTTACGCAAGCTGGTTCATTCAATATTAAGTATTAACTGAAGCTATCTTGCAGCAAATCACGATAATTTATTTAAAGGATTGTGTATTGGTTGTTTCACATATCCTGTATATTTAGCAGTTATCCAAATAATAAAACTGGCAATAATGAGAAAAGTGTGTTTTCTACTTACTACGCGTTGTCATCAGCATCGTTAAGTAGGTGCTTTTTTTATATGAATAAATTTGTGTTAATGTTGGCAAATGTTTTTTTTTTACCCAACTACGGCGAAGCAAAAAGAGCGGTGTGTGTGTTTAAACAGTATGCAGGTATGTATGTACGTATTTACTTTCCTCTGTTCCACCTTCACTTCTAAACTACTTATCATAATTTGACAAATAAGGCATCGTTGGAAGCGTTTTGATTGTCTCCTGGTTATCGGCTACGTGACGTTACATTAAATTTTCTATAGCGCCCTCTAGCGAACATAAAGTCACGAACTAAAAAATTTTTTTTTAGTAACAAAAATGAGGTTCCGTTAGAACTGTTTTCATCGTTCGTTGAAGAAAAGTTATGTCACGTCACATTAAATTGAATGTGGCGCCCTCTTCAAACTCTTCAAACTTCAAACTATCCTAGCTTCTAAGCTACTTATCATAATTTGATAAAGAGACAATCGTTGGAAGCGTTAAGCTCGTCAGCTTATTATAAGTTAAGTGACGTCGTATATAATTTAATATGGCACCCTCTAGAGGACAGCAAGTCAAGTAAACCTCTAACTTCTGTACTACTTATCATAATTTGACAAATGACATATCATTGGAAGCGTTTTCCTCATCCGCTGGTTATAGACTATGTCACGTCACAAACAAATTAATATGACGCTAGGGCATCCAATTCCGGGATCCCAGGGTCCCGGACTTATCTTAGGCCCGAAAGCCCCGGGATTGCAAGGCCTAAAATCCGAGAATTTTCGGGATCCCGGGGTTGCCTCCACTGCACAAAATTCCCAAATATTCCAACAAAAATTCAATGATACTACCCAAGAAAAAATGTATGTGATTTTAAAAAATTTAATAAAAGAACCTTTCTAAGACTATCTGTACATATTAACACAATGTGTTAACACATGATACTTCCTTAGGAATACTGAAATGTGATTTTAAGAATGCAAAATAAATTTTTTGTTAACTAGCTTTACAAAATATGACGGTTACTACCTTAGAAATACCAAAATGTGTCTTAAAAATTAAAAGAAAAACTTCCTTAAGCAAGCTGTAAAAAATATCACAAATTTCTTTCTTAGAAATACTAAAATTATTATACTATTTAATTTTTTGTGAACATGTACAAAAAACTCAATGCTACTACCTAAGAAAAACCTGAATGTGATTTTAGACAATTTTCTCTTCACTAGCTGTACAAAATATTACAAAATACTAACTTAGTAAAACAAAAAATTAAATTATCTCATTTAGTTAATTTTTTTTTTAAGAATTGATTTTTATTTTTTTTATAAACAATAAATATCTACTATCCAAAAATTTAATTAAAACTGTATTTTTTAGTTTTTTTCAATTTTTTGCAATTTTTTGTGTAGTAAAACAAGGCATAACTACCTTGAAACTTCATAATACGTCTTCTAAAAAATTTATTTCCTAAGGTTTGTCGAACCCGGGGCTGTGTTTGTCAAATCCCAAAATTCCGGGAAATTAAGCGTCCCAAAATTGGATGCCCTATATGACGCCCTCTAGAGGACAGAGGACATAAAGTCATGAACTAAAAAAATTTTTTATAGTGACAATAAACATCTTTGTTTATAATTAAATCATCAGTCATTAGATTTATCAGTATAAGCTACATATATTGATGAAAGTAATTCATCATAATCTCATAATTTAATTAATAAAATTCCATAAAAATAATTGAAAACATTTACAAAAATAATTTCAAAGGAATGCAACATGTAATTAAATAAGGCAATAATAAAATGTAATATAATTTACTTGTGTGAATATTAACGTGTGCTTATTTAATTTTCTTTGTTATTTAAAATTTATGAATTTAAAAATTATTTTATTAACAAAAAAAAAACATTAAATTATCAAATCTATGAAACTGCAAAAAACTTCGTTTGTCTCACCTTTGTTTCTCTCAGACTTAAAAAGTGACACCTCTACAATATCATTAGGTTCGCTGGGCTCTTATTTTTGTCACACGGGAAGGAAATTTAACTGAAATAACAACAAAATCTGAAAGTATCATCAAGACAATATAAAAAATGACAGAAAATTAAAAATAAAAATTGATTCTTCGGATTCAAAGATACTCTACATTATTTTTTTTACTAAGAATTTATGCATTTTAAAAGTCATACAATCCAATTTTTTTTCCGTGATCTTAAGTATTTCTGCGGTATTACATATAAAAGTGGAAAGTGGTATGAATGAAGTAGAAAGTTATTTGAGACCAAATTAAGTTCTAAAAGTTAAGAGTGGAAAATACATTAAACATGTGAAATCAAGTGTAAAGGCAAAGTTCAAGAAGTTAATTAGTACGAGCCAATATAGGCCAGTGTTAGATATCAACTTTCTCAACCTATGTAAATTTATTACAACCAAAAATGTTTATTGTCTTCATGTTCATTGTTTTTATATTCAGTGTTGTTTCTTATATCTTTTTGCTTACTTGCTTGCTTTGTGTCAGTAGAAATTATAATCACTTCATTTGTCTTCAGAAAATATTTTAATCCTACCCTGATAATGACTAATTTGTCTTGTTGAAAACCACTTAACTAATATTATATTTTGCTATAAAAGCCATCTCAGTTAGTAAACGTAAGCTGATTATTTGTTAATATTTCTTGATTTAGCTTCCGGGGTGTGGCCTTTAAGACACTTGCTGGTCAACATAAAAATCTGCAAAAATATCAAACCAGTGAAATCTGAATTATTTTAATACCATTTATTTTTCCGGCTTAATTTGGCAACAAAAACAAATACCAGCCAAAGTAGCTTAAAACTGGTCGCAGTGGACATTGGACGCTGTACAAGCATTTACCATAGTTTATAGCCGATAGGAATTTGTGCTGATTTCTGGTAAAAGTAAGATAACCTAACAATATTTAATAGGAACTAGGGCCAAAACACTTTAGGCCAACTGACTAGATTCAAGATGCTGGATAGCTGTTGGTTGAGCTGTTTTGTTGGTTTTGTTGGTTTTGCTGATTTTTGTGTTTGTCTTAAAATCACACCTGTGCCAATTTTTTCTTTTCATTTTTTTGTAAGGCTTAAGAATGCTTGTTAGCGGTATTTTTTCTCTATTGCTCCAGCATTAACCACTAGAGAAAAAAAACCACTAGAGGACTAGATTGGCTGCACTCACACACAATCGAGCGGACAGTCTTTTTTGTTTTGCTTAGTTTTTCTGCTAGGTTTCGTGGGAATTTGTTGTTAGCACTCGACTTCGTTTGGCCTCCTTTTAGTTTTTATTGTGGGGGCATTTATTGTCTAATTCTTTTTGTTGCTATTGTTGGATTTTTGAGTTGTTGTTGTCGTTGGAGTGGTGCAACAAATCAGGCACTCATTTGATGTTGTTGTGGATTTAATTTTTTGTGAATGAGTGCACAATTCTACCAGACGAGGACAATTTTTTGCTCAATGTCGTTAACAATCGACGCCGGTCTAGTTTTGTTGGGTAATCAATAGTTTTTTTAAGATTAATTAGTGCTGTTGTTGTAGCAATTCAATTAGTTTTTTAAAGTGACGCTTTTTACGCCTCGTTTTGTGATTTGCTTGAGTGAAATCTCAAAAACGACACTTTTTGCCATACACCTTTTTCTTAAAATTGTTGCATCTTGCTTGCGTCAATTACAACAAGAGAATATAAAATTAAAAATATTCCTATGGCAGCAATGAGAATCGAACCCGCGTAAACTTTTCGATTGTTAGTCCAGCACACTACCATCTAATCCAAACACTTTCGTTATGTTATGTGGTTCATTCAATATTAAGTATTAACTGAAGCTATGTTGCAGTATATGACAAGAATATATTAAAAGGATTGTGCATTAGCTATCCTACATATTCTACTGTGAATTTGTGAAGCTATGATGCAGCCCTCCAGGAAAAATCGGAAGGCTTCCATCTTAAAGTGATAAAGAAACATTCCCCACCGTATCTTTTGAAAGCTTAAGGGTAGTTTTGTATTTATATTGTTTCCCCACCGCATCTTTTGGAAGTTTAAGGGTAGTTTTGTATTCATATTGTTTCCAAACCGCTTCTTTAAGAATGCATGTGGAAACTTTTTATTTATTGTCAAGCAATGACAATAGAAAATATTAATATTATTGTTTTCTAGCCACTTATTGTAGAATTCGATAGTCTAGTGGTAGCGCGCTCGACTCTCGCTCAGGGGTCCCGGGTTCGAATCCTGGCCGAATCCATTTTCATAACAAGTGAGAGGAATGTTTCCACATTTATTCTTAAAACAGGGGAGAGGACTGCTTCCAATTCACTTTTGAGGACAGCGGAGATAAATGTTTCCACATGACTTTTTAACACAGCGGGGAGGAATGTTTCCCTCTAATGACATGCTATGTTAAAAAAGCAATGGAGTGTGCAACAAAGGGGAATGCTTCCTACATTCCATGGAATGTTTCCTGGTAACATCCGGGAATGCTCACATTTCCCGGTGGAAGCATATCTTAATAATCGATCAAAAGGATTGTGCATTAGCTATCCAAACCAGCGTTGCCAGAATGACGTTAAATAGTCTTTTTGACGTATTTTGAACCCAAAAGACGTTTGACGGCTAAAATGACGTATTTTGCACACGAAAATGTGTTTCTTATATAAAACCACTTAAAACCCAACATTGTGAAAAAGCCTTTAAGATTGCACCCATATTTTCATGTTCTGCAACACTGTTTGCACATATTTACATTGCAAATTTTTCTATGTACTGGTCTGTTCTGTTTTTTTTCTTCAATAAATTTTTGGTGCAAAAAATTAAAATAGATAAAAAATTAAAAACCTTATGCATATCTTAATCATACGGACTTTTATTCATTTAAATCGGTTACAAATATCTGATTTATTGGCTTCTTAGCGTCTTACCGTTTTTAAAATCTCATCTACACTATTATATAAAAGGAGACTCACGAAATTGATCCAGAATAAGCTCGGTAGCCGCTGAACCGATTTTGATAATTCTTTTTTTATTCGATTCCTATGATAATATAGATTGTTATAGCTTACCAAGGTTTTCGAAAAATGTATTCTTTAATTATTTCAAAAGCACGCATTTTATTTGATGCCTGCATTCAACCAGCACAATATAACAGCAAACAAAGCTTTGCTCGCTTTGTCGCGAGAGCTTCTCTCAATGTAACACGGCAGCCATGTTGTGTAGTTAAGCTGGATTCACTGATAACCTTCAGCAAAGCTATTTATAAGGTTGTGGCACTTGAGAGCGAGCTCGGTCGAATTGTCAGAATGGATTCATACTTTTGATTAATTGATTAATTTTCTTTGCAAATGTTTTGAGGGGAGTTGCAGCCTTGCCAGCCAGCTTTTCCTCACTTGAGATTGTATTTGTCTATCTATACGAATATATAAAAGCGTTGTGATACTGCACGGATGTTTGACAATCACGCAAGAACCACTGAACCGATTAACACGATATAGGTATCAAACAATTTGTTATTTCAACTTAATCGTAATATGCTACAATATGTTAGATTTGTCACGTCTACTTTCCATGCCCACTTCTTGCAAAAAATGCTATATTTCAGACGATTTTGGTGGTATGAGACTAGAATTTGGTAATCTACGTTGTATGGTTACTTTCCCTAACTTTACTAAAAATGGGCATGACACACTTTAGTTAAGTCCACTTTTCGGGGGATAAGCTTGGAGTAAAGCAAAGCGCACTAGGTTTAAGCTCAATTGGGCTGAAATTCTGGCATTCTATTGTTTCGAGTATGAGATGGTTTAAGTGAAAAATATTTTGCCACACCCCCATTACCGCCCAGAATTAATAAAAAATGTTATATTTCGATATAAATTTTTTTTTCGAACAGCATGAAAATTCGTAAATAGCTGGTAGGTGGTCTGCGGCAGGACGGAAACGTCTAGCATGCGTTTTGTTCGAAGGTCAATTTACACTTTCACAAATTCACAAAACGATCATAAGAAATTCATTGAATCGGGTCAGGACAAAATCTACTATAACTATAACGTTAATCTATCTATACTATTATATAAAAGGAGACTCACGAATTTATAAGGTTGTGGCACTTGAGAGCGAGCTCGGTCGAATTGTCAGAATGGATTCATACTTTTGATTAATTGATTAATTTTCTTTGTAAAAATGTTGCCACACCCCCATTACCACCCAGAGTTAATCAAAAATATTATACTTCGAACGGTTTTGGTTGTATTAAATCAAAATTTGATAATTTAGTTCATACGGCTACTTTCGGCAACTGTACTAAAAATTGCGAATATATAAATTTAATTTTTTTTGGAACAGCATGAAAATTCGTATATAGCAGTAAGGTGGTCTGCGGGGGGTATGTAAGGCGGGGGGTAGGTGGCCCATGATTTTTAATGATAGAAAGAATTAAATAAAAAAAATAAAATACTTATGAGTTATACTGAGAAAATCTATAGTTTTGAGATATCGCAAGAATTTTAATGTCATAACAAAAGGTTTTTTAAAACATAGAGTAGAAGGGGGTAATGTCGTGCAGGGGGTAATGTCGTGCACTGGCTTTTTTAGCATAAAAAATTGAATGATATACCAGCCGTTGGTAAGGTATGGGCCTACTGACCTACAGAGCTCATGCATACAATACTAGCAATATCCATGTGTAAGGGCAATATGTGCGACGTTTTTTAAAAATCGCACGTTCTCGGGACGACGAAAGTGTTTTTTTATCGGATCAGAAAAATTATTTGTCTCGCAGGAAAATATACCAGGTAAGTGTTTTCTTAAAGCAAATTTTCCGCCGAAAAGAAAGGTGTATTTTGATCGAAAAATTTTTTGTTCTTTACCGTCTGTCGAAGTCAACCTTGAAAACGACCTTTGGGGCAATGTCGTGCATTTGATGTGGGGCAATGTCGTGCACTATACAGAAAAGAAAAGGGAAGGAAACGCGGTCGCTCTAGTGTACCAAGGGAGTCGTGAAGCAATAACAAAACGCTACAATCAAAATAAAATTTTCCAAAATTTTTTCTCTATGTCAAGCACTTTTTGAAAAAATAATGTTTTTCTTTCCGTGTTTCATATAACAAATTGCCTATTTTTGCTTTTCTCTTCATAAAATTGTATTTTTTGATCATATTTCGGACTTGTGTATATTGCCTTATAATTAACAATAATAAATAAATAAACAATAATGCTATATCTTCTTGAATCGAACCACTACCTATCGTTTTTCACACATTCTGAAACCTTTACAATACAATGCACGACATTACCCCACAAATTTTGAGGGGGGTAATGTCGTGCACATTTTTTTTTTTTAATTTCTACAACACGATTTCATGCTACACGAATATTGTTACACATAAATGTTACCAACCAAATTATCTTTCGATCGGATGCTTACTCGTTGTATTCGCTTGTCATGTACGGCTTTACGAGCACTTTAAAGTTGAGTGCACGACATTACCCCCCTCTACTCTACCTAATATCCGTACAAAATATTTCCGAAAAGAAAAGAAAATTATCGTTAATTTTATTAATCAACGACTGTCCATACAAAACTGCATTGTTATGCATTGAGAAAGTCTATAGTTTTTGAGATATCGCCAAAAGTTTGATGTCATTATATCGGGTTTTTTTTAAATTTAAGAAGAATTGTTGTTTGGCCGAAGCAAAATAACAACAATTAATAACTGAAGAAGGCCCATTAACTACAACAATTTAAGAAGAATATATTTATTTTCAGAATATATGTAAAAAATTACATTTTTGATTACAAATTTTAAAAATATTTTACCCAAATTTTTTTATAACGCTGTTATGCAGGACTTTTTCAAAAGTAAAAAAAAAGAAGGCCAGGTAAACTTATGTTATCATAACAATTACCGTTTAAATAAGTTATTCAAATTAAATACGGTAAATTCTTAATATATATATACCATTTTTTCATAATTAAACAAAACGAACACAATAATTTTTATATTTTGAACTTGTTTTAATACAACTAAATACTTTAATTTTAAGATTTAAAATTTTTACATCGTATTTAATATTTTTATCGCAGGCGAAGCAGCGGGTATTTGCTAGTACATTTACAAAAATGTAATTTCTTGTTGGCTAAAGTAAAAAATAACTGACCAAATCTTTATATGAGTTTTATAATAGTTTAGATGCTTCAAATTTAGCAAATCCTTCAGTCTTTAACAAATTTAAATGAATATGAGTTAGTGGAAAGCATAATATTATAAAAAAGTTTTTAATACTATTTTAAACGATTTTTTCATATTTATTTGTTGAGCACAGTTGTTGGTCAGAATAAAAGGAACAATTTTGCTGAAAAACGATGAAATTATCAAATACAGGGAAAAAGTTTACAAGAAAGCGCACAGCGTAATTATTCATTAAAAATAAAAACCGTCATATCTTTGAAAATTCTACAGAACCAATTAAGAATTTTTTTCTCATATAGTAAAAGTATGTATTTTCTATGTATGTACTCTGTATTTTAAAAAACAAAAATCGGTAATGACATATTTTCAGAACTAATTTTAAAAATTTCCAGTTGCTATTTATTATGACATTTCGGTGACCTTGATCCTTGTCTTTTGTGTAATATGTGTAAAGTCTAAAACCAGTAGATAGCACTAACATATAAAAACTCAAGACTGAACGAATCCTGTGTAAATTTAGAGTTTTTAAGCAAAAAGCCCTTCACAATTAATAAAAAATTATTATAAATATTTTTTACTTCTCTACATAAAATGATCACTATAAAAAATTTGAAAAAATTAGTTTTGTATTGAGTTGCCGTATGGTTACTATCGTATTCATTGGCACGATTGGCGGTGGTTGATCTTTTTGTTGACGGATTTGACAAAGAATGTCCCATGTATGTAAAACCATTTGAAATTTCCAAAACCATTTCTTCTTATATATTACTATTTTGTGACTTTATTGAAGAAATAATAAAATCCAAAGTTAAATATTGGTTTCAGTCGCCCTATAACTAATATTTAAGCATATATTTAATCTTTGTATAATTAATATTAAAGGTTGTAGGTATACCCCAAAGTGTTCCCTGTGCTTGAAAAATTTTTGAAATGATCCCTACACAAACCGCTCGTTAATACGTAGTTCTACTTTAAACAATAATGATTTAAAAGTATTCAGTAGTGGAATTCCCAAACGCATTAACACCGATTTTCGATATCGTTAGTTAGCGAAAAACGTGGTAATCACAATTGCTGATAACGACAACTAATCTTACCGTAAAATTTTTGAGAATTCCACTACAGGTCCTAAATAAGTCTAGCTAACCGAACTATAAACAAAATCTCTTTTTTTCGCCATCCGCTTAACGTTAAATCTTTCATTATTCAATTCGAAAGAACAGTACAAGTTACTAAATACTAAATAAATATGTTGAACTTATTGTTGTTTTCTTTTGTTTTGTTTTGTTTCGTATGAAATACTTTTATAAATAATACATGGTTTTTATTACTATGCATTAATAAATGTTTATAAAAATAAGGATTTCTTTTGTTTATGTTTTTTCGAAAGTATTTTAAATTGACGTATTTTAAATCGACCAATGACGTTTTTTACTCACAAAAATATGGCAACACTGACCCAAACAACAAAAGTAGCAAGGTTTCATTAGGTGAAAATTATCACTAAATGTCAGTTGTTTTAGGTAAAGATTTTTATTGCGATTTAAGACATGATGTTCACAGGCACTTAAACAATTCCTTTTTGATAAATTTAAATTCAAATATTTATACAACACGATTAGGGACAACTAGTGATGCAGAATTTTCTAAATATATTGACGACACAACATCTATAACATACGTTCGCAATTTGAGTTTTCATAAAACCATAATTCATTAATTAAAATCCATGTAAAAAAATAAAAAAATAATGAAATGTAATAAAATTTACTGGTGTGATTATAACTTGTGTTTTTATAATTACATTTTTGAGTTTAAAAATTATTTTGTTGTATTATAACTAGATAGCGGAAAAGATGAAATTGCATATTTGTATTGAA
Source organism: Dichetophora obliterata (assembly GCA_963920525.1). NCBI lineage: Eukaryota > Metazoa > Arthropoda > Insecta > Diptera > Sciomyzidae > Dichetophora > Dichetophora obliterata. The sequence goes on from OY986437.1 coordinate 46,928,931, forward strand.
TGATCACAAAACAATTTCAATGACACAGATATGCGTCCCGAGAAATTCTGTCTCGGAAAACATAACAAAATTTTTGCACATTTGCATACTGCACGCAAAATGCATATGCATACATTAATTGCATATGCAAATTAAAGTCGACTTTTGAAGGTTCAAAAAGTCGATTAGTCGACTTTTACATTTTCAACGGTTGAAAAAATGGAAGTCGACTTTTGCTGGCAGTTCAACCTTCCTACAATGAAGTATTTTTTGGCTTAGATTTTGTGTTTACATAAGTGGATGATATTTTAATTGCAAGTGAAAATGAGAATCAATATTTAGAGCATTTAAAAGTAATTTTTAATCAATTACAACAATATGAACTTAACATCAAATCTTCAAAATATATTTTCTGTGTATCTTCACTAAATTTTCTTAGCTATGAAATTTCTTCTAAAGGAATACAACCCTCTAAAGATAACTCTATCTTTATTTAATTATACATTTTGACATACCAAATTCTATAAATAAACTTCAAAAGTTTATTGAAATGGTTAATTATTACCATCGTTACCAGGCCTGTAGCCAGGGGCGCCATAACAATGCCACCCCCTACTACAACCGTTTCCCCCCTACTGCAAGCGTTCCCCCCCTGGTCAAATCGGACAGTGAAAAACTTTAAATGAATAATTAATATGCACTTTGTTGATATATTTGTTTATTGGTTTAAAATATGTTTAAACTAACAAAAAATATACACATAACAAAATAACAAAAAATATAACAAAAAATATGGGTTGCCAACATTCGAAGCGCCCATCTGGCAACACTGTAACTTTCCGCAGTGATGCCAAATCGACTAATGACATACCGCGTTTGAAGCGTCATTCCAAGCAAATGTTTACAATGGAACAGTACACGCCACGCGAACGCTCTAAAATTGTTGAAATTTACATTCAACAAAACAAGCCAATAGTGAAAACTCAACGTGCTTTCAAAAAAATAAATAAAGTGAAAAGTGCGCCTTCCAAGAAAACAATTTATCGTTTGTATGAAAGATTTACAACTGGTAATGCTCTTGGTAACCCAAAGAGGCCAAATAAAAAGCGACCAAGGCGATCGGATGAGAATATTGCAGCCGTACGAGCCAGTATTGAGCAGTCACCAACAACATCCCAAAATCGCCGTTCTCAGCAGCTCGGCATTCCCCGATCCACTATACAACGCATTTTACGTGTTGATTTGAATTTGTTTCCGTACAAAATTCAATTGGTAAACAAATTGTTGCCTACCGATAAGCCACGTCGATTGGAATGGGCCCAAAGAGTCATCGAAATGGCTGAAGAAGACGAGCAATTTTGGCATAAAATTATCATGAGCGATGAAGCTCATTTTCAGTTGAACGGAACGGTAAACAAACAAAATTGCCGTATTTATGCCACTGAAAATCCACAAGAGATTCAAGAGGTACCTCTTCACGATGCAAAAGTCACTGTTTGGTGCGGCGTTTGTGCTAAAATGCTCATTGGGCCGTTCTTTTTCGAAGATGATAATGGCCACAGAGTTACTGTCAATCAGGAGCGTTATCGCGATATGATAAACAATTTTTACATGCCAATCGTTCGTCGAAAGCGTATCAGGCACTACTGGTTTCAGCAAGACGGCGCGCCACCACACACAAGCCGCACTACAATCGATTTTTTGAAGCAATTGTTCCCTGGCCGTTTGATGTCAAAAAATGGTGATTTCGATTGGCCGCCAAGATCACCAGATTTAACACCTCCAGACTTCTTTTTGTGGGGTTATTTGAAATCAAAGGTTTACGTCAACAAGCCAAAGACCCTAGAAGAGCTGAAAACCAACATCCGTCAAGAAATAACCGCCATTCCCATCGAAATGTTGAAGAAAACCATGGAAAATACTGCAAAACGGGCACAATATGTCGTAGAGGCCAATGGCGACCATTTATGAGATATCATATTCAAGAAATAATGTAAGCAAATCTACTTGAACCCAATTAAATGATATTCATGACGAATAGACAAAAAATTGTGGTTTCTTTGATTTATTTAAAAATAAAATGGGCGCTTCGAATATTGGCAACCCTGTACACATTCACCTTATTCATGACTTGAATATGTATATGAAATTTGTTTAACAAAACGTTTTAGACAAATTGTTGCAATTTTTCAAATTTCTACTGGGTCGTCAACATTTGCTACCAAAATATAAGATTTGAATTTTAATAAATTTTTAACCCGCATCCATAGAAACTTTCTAGAAATGAAAAGCACGTTGTGCACCAATTTGATGCTGATACAAAAAGAATATATAATTCGTTGAAATGTTTTTCATTTTTAAACTTTTTTTATGCATGATGAATGTTTATTAATTTTAAAATAAGAAAAAACTGCAAATCTGTATTCTAGCAAAAATTTAAAGAAGCAAAAGATTTAAATCAAAACATGCATGTTTGTTCTTAATATACAAATCTGAATAAAAAATTTGCATCAATTTGCTGCAAACGACGGATGCGGGTTAATTTAATTTTTTATTTGTTTTAATTAAAAATGTCTTATACATATGTTAGCCCATTTCGCTACTCTTTCGTATATTTCTAGCCACTTTAAATAAATCTTACCTTATTTTTACCTGCATTTTATTACAAAGTCCTGAATTATGTATTAATCTCATGTATAAAAAGATCTACATAATCATGTAAATATTATAAAATGTACTATTTTTTTAAATATGTGTAATGTATTCATTTTAAATGAAAAAACAAAAACATTTCCCCCCCCCCCAAGATTCATGCCTGCCCCTCTGTCTTCTTGGTCTGGCTTCAGGCCTGCTCTGCATGAAATGCTAACATTTGCATCCAAATATAAAACTAAACAATTAACTTGGACTGAAAAATCAATAATTGCATTTGAGAAAGTTCGATCTCTTTTTGCCAAAAATACCCTTCTCACACATTTTTATAAATATTTTAACAATTTGTGGACACCACATAACAAACCATTTCATTATCCAATCTATGAAGCTGCAAAAAAGCTCTGATTCTCTCGTGTGTCCAACGACGCATTTGTTTTTTATTTTAGTTTTTTTTATCTAAATCATTAGTAATCGAGTCAGCTTTTTCTTCAGTTTTGGAGATCTCTGCTGTTGCCATTAACGCCTGATTTTTCTCTTTTCCTTAAGGAGCGTGTCAATGTCATGGAGTTGCAAATATTGGCTTGGACTGAGCTGTTGAGTAGTGGTGTTGAGATGGAGGCCGCTTGAGTGTGAAACAGCGTGTATTAATTATTGCCTGATCTACCTTTTCTTCCTTTTTCAGTGAGTTATTGAGGTCAATATGTGAACTGTGAAAAAGTATTGAAATTGTTGTTCAGTGGTTTTATTTCTGGATTGACAGTAGATTGCCGTAATTGTAAGACCTTTAATATACTCATCAAGATATGCTTGTTGTTTGCAGGTATTCAGTACTAAAGCTCTGAAGGGCTTAGTGATAAATTCTATCTTTTATTAGAATTGCAGATCTTCCTCGGGCTTTTCCACTTGGGTGCTTTGTGTCATATAGAAAATATCCAGGTATATTGAGATAGTAGTTGGTGTGATCTATCTGGTGTGATTTTAAAAATTCTATAATTTCCAGTTTGTAATGGTTGGAGTTATGTGAGATTCTTTGTGATCAGAATAAAATAAAAAAACCCCAAAATTTGCAGGACTTTACTTTTTTACAATTAGATATTTTAACGTTAATTAATATAGTGAAAATATATTGACTATTTTATTACTTTACTGTAATTCTGTAATTCACGATATTATTGATAAAAAATAATGTTTTATGGAAATTAAGTAAGTCTTTATGAAAACTATCACATAAAAACCTTGACAGATTCTCACGATTCTTATGTAAGTTGCTGTAATATTACATAAATATAAGTTAATAATTCACTACAACATCTTTAACGTGCAATAAAAGCTATGATGCTGTGACTTAAGCCTCTGTGAAATGTTAAATTTTCACTTCCGACTCATTAAAATGCGTGCAATTCAAAACTGGTTTACTTTAATTTAAAGTTTACTTACTTTTGCAGACTCTGCTCGCATTATGGTCAAGTTTCTTTAGATGGCGCGCATTTTTAATAAGGATTGCGTATACGCAACGTTGCGCCTCAGTTGCGTGTCACGTACGCACCAAAGAGGCGGAGCGCAACGCGCAAGTGCGTAACATTTAAGAGAAATTTTATGCAAGTGCAAAGATGAAAAGCAAAAATTTGCCAAAGAAGAAACAAGCCAAACAAACATATTTCAGAAAAATAAAAACAACAAAATGTTAAAACCACCAAACGTGTGGCATGTGGTTGAATGGCATTGCAACTTAATGCAACGCAGCGTATGTTGACGAAGCAACGTAATGTGCTGTACAAGCAAACGCTTTGATTACAAGTGCAAAAACTTTCACTTACAGACGTTTGTAAAAAAAAAAAAACTATTTACAAACAAGTAGCATCAAGAAAGTAACAACATTTTTATCATTTAGCAGTAAACTAACATAATCGTAAGATACATCTTGAAAATAAGTGTATGGCGAGAGTTACATCTTCATGTTGCTGCGTATGTGTTGGCTTGAATAAAATTATAGGCCAAAATTATTGACCACCTTGGCTAAGAGCAAAGGCAGATTTATCACAAAGAAAAGTATGTCGAGATACAATCTATGCGTTGCAACAAGTTGTTGTGCGTTGTATGCGGCATGTATCTGCAACAAATGATTAATTCATGCGCTACATAAAACTGTGTGAACTGCGCGTATTGTTAACTGTTTTTGATGTTTCTTTTTTGGTTTTTGCTTACTGACATAATCACACTGTTACAAGAATATCAAGTTGAGCGAGTTGCATCAAACAACAAATAAATTGAGTAAAAAGTAATTTAAAAAAAAAACAATAAAATGCTGACAGAAACCTAAGAAATTAATTATGAAGTTAAAAAAAGAACTGCTGTTGTTTTTGCTGTTTGACTTATGACACATAAAATATTGATAGCTGCAATAAAGGCAGTTGACAGACAGCGAAACAGTTGGACAGCCAGATGAAGCTACTAGCAACGCCGTAGATAAGGGGGGGTTTCAGGGGTTCAAAGCCCCCCGTAGCAATCCAGAATCTTTTTATATATTGAATAAAAACACAGATATTCCAAATTTTTTAGTTTTGCCAAAACATGAAGATAAATTGTCTATAACTTCATTAGTCTTCCATGAATTTTCTTCATTAGAGCTTATTTTTTTCTATAAAGAAGATGGCGCTTCTTTCTTGGTAGCTCGATTTTTTCTCATTTTTTTAAGGATTTTTCCAGTTTATTTTTGACTGGAAAAAATTATTTTTTTTCTATATTTCTTTCGATCGCGCCGGAGCTGCTATACCAATTTGCAAAGCAGTTAAACTAAATTAAAAGTAAATTTATTTATCTTGAAATTGATATTTTTTTCACCAAATCAGTTAATTATAACTATGAAGCGCATAGTGCATTTCATTGGCACATTTGTCAGTTGCACGATTTCTTGAGCTGTATGTGATTATCGTCAAGTGCTTACAATAAATTTTTTCCACAAATTCTATCGGTGACGCTTCGTCTCAAGCAAACCAATAAATGTGCGCAGTTACGAGTCCTGCATTTTTGGTTGCATTTCATTTAATATATAAAATATTTCCATATACGTCAACTCTGACTATACAATTGCAAAAATTGATAAAGATCTAATAGAATATTGCGTACATATAATTCTTGTAGTCGAATCTTTGGAAAAATTTTGGAAGAACGATAAAGAAGCATTTATTTTAAATAAAACTAAGATATGCTTTTATTAACTTGAAATGGAAATAAGTAAGCCTCTTTTATCAAGATGCGATGTAGCAGCAGAAACAGCAGAGAATATTTATTGAATTAAGCCTTTCAAATCAAATTCATTTCCGATTTCCAAAGACCTTTCAAATAATTGCAAATTTTTAAAACATAAGTCCTTCAAAAATAAAAATAAATAATAATATTAAACCTTTTCAAACAGCTATAAAGACTTGTATCTAAATAAAATAGATATAGAAACGTTGGGAGCCGAACTTGAGTTATAGAATACTAAAGAGCTGTCAAAAATGGATGTTTTTGCCATTTTACAAAATTCTGGTAATAATTGTAATTCTGCCCTGTGGTAAAGATTCCAGTCAACGTTCCTTTTGCACATTGAAGTGTGTGAAAAATTGGCTTCTAAGTGCTAATGGAGTGGAACGCCTTACTGGTTTAGCGCTATTAAATATTCATAAGGATATTTCTCTGAACATGGAAACATTCATCGACAAATTGGCTTAGCGCTCAAAAAGAATTAAATAAATAATTATATAAGTGCCTACAACTATGCACTGTTAGAAATTTTGGAATAAATTTTAATACAAGCAAGGTATTACAGAGATTTTTAATACAAAATGTATTAAATTCAATACTTCTCAATTGACTACAAAATGTTTAAGTTAATTTTGTTTTACATTTTATTATAGTTCAATATTACAGCGATAATTTTTACCCTTGGAATCCATTCAATACTATGGTGAATGTTGCATTAAATTTTAAAGATACGCTGTATTATAATTCAATAAAATTTTGAATTAATTTTTAATACAATTTATATATTACAACGATATTTTATACATTAGAGTGGCCCTTACTTTTTTATTTTAGAAAAGCTGAGCTTCCAGCCCCAATCTTGTTTCAATCAACAAAATAGGACAAGTCTTAAGCGACCCTCATCCAGTCGATAAGCTCCAGAAATTGGCTAAAAACATTTTAAAATAAATATCCTAGAAGTTCGAAGAATTAATCTTCAGAATCTTGTCACTGTACCACAGTTTTCACTTCAATTATTTCTGCAGTTTTATACTTCAGTAGCTCCCAGACTCTTTAACAGCTTACCTAATAGCATAAGATGTATTCGTAATAAATGTATGTTTCTTCGTAATGTTAAAACTTGGCTTTTCAGTCTTAACTACAATGATGTTGATTGTTTGTTCAGTGTTGGTTAGTAGTTAATCCTTTTTTGTTTTTTGAGCTTCTCCACGTTTTTTTTTCTCATTATATATTTATTTTTATTATATTTATTACACTTCTTTTTTTCTTTTTTTTTGTGACTTCACGTTATAATAATAATACGATTATGTTTAATTATTCATTTATTTACTTATGTAACTGCAATCGTCTCTAGTTCTTTGTGAACTATAGATTGCAGATCTTTTTCATTCCAAACTTCAACTTCTTATGTAATGTAATTAATGAATTTTTTGCCTATTTAAGTTATGTTATGTAAGTTGTTAATAATGAATAAATGAATAAATGAATAAAAAAAAAATAAAACTAAAAGTTAGTTCAAAAACCCCCGAAATAACATGAAAACTTTATAAATATTTGTTTTTTAATATAAAGACATTGGCTTATTCATTATTCATTTTTTATTCGTTGTTTATTTTTTATTCATAATTCATTTGTTATTCATTATTAATTTTTTGTTCATTATTCGTTTTTTATTCATTATTCATTTTTTATTCATTATTCATTTTTTATTCATTATTCATTTGTTATTCATTATTAATTTTTTATTCATTATTAATTTTTTATTCATTATTCATTTTATATTCATTATTCATTTTTATTCATTATTCATTTTATATTCATTATTAATTTTTTATTCATTTTTCATTTGTCATTCTCTTTAGTCCTAAGCCATGAATAACAAATGAATAATGAATAAAAAATTAAAAATTAATAATGAATAAAAAATCGGAATAATGAATTAAAAACAAATAATTAATAACAAGTGAATAATGAATAAAAAACTAATAACGAATTAAAAATTAATAATGATATTTAAACATCAGTGAAACATATATAACACACAATTCGTTATTAGCAAGTGTTTTGAAACAAAGTATGTGAAACCAACACAACCCACTTGAATTGTATTTATATAATTATATATTATATATTCATTATATTTATATATTCATTTTACTATGTCATAGTTAAACGTTCGTTTTTGTTTTAAAAACGTTTCGTTTCACTTTTCTTTTTAAAAATGTGCGTTTTCATTTTTGTATTGAGTAAAGTGTTTTAAAAAAAAATTAATTTTATCCTACTTAATCATAGTAAAACATTCGTAGTTGTTTTAAGAACGTTACGTTTTACTTTACTATTTAAAAATGTGTGTTTTAATTTTTTATGGCGTAAAACATTCTTGAAAATATTAATTTTACTAAACTTTTTTAAAATGTGCGTTTTTGATTTTTTGTTTTCTCAGTGTAGGAACAATGGAGAGCATTTCCAGGGCAGGTTATCTAACTTGAAGAAAAACAATACTAAGGGGGTTTTTTTGATACATTAGTTTTTAGACTTATGGCCAGTTTTTTCATTAAAATTTTCGTATTTGCAACAGTTTTACAGTTGTAGCTGTTGTCGTTGTTGACATGATGCCATTTCTATAAATGAAAAAAATAGCTCTGAATCGACTCAAAATTGACTCAGAATCTTTCCCTGATTAATAATACATATTAATACCTTTTTATATTCCACGGTGACACCTTCAACCCTCTTTTGTGGGGTTTTTTTTAAAGCATGTCTTTCCGGCCAAATATTTCAAAAATATATGCTCGATGAGGGTCGCCTTACAGTTTTCCGATAAAGATAAAATTTTGATTGAATAAGATTGAAACAAGATGGAGGGAGCATACAAATTTTACCTTTAAAAAATCTCCATATAGCTAAAGGCCCACTCTATTATACATTTTGGAATTAAATTGACACTATGGTTTATATTGTAATACATATTTAATACAAAATCAGCATTAACAATTAATATGAAATGAGCATTCGATACATTTTTATTAAAAATAATTTTTAATATTTGGCCAGTATTTAATTTTAATACAATTTTGGTGTGGCCATATATGTAAGCCAGAAAGTATTAAAATTTATTCCAAGATTTCTAACAGTATGTATAAATATGTATGTATAAATATCGTTACTTTACTTAAATAAAGACTTGTCGTCTTGCTCAAGATTAGCAATTAAATCCATTTTTTTGTGCTTAAAATTAAAATAAATAAAATGTCATTAACTCTTTTCACTTCGATTGTTGAAATTGGTTAAGAACTTTTAAAAGATCTTAGGCTTTCCGAAATCCCTACACTCAAAAAAAAAAGTACAGACTTCTATCAAGTCAGCTATGAACTTGTTGGAAGTAAACCAGATTTTCCTTATTTCAAGGAAAAACTATCTTCAATGTAGGAAAATTTCCTACTGGGAACGGACACGGGTCTCAACTTTAAGTTAGTGCAAAAATAAGACATCCTTGAAACACAGTTAATAATTTCCTGGTTTGATGTAAATTGGAATTCTATCTCTTTCTCCGTGACGATGATATCAGTAAGCTGACTCATAGCACATTCGGTTGTTTTCGGCTGTTTTAGGTTTTTTCGAGATCACCGATTCATGTTCCGGTATTATAAGCATACAAAGATAAGGATTAATGCAGAATCAAAAATCTTCCAGAGTTAGTAATATTTCTGTTTTGCTAAGACTTTTCTTAAAATAGAATACAAAATTTCCTTCGTTATTAGTAAAAACTTCCATACATAATGATAAATTTTATAAATGTAAGGAGCATTTTCAATAAATTATTGGAAAATATTTCTGTACGTTAAAGAAAAATTTCCTTATTTTAAAGAAAATTTTTCTAATTATTTGAAAAATATTTCTCAATAATTTAGAAAAATTTCCTCAGAAGAAGGAAATTTTACCTTGACGCTATTTCAAATTCAATTTTCCTTAGACTTAGTTTATTTTTCCTTAGTGTAAGGATATTTTTTTCTGAGTGTATGGAATTGAACAATTTTTTTTTGTTCCAGTAAAGCCCCCCTTATGAAATACCTATCGACGGCTTTGGCTACAAGTAACACACTGGCACACAAAGTATCTGCAGCTCCATCCAACCTTTAACTTGCATTCAAAGTGCACTGTTTTTTATTTAATTTTTTTTTTCTATTTACTCATTTGTTGCATAAGTGTTTTTGTTTCAACTCGCTGCTGCCACTTGTTCGTTTTCGTTCACTAACAATCTTAAATAGTTTGTTTGTTGTCCCTCATCTTATGTTTAACTACTCGCCATATGACATTATTTGTCATACTACTCGCGACAGCACAATCGCAGTGATTTTGCTTTTTTTTTATTTTTGTTGTTGCAACGATTGTTACTGTTTGTTTTATTTTTGTTGTTGTTGTTGTAATAGTCGTTATGCTTGTATGTGATTTTTTTGAATCGACTTTTACAAGTTGATGCCAAGCGTTAGTTGTATTCGCTTTTAAATAAATTACAATTTTTTACAAATTATTATTTTATTATTTTATTTTACAAATAAATGTAACCAAGTTTCTTTATTGTAAAGCCTTCAATTTTCTATTTTATAAGTACTTTGACGAGAACACGTACCTTTGCTAGTACCTTGTCTTTGCCAATGCTTATTTTAATGCTTATAGAAATAATTGAAGACTTGTTGTCCAAAGCCTTGTTCTTACCCCTGTCCCAATCATTGTCTTAACCCTTATCAAAGTCTTTGTCTTTATTTAAATCCTTATCCAAATCCTTGTCTTAAGCATTATCTTAGCTCGTGTCTAAGTCTTTGTCCTAACATTTGTCTTAATACTTGTCCTAGTTCTTGTTCTAAATTCTTATCGTAATCCTTGGCCAAATCCTTGTCTTTATATTTGTTGAAATCAATGTCCTTATTCAAGTCCATGGGCGTAGCCAGGATTTTGTTCAGAGAGGAGGCGGCCAATTATTGTTTCATGTAGCTGTTAAAAATTTGATGAAATTCAAAACAAGTTTAAACTAATCGCGATTAAATAAAAGTGAAAATCAAAGTATTCATCGGCGCGAATCTTCATCCTAGCAGTTTAAAATTTCATCATTCGGCTTGCACGCTTTAAAGGCATAAAAACAGCGACACCTTCCTATATTCAAAATGTAATATTGCTGGATGATTTTTAAACTGATTTTAATTTTTGCGCGAAGAAGTATTTAATTAACTGTACTATTGAAGGATTGATTATTTCCACGAACCGGCAAGTTGTAAGATCCACAAAAAACTATAACCGACACAAATATTTTTAAGATAAAACCTTAACATTTTTTTAGTAATTTCTTGTGACCAGACATCAACAAAGAAATCGGTCATGAATGAATGCTGCTTCTGCTGCTCCTATGTGTCACTGGTTCGAGGAACGGCTTCTAAAATACTCATGCACATTTTTGTATTTTGTGAAAAGCTTTATAACGAGTGATCCTGAAACGGCTTGAACGTTTTTAAATTAAAATAGGACACAGTAAAAGCAAAGAGCGCCTTCTAATTTTTTGAGTATATTAACCACGGCGCATAGGTTTGAAGCTACTAGGGAAGTCAATCCCCGGATCCCGGATTTCGAGATTCCAGGATCCCGGACGATTACAGACTCTTCAAATACCGGGATTGTCTCCACGATACCGGGATTTTTATATTCGATTATTCATTATTTACTTTTTATATTCGTTATTAATTTTTTATTCATTATTCATTTGTTATTCATTATTATTTTTTATTCATTATTCATTTTTTATTCATTATAAATTTTTTATTCATTATTAATTTTTTTCATTATTCATTTGTTATTCATTATTAACTTTTATTCATTTCATTCATGTCAAATAAATAAAGAATAAAAAATGAATAACGAATAAAAAATGAATAATGAATAAAATATTAATAATTAATAAAAAATTAATAATGAATTCAAAATTAATAATGAATAAGAAATAAATAATGAATAACAAATGAATAATGAATAAAAAATGAATAAAGAATAAAAAATGAAAAATGAATAAAAAAGAATAATTTAAAATTCTGAAATTCGTTGTGAATTACATTCTTTGTGAATATCATTCAACTAAATAAAAATTAAGTCATTATTCTGAATATCTAAAATAAATAACTATAATAAGTAATAAATAATTTTTTTAAAAATTAATGTGAATTAAATATTTTATTTATAAATTCATTTTGCATTCATTGAATGCATTCTTATGTCGTTATTCAGTTGCACTTAAAATTCTGAATATGAACGCCGATTTTACAGCTCTGTCCAAATTTTTTTTTTCATACCTACTTAGTAGAAAATGTAGTAAAAATAAAAAATCGTAAAATACTGACGAAAAGTAAAAGTAGTAGTAAGATTAAAACTAGCAATAGTAGTAATAACGCAGTATAAATAGTAGAAGCAAATAGTAGGACAAAAAGTACTAAAAAATAGTAGTAGACATAGTAGTAGAAAAAAGTAGAAGGAAATAGTTGTAGAAATATACATATGATACTTCAGAATCGGAGGGTTGCCAAAGTTGAGAATCTTCGAGATGGCCCAAGGCAGGCGATCCTAACTCTGGACGAGGCATCTCTGGATCCTCTAGGAAAATGCCATTGGATGGATGGGTTCGCTTCGGAGATGGGTTCGATCGTGAAGATACACAAAAAATATAAGCTAGCGGATAACGCAAGCGTGGAGGGAGAAAAGCACTCCTCTAAGGGAGAGTGCAGCAGAAGAGTCAGCGGTTAACACGACGGTAAATGCTTGGATCTGGATCTGATTTAGATATTGGAGACAATACCATAACAGAGGTCGACGAGGGTAAACTCTGAACTATTAAGCTTATTGTAGATCAAACTTAACCATTCAAAGGCGGCCAGCACTGAGTTTTAACCCATTAATGACGAACGCCAAAAATTCAACATGTGTTTGCACCGAATCATTCGACTTCTGGTTTTTTTTTTGCTATAAAAAAAGAACGGTTCCGCGTCTCTACACATATGCACCATTCGTCATTAATGGGTAATCCACCTTAGTAGGGGCGGAGAAGATATAGTTCTAATTCAAGAGCTTTGGACTCATAGAGGCAATGTTTGTAACTTGAAAGCGGACGGTTATAACTTATACATCGCTACTGACACAGGTACTTCAACATCGTGTAAACTATCGAAAACCTGTATTAACTCTTTTTTGTCATCAAATTTTATTGATCAAGATTTAGTGGCAGTAAGTCTTGAGCTAGGATCGCGCAGCTGCAGGATTGCTTCGGCGTACCTAGCTCATGAACAATTAGAGTGAATTAGAGGGAGGTAGTATAAGCATTGCGTACCCCCACTCTCAGATGTTTTCTCTTTGACTTCACAAGAACTCGATTCAATGATGGAGCCTCCTAGTGAGGAGACTCTAGATCTTATTCTGAGTGCCCATTTTCCGTATTGCCCGGATTGCTCACATTAGGTGTGAGAGGGCTCCGGCGATGAGTAATCCTACAAATATCATATCAGAGAACACGATCAAATGGGCTCTGTTGAGATTCAAATTAGGTAAGTCTGCTGAGCTTAAAGATGTAACTCCGGCTGCTCTACAGCATACGGCATCCATTATTATTCAATGGCTTCTTGCCATTTTCAAAGGTTGCCTTTTCATGACGTACATGCAATCCAAATGAAGGGAGATGATGGATGTATTTATCCCAAAGGCGAAACTCATATTCGATGTAACATCGACTCAAATTTGCATTCAGCTTCACAACATGCTTACAAGAAAGATCGTTCTGTAGAAACAGCCCTGCACTCCCTAGTAGGCTGTATAGAAAATTCCTTTCTTCTCAAGGAATGCATAATGGTAGCTTTTGTAGTTATCGAAGGTGACTTTAACAATGTTCTACCCAAGGCAATCATTGGCGCACTCATTAAGCTTCGGGTGGCACTTTACCTCAAGCACTTTAACCTCACCTAACCTTAACTAACCTAACCTATATATGATAATTAACTATCATACCAAAACTATTATCTCATACAATCATAGAATATCATTATATCACACCATCATACAATGCCATCATTTCACATGTAGTTAGGGTTGCCAGATTAAAAAAAGGGGAAAACAGTACTTACATTTTGAAAACAGAAACAGTATTGCTGGTCTAACGCTCTACTGAACTCATAGATTAAGTCTTGTTAACAAAAATTTATAGGTACTTATCGCTCTTTTGTACAAGCATTACAATTACATTGCTTCCCTCATCAGTTTTTAAAAATCATAAAACTCAGTACAGTTATTCATAATAATTATCTATAACCAGTTCCCAAATTTTTTAACTTATGTCTTTACCTTTAATTTCCCCAATAATTAATGAGGTGTTGAAAAAATTAAATTGCATACTTTCTCGAAATTTGAAAATGTACCCCCCTTTTTAAAAACTCTATCCATTTTCCATCAATTGGTTTCTCTTTTTGTACTCTTTTAGAAAAAGTTCTTAACAAAACCAACTCTCCAAACAGTAAATCCTTATCAATATTTTTTGTAACAAAAACTTTGGAAAAAGTAGAAGAAATAGGATTCTAAAAAGTACTATAAATAGTAGTTGAAAAAGCACTAGAGAAGTAATGTAAATAGTAGAAGTAATAGTAGTAGCAACATTAAAATCTTTAAATAATATTTATATGCAATAAAATAGCATCAATACAATAAAATACCTTAAAGCATTATACATAAAATAATCCACGTAATCCTACCCATTATCCCATGTCATGGTGACTATTATACTATACCGTCATAATAAACCATCCAAGAACCAACCAAGTAGAAGTAGTTAAAAATAGTAGGATAAATAGAAGCAACGTTAATAAACGGAACCATATCGTTGCAATATTTTGCTTGTTTGCTTTATCTAATTCACTTGCTTTTGTTTTGCTTACTTGTGTTTGTTGCTGATTTTTCGCATTTGCTTTTGGTTTTACTCATTTGCTTTTGTTTTAGCTTTAGCTTGTTTGCTTATTTACTTTTTTACTTTAGTGTGCTCGTTTGCTTTTGCTTCAAGCTGCTTTTATTTGGCTTTTGTTCATTCGATTTTGTTTTTCGTTTTGCTTTTAATTTTGTTTTTACTTTTACTTTTACTTGTACTTGTACTTGTACTTGTACTTTTACTTTTACTTTTACTTTTACTTTTACTTTTACTTTTACTTTTACTTTTACTTTTACTTTTACTTTTACTTTTACTTTTACTTTTACTTTTACTTTTACTTTTACTTTTACTTTTACTTTTACTTTTACTTTTACTTTTACTTTTACTTTTACTTTTACTTTTACTTTTACTTTTACTTTTACTTTTACTTTTACTTTTACTTTTACTTTTACTTTTACTTTTACTTTTACTTTTACTTTTACTTTTACTTTTACTTTTACTTTTACTTTTACTTTTACTTTTACTTTTACTTTTACTTTTACTTTTACTTTTACTTTTACTTTTACTTTTACTTTTACTTTTACTTTTACTTTTACTTTTACTTTTACTTTTACTTTTACTTTTACTTTTACTTTTACTTTTACTTTTACTTTTACTTTTACTTTTACTTTTACTTTTACTTTTACTTTTACTTTTACTTTTACTTTTACTTTTACTTTTACTTTTACTTTTACTTTTACTTTTACTTTTACTTTTACTTTTACTTTTACTTTTACTTTTACTTTTACTTTTACTTTTACTTTTACTTTTACTTTTACTTTTACTTTTACTTTTACTTTTACTTTTACTTTTACTTTTACTTTTACTTTTACTTTTACTTTTACTTTTACTTTTACTTTTACTTTTACTTTTACTTTTACTTTTACTTTTACTTTTACTATTACTTTTACTTTTACTTTTACTTTTACTTTTACTTTTACTTTTACTTTTACTTTAATTGTACTTGTACTTGTACTTTTACTTTTACTTTTACTTTTACTTTTTCTTTTACTTTTACTTTTACTTTTACTTTTACTTTTACTTTTAATTTTACTTTTACTTTTACTTTTACTTTTACTTTTACTTTTACTTTTACTTTTACTTTTACTTTTACTTTTACTTTTACTTTTACTTTTACTTTTACTTTTACTTTTACTTTTACTTTTACTTTTACTTTTACTTTTACTTTTACTTTTACTTTTACTTTTACTTTTACTTTTACTTTTACTTTTACTTTTACTTTTACTTTTACTTTTACTTTTACTTTTACTTTTACTTTTACTTTTACTTTTACTTTTACTTTTACTTTTACTTTTACTTTTACTTTTACTTTTACTTTTACTTTTACTTTTACTTTTACTTTTACTTTTACTTTTACTTTTACTTTTACTTTTACTTTTACTTTTACTTTTACTTTTACTTTTACTTTTACTTTTACTTTTACTTTTACTTTTACTTTTACTTTTACTTTTACTTTTACTTTTACTTTTACTTTTACTTTTACTTTTACTTTTACTTTTACTTTTACTTTTACTTTTACTTTTACTTTTACTTTTACTTTTACTTTTACTTTTACTTTTACTTTTACTTTTACTTTTACTTTTACTTTTACTTTTACTTTTACTTTTACTTTTACTTTTACTTTTACTTTTACTTTTACTTTTACTTTTACTTTTACTTTTACTTTTACTTTTACTTTTACTTTTACTTTTACTTTTACTTTTACTTTTACTTTTACTTTTACTTTTACTTTTACTTTTACTTTTACTTTTACTTTTACTTTTACTTTTACTTTTACTTTTACTTTTACTTTTACTTTTACTTTTACTTTTACTTTTACTTTTACTTTTACTTTTACTTTTACTTTTACTTTTACTTTTACTTTTACTTTTACTTTTACTTTTACTTTTACTTTTACTTTTACTTTTACTTTTACTTTTACTTTTACTTTTACTTTTACTTTTACTTTTACTTTTACTTTTACTTTTACTTTTACTTTTACTTTTACTTTTACTTTTACTTTTACTTTTACTTTTACTTTTACTTTTACTTTTACTTTTACTTTTACTTTTACTTTTACTTTTACTTTTACTTTTACTTTTACTTTTACTTTTACTTTTACTTTTACTTTTACTTTTACTTTTACTTTTACTTTTACTTTTACTTTTACTTTTACTTTTACTTTTACTTTTACTTTTACTTTTACTTTTACTTTTACTTTTACTTTTACTTTTACTTTTACTTTTACTTTTACTTTTACTTTTACTTTTACTTTTACTTTTACTTTTACTTTTACTTTTACTTTTACTTTTACTTTTACTTTTACTTTTACTTTTACTTTTACTTTTACTTTTACTTTTACTTTTACTTTTACTTTTACTTTTACTTTTACTTTTACTTTTACTTTTACTTTTACTTTTACTTTTACTTTTACTTTTACTTTTACTTTTACTTTTACTTTTACTTTTACTTTTACTTTTACTTTTACTTTTACTTTTACTTTTACTTTTACTTTTACTTTTACTTTTACTTTTACTTTTACTTTTACTTTTACTTTTACTTTTACTTTTACTTTTACTTTTACTTTTACTTTTACTTTTACTTTTACTTTTACTTTTACTTTTACTTTTACTTTTACTTTTACTTTTACTTTTACTTTTACTTTTACTTTTACTTTTACTTTTACTTTTACTTTTACTTTTACTTTTACTTTTACTTTTACTTTTACTTTTACTTTTACTTTTACTTTTACTTTTACTTTTACTTTTACTTTTACTTTTACTTTTACTTTTACTTTTACTTTTACTTTTACTTTTACTTTTACTTTTACTTTTACTTTTACTTTTACTTTTACTTTTACTTTTACTTTTACTTTTACTTTTACTTTTACTTTTACTTTTACTTTTACTTTTACTTTTACTTTTACTTTTACTTTTACTTTTACTTTTACTTTTACTTTTACTTTTACTTTTACTTTTACTTTTACTTTTACTTTTACTTTTACTTTTACTTTTACTTTTACTTTTACTTTTACTTTTACTTTTACTTTTACTTTTACTTTTACTTTTACTTTTACTTTTACTTTTACTTTTACTTTTACTTTTACTTTTACTTTTACTTTTACTTTTACTTTTACTTTTACTTTTACTTTTACTTTTACTTTTACTTTTACTTTTGCTTTTTCTTTTGCTTTTGCTTTTGCTTTTACTTCTACTTTTGCTTATTTACTTTTTTTGATCATTTGGTTTTGCTTTTGCGTTCTCTCATTTAGTTTTGCTTTTAATTCTTTTTCCGTTTTTGCGTCTGCAATTGTGCTTGGTTTTTTTATTTGTTTAGGTTTTCATTTCTATCTTTGATTTTTGACTTTCTAGACCTCATCGCCAGCCTTTACTGTGGTTCACTTACAGCTACCTTAGTGCAATGCAATGCTTTCCTGTATCTATGGTCCAGAAAACTTAATAATTTTTTTATTTTGTCATAAGCCCTAGGAACGTACAGTGTTGCGCAAAACAATAGCAACAAAATAAGTGCGCTACAACAAAATCGTGTATCTTTTTTAATATTGGAGACACACAAAAATGATTATAGGAATCAAAGCATATATTCATACATCATATATAAAACAAATCAAATTCCAATTTGGTTTTGTTTTTTTTAATAAATTTAAAATTAATGTGACTACATTCAATTTGTCTAAGAGCAAAACAAAAGCAACAAAACTTAGAAAAATGTAAAAAGAGAACAGAAGTTCCAAGAATTATTGGTAAAAGTTCCGTTTTTGTAAAGCACGTGTTGTTTGTAAGTCATAAACATTTAAGTTTAGTTTTTTTTGTGCTAGTTGTGACATTGACTGTTCCATTTATAATGGCACGTTTTAAATAATGTGAAGCTCTTAAATTAAAAATTATTTCCGAATATAAAAACGAAAATTCGCAAATATCTAACGTGAAACAGTTTGATATTAATCGGTCAATAGTTTGCAGATTAACAAAAAAATATACCTTCACAAAAGACGTAACAACGGTACATTAAAGAGGGCGACCGCGGAAGACATCGCTGCGTGATGACAGGAACATTTGTGTTGTGTTCAAACGAAATGCATTTGCTGCATCCAAAGAGGTTGTTCGGACTCTTGATTCAGATATCCACCACAGCACGGTTTGAAAACGAGCCGTTGAGAACGATTAAAGAAGTTACAGACCGGCAGAGAAACCTTTGCTTACAGCTAAGCATAAAAAACAAGGTTACAATTTAAACAATTCTGTTTGAAATTGTGAAAACTAGTAGCAATTTATTGTTTTTTAGACTCAGTCTTCCAAAAGACCACCTAAATTGTACCGTTAAAAAAATCGAAAACCGTTTTTTAGCGATGAATCAAAGTTCAACTTGATTAATTCAGATGGGATGTGCACGGTACGGCGCCACCCAGGTACACGACTTAAAGCCCGAAACTGCAAAATAAATTTTAAGCACGAAAGCGGTGGCATTATGGTCTGGACCTGTTTTTCCTATAATGAAGTTGAACCATTTCAAAAAATCGATGGAATTATAGATCGATTTGTATATAATGACATTTTAGAAAGCAAGATGCGACCACATTCAGAGTGGAATATGTCGCTTCAGTGAACGTTTCAGCCCGACAACGACCCGAAGCACACTTCAAAGCTCATCAAAGATTACATTAGAGGCAATGGAATTCAAGTCCTTGATTGGCCGACACAATCACAATGACTTAAATCCCATTGAAAATCTTTTTGGGACGTTGAAGGCAAAAGTTTTTGGTCAAAGGTTTTCCAAAAAGACCACACTGTATGAAGCCCTGAAACTTAGTTGGGAACATATACCTTATACTAACATATCTACTTTAATAGAGTCGATGCCGCTCAGATGTGCAGCGGTTATCAAGAATAATGGATCTTACACTAAATATTAATTATGTTGCTTTTGTTTTGCTCTCAGACAAACTGAATGTAGTCATATTAATTTTAAATTTAATAAAGAAAACAAAACCAAATTTGAATATGATGTGTTTTTAATATGATGTATGAATATATGCTTTGGTTCCTATATTCATTTTTGTGTGTCCCTAATATTTAAAAAGATACACGATTTTGTAGCAGTGTACCGATTTTGTTGCTATTGTTTTGCGCAACACTGTATCTTTAAAGCTTAGAAACAATATGAAATTAAACAAAAAAAAAAAAATGTCGGAAACTTAAGGCAAAATTTGTGAAGTGATTCAGGAAGTTTAGTCAGCTTTAAGAAATGAAGACTAAAAATATTATAATAAAAAATTGCGAAAAATTAAAACATAGCTTTTTCCACAATAGCTCGTTGGTGCCGCATAAATTCAAAACACCGGCTTAACAAACTGGCCATTGCTTTATATTTAAGTACTGTGCATAATTTAACCCGATTGACTGCATTACGACTTGCATTAAATGCGCCAACTTGGCTCGGTTCGGCAAAACCGCATTTTGCGAAGTTAGCCGCGTCTACAGCTGCTGCTGCAATATTTAGCAATTTGCTTAAAATGTTGCAGACCAACGAATGATTGCTTTATGGTTGGCATCGTTAAGAAGCAACAGTACAACAACAGCAACAACAGCATAGATTTCAGCAAGAATGCTACTTCATTATGGCAAATAGTTGTATTGCAAAAATAACAACAAAAGCAGTAACAAAACATGAGCAACAACAACAGACACAGCGGTCAGTATGTCCGTCGGTCTGTCAGTCATTGTGTCTAACTTTGATGCAATTTATTGCATGTTATAAATATTTATAAAGCAAATAAATTTTTAATAAAATTAGTCATTAATTGTTGTTATAAATGAACAATAAATACACATGTTGCTCTTAACGGCTTTTGCTAAAATATGTATGCAACGATTTGTTTAAGAATAGCATTTATAGATATGTACATATATCTTGTAGATGCTCTCTTGAGTTGTGTTAGATGTAGTTATGTTTCATGTGGTTTGTATATTTTCTTTAACATAAATTAGAAAGTGTTTGAAAAATTATGAATTTACGATGTTTTGCTATACAATTTTGTAACTTATATGTTGAGTTAAAACGTATTGAGTTTTGAACATTTTTTCAACCAAACACTTGCTGTTTTTTAAAGTACTGCTAAAAAGTACTGCAAATTCCAAAGGTGACTCAAACTATTTTTAAGATTATTATTTGTAATGCAGCATGAATTTTATATTTAAGTAGCTGATATACAGAGTGTTATTTGGTAGATCGGATTTTACTTGGTAGATCGCTTTGGTTTGAAAAAAATTACGAATAATTTGACCTTGAACGTGACCAAGAATATTGAATGAAATATTTTTAAGAACAACGAAGGTATTTGCACCAAAAGTCAAAACTTTGAATTTAGAATTGTTTTTTTTGCTTTAGGTAACGCTGTTGTATTCAAAAATGCATTGTAATAAAATTTTCTACTGTTTTCAAGACATGAAAATGTTATTAATGTCGAACAACGAAAATTTTTTTAACTTAACTATCATTAAGAAAATTAAAAAAGTTAATGTACATTAACATGTATTTTATCTAGAAAAAAAATGTATATTATAGTGTATTCATTAGAGGGTATTCAAGGTATATTAGGGTATTCATCCAATTTTTAACTCAATTTTCAGGGTTTTTATTTTCTATTTATTTGTAAGAGACCAGTTATTTTAAAGAGAACCCTTGATAAAAAGTAAGGTATGTGTGTCCCGACCAGAGACGTAAGGAGTGTACATGTCAAGTTTGATTAAATGACTGACTAAATCCCTCAGTGGTTTTCACGTGATGCGCGTACAGACAGACCGACAAAAATTTTAATGGCAGTTTTAGAATTCATATCCTTCAAAATGTTCAGCGCAAAATGAATAGAGATTTTTTTAAGTTTTATTGTATGCATAGATTATCATAAAAATTTTAATAAAATACTGCTAAATTACTCTGTCGTGGTTGTACAGTAAAAAAAGAATTGACTTCTTTTCATTACGCATGCACAACTGCCTTCAAGCAGGCGCAAGTCAACGCTTCCAGGAAGTCGTTTATACCAAAGACATTCTTTATATGGAAAACACAATAAATGCCATATTTGTAAAAAGCAATAAGCAATGTGTGACGAATAGCAAAGAAGTATACACAAATGCAATAAAAGACACAGAACAACAACCGTGAAATGCAAGTGCGATTAAAAGTTACATGACTCAGAAAATCATGAGTCAAAAACTTATGTTCATTTCTTAATTAGAAAAAGTTATATATTTTTTAAAATGTATTCAGATTCAGCCATGGTTTAAATTCACTTTCATTGTAAAAATAAAATTTTTGCCTACACCACGAAAATGAATCCGCAAACCAACACATTCCATTTGTCAAAACTGACAACGTGTATTTGTTGAAATCATTAACATTCCAGACATATTTTATGCTATATACAAGCCGCTTGCTGTCACAAATTAACAGCTAATTAAGTAAATAGTTGTGATAAGCTGCATCACGATAATTAAATACTTTTGCACCTCAAAAAAAAAGAAAAAAACTGCAGCTTGAGGTCATTTATCTTTTGCAGTTAAGTAACAAGATGTTAGCTATAATATGCCAAAAGTAAGGGGGGAAAAGCAAAAGTAAACGACATGTTTCGAACATTCAATTTGTACAAATTTCTCTAAATGCCATTTTGTGTTCGAGCGTTAAAATCATAAATATTTATTTATTTTTCATAGCTATTTTAAAGTTAATAGCAAGTCGTGAACTGTATTTAGTATGCTAATATTAAGTTACGTGCCCATATTTATTTTAACTAAGTTTGAATAAGTTTAGTTTCTGCTTTTGTGTGAGTTTTTAAGGTTTATTTTAAGCTATTGCTACTGCTGCGATTATTTGCTTAAGATAAACAAAAGTCATTGAGTTAAGTTATTTGCAATTTTAACATAAATTATATTTAAGCTTAGTTAAAAACATACACATATATACAGGCCCGCCGAGAGGGGGGGCGGGGTGTTTCCCCCCGGGCCCGGAGTTTTGAGGGGGTCCGGATTGGCGGGTAAGTAAAGCAACAAAAAGCTGATTTTTGATTATTAAAAAATGTTTTTTGAAAAGTTTTTTGACCATAATAGCCTACTTAGATGACTACATACTGAAAAGCTTGATTGGTTGTTAAAGAAGAGAGTTTTAAGAGGGCCCGGATTGGTGGACTAGTCAAGTAACAAAAAGCTGATTTTTGATTACAAAACACCTTTATTTGTTTAAAAAATTGCTTGACCAAAATAGCCCACATAGATGACAACATACTGAAAAGCTGATTGGTTGTTAAAGAAGAAAGTTTTAAGGGGGCCCGGATTGGTGGATTAGTAAAGTAACAAAATGCTGATTTTTGATTATTAAAAATTTTTTTTCAAAAAATGGCTTGATCAAAATAGCCCACATAGATGACAACATCCTGAAAAGCTGGTTGGTTGTTAAATAAGAGAGTTTTAAGGGGGCCCGGATTGGTGGATTAGTAAAGAAACAAAAAGCTGATTTTTGATTATTACACAATACTTTTTTTAAAAAACTGTTTGACCAAAATATCCCACATAGATGACAACATACTAAAAAGCTGATTTGTTGTTGAAAGAGAGAAGTGTTTTTGTTTCTTATTATTCATATTTCTTACTTTCCTTTGTATGTATCATAACGAAAATTTCTTAGAAACATTATTAAAACAAAGCAAACAAAAAAAAAAGATTCATATAATAAAGACAGCTATCTATCTAGATATAATCGATGGTATGAAAGAATAAATGTTAGTCACACATTTTTATTAGAGAGAGATACCCAGCAAAATTTTTGATACAAATGTGACATGCATTCTTAGCGGCACTGCTTCCAGAAGACATTCTATTGATCAAACTCTGCTTTTTCTTAGCCTTATAAAGCAGTTCTTTCAAGAGGCATTTTTATAAACTACTTCTGGAAGACATTCAATTATTTGAAGTTCAGAAAAAAGGATATTTTACCTTGGAATTTTTTAAATCCCCCAACAAAACCCAAACACTATGAGTACATTTTACCATGTATGGATAAATTTTATACGTAGAACTTTTATTCTAGTATCTGCAAGTTTGACACACTGTATATTGCGTTCAAGGTTAACTTTAAAACGACTCATCCAATAAAATACCATTGCATCAGTTGAGTTATTTTTAAATAGAGTTGCCATGTTTTATTTAAAACATTCCTCTTTAACTTACGAATAAATTAAGGATTTCACTGATAGATAAACTATATAATTATTATAAGATACAAAAATAATATATCCTTGTTAACTTACTTAAAAAATTTGCAAATCTACTGCTCATGCAACAATTTTTTATTAAAGTAGCAAACTCTTCAAAAAATTAATTTCAAAATGTCTACCTTATTTCTTGTCATTCTTACCTATCTCATCAAAAATAAACGTTTTTGTTTTTGGCTAAAAACACAAGTCTTGCATGTTTCATTATTGTTGTCAGCTTTAAGTTTCATCAAGGCCTTAATTTCTGCCGGGTATGTAATATTGCGAGTGAATATTACAATATGCAAGAAAAAACAGATCCCAGAAATCAAAAATGTTCGAGAAAAGGACTGCAGTTAATTGTAATTTTGAGTGGCTTAAAAAATTGAGTTATTTGACTCGAAAATCTAGTAGAAGTTTACTATTCGTGCTGTGCTGACAAGAATATTTGTCGAAAAAATAAGTTCAATACAAAACCAACTTCCGTTTATTTAGAGGTAAGTTTTTTCTTTATTTATACGACAAAAATATTGGCATTAGTTTAATTTTGAAATAATAAAAGCTACGTTTTTTTCTAAACGTTGAAGATGTCTAGTACATAGTATTCTATATGGTATAAAATTTTTAGAAAATTCCTTAAATATTTCTGATCGTAAAAATTTTACTTAGTTTGAAAGTAATGAAGATATTTATGCATATAATCATAGAAATTTGTTAATGATTAAAATTAACCTTCAAATGATGTTAGTGTCAATTTGACACTATTGTGAAAATAACTTTTTTATGGTTAAATTCTCTATAGCGTAGAAACCAAATGTAAATTTTTTTGAAAAATAAAATTCCAATAAATAAATCCATTTGTTTTAGTCATAAGTTTCTATATAATTACCCGAATTTACATTTTTTCATATTTTTAAAATTTCTTAAATTTTTTGACAAATTAGGTGTAGCATTTTAAAGTGTTTGATTTTTTTGGTAATTTCATTACTGTAGAAGAGCAGTTTCTTAAAATCCGCAATACGAGTATATTTACATAGTTCAAATTATATGTATAAAATACATTTTGTATTTTATTAAAAAACAGTTTCTTTGGACATATAACAGAAATTTCTGGTTATAAGCATACCAAATATCTTTTACGTTACAAAAAATTTAAATTGTTTGAAGGTAAAATTATTCGATCATCAACTAATTTTAAAAATTTTATAAAAGTTACAGAAAATTTTATGTACAAAGTCCGAGTTAGCAAAAAAATTAAATTTTAATGTAATTATTGATTGTTTTGCCTCTGTCAAAGCAAGAAAAATAAATTTGAATAAATAAAAAGAATAAAAACGCAGAATAAAAATATTGTTATAATAACACAAATCATCAGTAGATTTAAATTATTTGGAGTGTCACATAGAAAAGTTGCCGTTAGATAGAGACAATTAATACAACAACAACGACAATAGAATATGTTTCACTTGTCATGGTGCATGGCTTAAAGATAACTATGGAAAATAAATAATAGCTTAGAACTAAATAATAATTTTCGCCATGTTTTATTTTCTTATTAATTTTTTTTTTTGTGTTAAAAACATTTTCAGAGGGGCCCGTATGCTGTAACCCCCCGGGCCCAAACTGGGCTCTCTACGGGCCTGCATATATATTTTTCTTTGCGGAATTCTTTCGGCTTTTGAATCAGAAATTTCATTATTGTATTTATTTAAATTGTTTAAGCAAATCCTAACATTTTTTATGTAATTTTAAGAACTAAATATCGAAAATTACTCTTGAAAACTGCATTCGTAATTTAGCGTAATGTTAGTATAAAAGATCATTATTTTTTTAGGGAAGATTTTATTGGATTGTAGAATCAAAAACAAAGTTTTTTGAGGAATATATTTTTTTGGGGTATCATAAAAAATGTACACTAAACGCAACACTAGTTTCACTTTGTTGAGTCAACTTTCAAATTTAAAGCTGATATCTTAAAATCAGTTACATATTTAGGGTATTCACAAGGTGTGCTATCATGTCATATGTCATATGTCAATGTCATATTATCCAAAGATTTTACGCTAGCTTAAACATTTTATTGTTGATTTCAATATAAAAAAAGTACTAATTTATTACAACTCTGAAAGCTATGTTTATAGAAGTGTCCTAATCAAACAGCTGTTTCTAATTTGCATTTATTTATTTTGTAAAATTTAGTTGTACAATTTTAGGACAATATGACATGATAGCACACCTTGTGAATACCCCAATTATGTATTAATAGTATAAAAGCTTGTCCTACGACAGGTCTTCCACACACTTCCTTTTTGGAGCCTTTTGCCGAAAGCACCTTTTTATCTGATTAAAGCTTGATTTTTTATACACTTGATTTTTGCAAAATACAAATGTACCATTTTAAATAACACTTTGCGTATTGAAGCAGTGTTGAAAAATTAGTTCAAGTGTAAAAGTGCAAAAAGTCGTGTTTGGTAACAATGATATTCATACACAACTTTACAAACTGGCCTTGCAACCTTCATATACATGCACAGAAACTCAGGTGTCGTTTTGTAGCTGATACAATTAAATTTTTTGGTACAATTGACTCAAATTGACTCAAAATAATTCGTCATAACTTTTTTATAAAAGGATGAGAAAAAGAGGTAGTTAGATCAAAAACGTACTGTTGTTAAAACCCAGTACTGTCACTGTTAAGTATCAAATACATATATTTCCCGTGCATATTTTTAGGCTGAACATATTTTAGAACAGTGTGTCTTATAAAATTACTTTACTGTCAAATAATAATTACAGTTTGAGAAATACTGTGTGTAGAGCAGCATGCTTGCCTTTTATGTATTAAGATGTGCATACTTTCAGGCTGAACAGTTTGAGCGATATTGGACACGGAGCAGCGTGCTTGCCTTTCATATATTAACATAGTGCTAAGCATATTTTTGAAGTGAAACTTTGTACCGCTCGTTCTGTTGATTTGCTTGCTTAAAACTTCAAAAACCGATAGATTTGTGCGATGTGTTTTCTAAGAATTTTTTGTTTATGTCTATATCAGCAACAAAATTATAATTGCAAAAATATTTCGCAGCTATCAGGATTTGAATTCTTCGGGCGAAATTTTTACCCATTTCGACACGTAGGCACATTGCGTTTGTTTGTTGAGTTGCTAATAACCAATGTGCACAAAAACGGATGCGGATCCGTTTCGAATCCGTTACGAGTCCGTCAGTATGCATTTCGCTTTTTTATGTTTCGACGGACCAGTTTCGAACCCTTTACGAATCCATCAAAAAATTGTTAATGTCACAACATTAACATAAAAGGCAGTCTTAAATTTGTTATAAAATCTTTTATTTTATTTTCCGTGTATAAGGGATACGAAATAGAATTGTGGTCTTATTTTTATTTTAAATAACATTTTTATATCGTTTGGTTCGTGCCTATATCGTTATTGAAATAAATGTTAATTTCCTTATTTATTTAAAATGTATTATGCATTATGTATTATGTAAATACATAAAAAACATTTTCAAATAGCATAAACCTTATTGTTCCGTTTTGAATCCGAACTATTTAAAAAAACGAGTCCGTTTCGAATTCGCATTATTTATAGAAAAGATTCCGAAACGGATATGCATATGAAGTCCGTTCCGAGTTCGTGAAGAATCCGAAAAAGTGGAAAAAGCGATTCGTATTTTTGAGAGGAATTTCATACGAAAAAGTATCAATCCATTTCGGATAAAAAATACGAATAAGTAAGTCCTAAGTCCGTTTCGAATTTGTAACGAATCCGTTTGGCTCACTGGGTAAGTATTAATTTTCTTTCCTTGCCTTATGACTAAGCTCAGTTCAAAACCAAGGCACACCAAGGCATAAGCCAAGGCACACCACATTTGACGTTATTGTATAACGAAATCTCGCACGCATTGCCCTCGCATATAATATACAATGAGAAACGCCAGTTTGGAAGGCACCAGAGTTGCATCTGATATAAATAAAATTTTGCTGAGTAGTGCCCAAAATGTGAAGTCAATTAATATTCGCGAAGTTTTAGTTGCTGGCTTGGCCGGATATTTAGCTCGGAAAGAACTAAGAAAGCGTCGAAACCAGCGATCGGAATTATTGCGCTTGGTTCTTCCTTTCAAGCAACACCTTCTCAGAAATGTTTTATTTGGCTATATTGAAATAAATGTATCAGTTTAGAACTATTTTAATATATTTTATTATTTTCATTATAGTTTTTGAAGAAAATTGTTAAATGTTCAAATAGTTTATTATTTTTCAATAGAATTTTTGTGACAGCTGGCCATCGCATGCGTCGTTTTTCCAATTTTCGAAACAAGTACAAGCGCATCGCACAAGCGCATCGCAAAGCATTGCAAGTTGCTACATAAAAACTGTGCTTATGAAAATCCTCTGACAGCTCGTTCGAGATTTTTACGTTGTCTCGCAACGCACTCTCGCTCTATTGTACTTCAGGCTTTATTAATGTATTTGACGCATTATAAACGTATTGCAAATCCCTAGTGGGCAATTAAGCTAGGGCTACAGGAAAGAAGGCAAGAAGGTAGTAGTGCTATTATCGGTGTCAATATACCTTCCATGATCGCTGTATTGATGAGTGTTTCTGTAAGGCCTTCCTTTACAGTTTGAGAAATACTGTGTGTAGAGCAGCATGCTTGCCTTTTATGTATTAAGATGTGCATACTTTCAGGCTGAACAGTTTGAGAGATATTGGACACGGAGCAGCGTGCTTGCCTTTCATATATTATGATAATGCTAAGTATTTTAATAATGCTAAGAATGTACAGTAATTATCGCTTATTTGCACTGTGTTTTTAAGCATATCCCACTTATATGCATTCGAACTTGAGATATTTAACTTTGGCATTTAAAATAGCCAGCATTTTTTCGCTTATAAGCATTTCGCTTTTATGAATTTTTCTTTTATATGCATCAATATTAGGAATTTTTTAAAAACAAAGTCATAGAAAACTAACCAATTATATGCATCCCTACTCAAATGTCATAAAAATTCCGATTATAAATTTCACATCTCCATTGAGCTGTCAGATATGAAATAGCCCGTCACTGTCTTTGAAAGTGTCAAAGTGCAGTTTTAAAATGAACAAAAATAAAAAATAGCCTTGTTACTCAAACAAAAAATTTCAATTGTAAAGGAAGTTCAGACAAATTAATCAAGATAGAAGAACATATGTGCCAAAAATTCTGCAATGTACAAAAAAAAAAAAAATAGCTGACTTTTTTCGAGATTGAAAGGACTTCAAAAATTAAAAAAAAAAAGTTAAGTTTTATGTAGTACGAACCTGGCTGTTCTTAAATTTATTTTTGTTTTTTAAGCATATTTTGTATAAATATTTTTTTAAAACCATAAGTGGTATAAGTCTGGTAGAAGCCCCAATTTAAATTAATTTAAGTCGAATCTGACTGTTCTTAAACATAAGGCTTTTTTTTATTAAAACTTATCTTGTTTATATTTTTTAAAAACCCATAAGTGATAGAAGACTGCTAGAAGCGGCAATTTATTTTAATTTAATCTATTTTTTATTTTTTAAAAACGCTTATTTGACAAACTCTAATTGTAAATAAAAATAATTAAAAATTAAACCAATTCATAAGACAATTTTTATTGAAACAATATTCTAATTTTTATATATGCTTTGTGGAGGCATTTAACCGAGTTTTTATATAAGCACTGTGGATGCATATAACCTAGTTTTTATATATGCTTTCCCGCTTATAAGCAGCAAAAAACAAGCAAATAGAGGTTATGCTTATAAGCGATAATTACTGTACTGACTCTTTTCGTATCATATAGTTTAAACTTTTTAAAAACGTATTTTTTATGATATTTTATAAGAGAAACATTTTAATGTTATCAATTAAAGCAATTTATACATAAATTCGTTAACCATGATGATCAAATCGTTTCCACTGTTTCACAAATGCAGTTTTTCTTTTTCGTAAATGTTTAGTAAATGTTTTGTAAACTTTTTTGTATTAGTAAAAATGGAAGTCATTGGCTAAAGGTAATGAAAAAATGGTTGAGGCAAGAAAGGAAAATATATTAAATTTGTTTTTTAATTACTAAATTACATAATTGCTTAACTACCTTATTACTTAATTACCTAATTAAACTGCAATGGAAAAATATGTCGCGTAATAAATGTCGCGTGCCTAATTAAACTAATGCTTAAAAAAAAACTAATGCAAGTATTTCAACATGACAACTATCACTAGGAAGTCACATTAATCCATTTTAGTTTAAAATAAGTCGTATTTTCGGTCTATGTAGTCTAGTGGACAGTTCACTAGACTATCAACCCAGAGGTCCCTGGTTCGAATCCGGGTTCGGGCATGGTTCTTTTCATTTTCTTTGTTCTTTCCTACATTTAAGAATTATGGAAAACTAAAAATCCACAACTAAATTGTGGAAAATGTGGAATTAAAGGACAGGAACAACTAAGGGCTGGAAATGCTTGCCGAGGTTAAGACATAACACTAGCCTCGGTTAAAAGCAAGTCATATTGTCTTTCACGTTTGTTTTGCCTAATCAATAATTCACGTATGGTTCCAATCAATTCCTCTAAATAATCTATCCCTTTCCTGTCAGGTCTAAGACCAAACCTTGTTTGTATAAGGTGCATGCCTTGGCTTTTTGATCTTTAAAAAAAACAGAATTACAATTTTTTGTTCCGCTTCGCAGGTTACTGCATTTTTCTAGATGCAGTCGAAAACGAGTTCCATTTTTTGTCGCGTGCTAGATCCCATGTGTATTGCTTATATATTAGAAACATAAAATCTACAGAACATACCTTGTGTACTAACCATAATGCTACTAAAATGCTATCGAAAAATAAAAAATTATTGTTGAGTTTTCTTGATGTTTTTGCACCTTAAATGCGTACGAATATCGTGTTCTCGACTGTGGAAATGCCTATATTTCGTATGAAGAAATAATTTTAGAAAAATTTAAAAAGAACAGAAAGACTTGTAATAAGATCTAAATTTAAAAAATATAAAACATTAATTTTTTTATCCGAACTCACGTCTCCGAATTCTAGCTCTTTACATATCATATTATATGAAAACATTTATATGGAAAATTCTTAGTATTCTTATGTGTATTCTTGTATGAAGACATTTTAAAAAATATTTTTTTGGAAAATATTAAATAAATAAAAAGTTAGTTAAAAACATCTAAAGTTTCGATAATTTTTAAAATTCAACCAAATCGAAGTAAAACCTCCCGTACAAAATAACATAAAAAATGATATAATGACTTGAAATTCTTGATGTATGTTTTGATTTTTAATATGCACTCAGAGTTTGAAATTTCGCACAATCTAATGAAAACTTCGCCTACCTCCCATACAAAATGACGTCATCAAAGTAATAATCATCATAAATTCCTTAAAAATTAATTCACTGCATAACATGCTTAACTTTAACTGTTCTCTGAGTTTGATACTTAGATAAGTGAAAAGAAAACCGCGCCTACCATCCATACAAAGTGACGTCATCAATATAACAAAACCTTAAAAACTTCGAATAAATTTACCCGAATATTAGTGGCTGTGGGGTTATTTTAGCTTCGCCCCAGTCGAAGATCATTCCCTACTAGTTAAATAAATATTTTAATAGCATATACACCAAATTTTTGGAGCATTAGTTACACACATTCGTACAAGTTATATACACAGAGCCAAAAACCACCACATGAAATCAATAAGATCACCTAATTGAGCTATTTTATTAGGTTTTCTTATAATTACTACCAAATAATAAGAATTTTCCAAAGAGAAATCTTTTTAATTCCATTGAAAAAATCTTTTTAAAAATTTACAACTACTATCAAACATTTTTTAATAAGAAATGAATGAAATGATGTGGTAATCTTATTAATACTTTACTTTAATAAGAAAATCTTTTTTTCACTCTCCATGGTTTAAGAAGAGACTATCTTAAATTAATAAGAAAATCTTTTTGATCTGCTTTTATAAGATTTTCTTATTAAGCACCCTTTTAAGAAGGCAATAACGGTGAAAATGCTACTTATTCTTTGCTTTAGTTTTCAGTCGTTATTGTGATGTGAATTCATGAAGTTTATGTGCATTTTATGGATTTAATTTATTTAAAGTAAAATAGAAGAACTTGTTTTCGACGAGGCTGAAATTCTGGAAACTCAAGCAATATTTCAGTCGTGGGGCTTGAGTGACTCGATTTCAACTTCATTAAAAATTTATGGAGTAAACTCGAAGGAGGTTCTTCAAAAAATGGCGATTGAGGATGTCGCCACTTTGTTAGAAGGCCTCGACAGCCCCGGTCAAATTTTATTTCCTAATAAATTGTAATAAACCAACAAAATGTCTTTTTATTTAATATTACAGGCAATTAAAAGTATATTTCTAGGTAAAAGATTAATAAGATTCCGTTTTGATTTAAAAATATTTCCTTATTAAAATTTAAAAAGAAATCCTATTAAATCAATTAGATGCTCTTATTAAATTTCAAAAATAAATCTTATTAAATCTATAAGATTTCTTTTTAAAAGCCAAGAAGTTTTGATAAGATTTTCTTATTGTTTTTAAAAGTGTTCTTACAAAAACAATAAGATTCTTTTTAAAATTATGTGGTTTGCCTAATAAAAAAAGCTCATAGTTTTAATAGGGTTTTCTTTATGGTTTTAATAAGACAATCTACTAGGATGAAAACCATAGAGAAATCTTATTGATTTTCTTCTATTTTATTTGGTTATTTTGGCTCTGTGTATATTCTTATAATGTGAGGACTACATATAATAAATTTAACACATAAGACAAAAAAAATGAATATGTAGGTAAACTTATTGCAAATCTAAAAAAATTTGTACTCTTCCCTATAACTTAATTTTGATGATTTACATCACTTTTTGTTATTTTTAATGTAATTTTAATATTGCAGATACGCTGAAAATCATTAAATAATGTGTTTTTTAAATGATATTCCACAAGAAAAAATTGCATATAATCCCCTTTCCGGTAAGTTCCGGTGGCAAGAAACACATTTTTCTATAAAAATGTATATTTCTGCATTTCTGACAATTTTTTTTTACCTGCTAAAATTTCCAAAGTTTTATGACTTTTATACATCAAAAAATGCTTAATTTTAAAAAATCATAAGAAATATATTTGTTTTAATAACAACAAAAATACTACTGTTTAATGCTTGGTTTTCACTATGTCATTTTTATGACGACACAAAATTTTACCACCTAAAATATCACCTTAATAAAACTCTAGAACATTTTCTGCATAGCCGCACTTAATAATTTTTTTGTTTTCAACTTTCCAAGATTGCCAAATGTAGAAAAAATGTCAACATGTTGTCATTTTCAATTTTATTGACAACAACTGACAACTGAAAATGACATAGTGAAAACCAAGCATAAGAAACATTCAATATTATTTTTTTACTATTTCTTCATTTCAATTCCATTCTCTTAAAACAAAAAACAAACAAGGAACACTTGCGACTGCAGGTAGTGATATTCTCAAATTTCTTTTTTTTTAAAAAAGTTAAAATTTCGATCTATTTTATATCCATACTTTAAAAGATTTCTAAGTGATTTTATTTTTTGGTTTTCTTATCTGATGTATGAACTGTCGATTAGTAAAAAATTATGTATATCAAAAGTTTTACTTTTTTTATTTATGGTCATGATATCCCACTGAGCCACGTCCCCGAATGCTTGCATTTGCAATGACGCAAAGTAAGCATAACAGACGAGCGAAAAAGATGTCGGACCAGTACACGACAGGGCTTAGGCTCTAGAATCTCAAAAAAATCGAGAATCGAGGTAAAAAATTACTTCAAAACTATATTCCAGTTAAGAAATAAGCATTAAATAGTATTTCATAGCAAAAAAAAAAGTGAAAAACATTTAACCAAAACGATACAAACACAAATTAGTTGGGTTTCTCACAGAGCAATATGCCCAATTCAAAGCTATATCACCCTTTCGCTACGCCAGCACAAAAATTGACATATAAACTTAAATATAAAAAAAAACTTAAGCTCAATCGTGAAATCCTTCAAAAAGATTGGTAAAAATTGATTGAAATCAGCAATGTTTTTATTGCATAGGTACTCCTCACTTCATGGGATACTTTTAATGGGACGCTGTGTGAATGGGCGTTTCTTTTGTACATATTCAAGTAATTTGGTTTTCTTGTTACTCTTATTATTATTGTTGTTTTGAATTGTTCGAACTTTTGTTGCTGTTCATGCGTTTTCAACTTAACCCACTTTGAGCCGGTTCAACGACTTTCTGGTGCAGTAGCTCAAATCAAAGTTGATCGTTTATTTTCATTGAAATTGATTGGAATTTCCGCTACGGTAATGTTTATTGAAGCGTTGCTTAAAACAGGTGAATATTTCTCTATATTATTTCTTTTGCCAGTTATATCGTTTTTTTTTTCATTTACTTAAGCGTTGCAGGATTATAACAGAAATGAGTAAAGTTAATTTTAAAGGCAGTGCAAATTTTTTGACTTAAGGCGATACATGAAGTTTTATGACTGGAAAGAATTTACAGTGGCTACAACGAATAAAATATTTAGGCAAAGCGCCGAGTTGAAGCCGATGTAATTTTATAGCATTTTTTTTTTTTTAGTAAAAGCAATTGCTTAAGCAGAACAAAAATATGGTTGAGGAAAAAATATTTAACTCAAGAAATCTAGTAACTCATGTGCTCTTTCTGAAGTTTAACGATTGATTTAAAACTTGTGCTTTTTAACAAAATATTGTTTAAACATTTTGGTCGACAATATTTGCATGCAATTTTTGGCACGTAATAATTATCGTTTTAATGGCTGTCTGAAATAAATTTTTATTGTAAAAAATGTTGGTCAAAAAGTAATAAAGCGTTAATATATTTTGATAATATCTGCAAGTTTTAAATGGTTGTGCTGGCAAAACTAACCCGTTGAGGTCAATTTCTTTATCTTGATTTTGAAATGTTGAGTTGTTGTTGCTGTTGTTATAATAACTCAGTGGCATATTTTATTAAAGTGGTTTTGTTGTTGTTGCCTCGTCTGCAGCCATCCAAATAAAAGTAAGAGTATGAGTATTGCTTGGATATCATCAATGGACCGATGGACGGATGGATGCTTCGGATGACCTACTGATGAAGCACAGCTGCATGCGATACACTCATTCACCTCATAACTATGCTTGGCCAATGCAGCATCATCTTGTGTCTCAACATGGAATGCTGTCCAAACAACATATTAACTTATGGACTTGAGATATGATGATGGCGATGATGACGCTGCTGCTGCTGCTGATGATGATGATAACCTCACGTATCATTGTGGTATTTTATGCTCTTTATTGTTGCGTCGTCGTTGTTGTTGTCGCAGCAACTAAAGTGGCTGCTATTGTTAGTAATGTTGTTGTTGTTGTCAACCACGCACAGTGTAATACTTGCATATGAGCTGAAGCCAAAATTATAAGAAGATGTCGCAGAGTAATTAAATTTTGCACAATTTTTTTTTTTGTAAAGATACAGAAATTCGGAAAAAAGCAGACCTTACAAAAATTTATTGTTTGTATTGAAAAATATTATTTCCAATATATAATAGTTTTTAAAATAACCCAGTAGCGGATGGAATATATTCCGAATATATGAAGCATCAATTACCTTGTAATGACCACTACTTCCGACTATATTACCTTACTATGCATAAAAGGCCTTACATTTAACATTGAATGAGACAGGAGGTAAGTGATCGCCTTCCTTCAGCATTACCTAAAAGTTATGGAGTAACATACTACTTGTATTAAGTTATAAAAATCACTGCATTACTTTTTCTTGTATGCTACATTACAGGTAATGAGGTATGAGTTAATTACTTCTACTTTTTAAAAAAAGTAATGCTTCCTTACCTGGTAATTTATTCTGTATTAGTTCTATGGTAGCCACTGGCAAATCCGCTGCTGGGAAGTTATTCGTGCGTTAATAAAATAATTGTGTCTTTATTTCAATTGAAAATGGCTGTTGCAATTTTGCGTCTTAGCCCATAAATAAAAAAAATCGCAAACAAAACAAATAATCAATATTTTTAATAAAAAAACGATCAACTGCAAATAAAAGATTTTTAATCAAAATTGCTTGGAATTAACCCGAGAATACAAGCAATTTTCTACAGATTTTATGGAATAATTTTTCGTTTTTCAAATTTTGCCATTTTGTTTAAATCAAAATATTTATCTGAAAATTGTGAATATATTTGTGCACATATTTTAGCTATTTCTATTTTCAGCTATTACCAAATTATTGGGCTGGTTTTAAACATTTATTATTTTGCCGATCACTTGTAAGTACAAAAGAGATTATTTTATAATTTAACGTTTAAATATCAAAATCCCCAAATGGGTAAAAAAAGAATCCAAAGAATTTCGCACGTATATCCTAGGTATTTCTAAGTATTTTTTATTTGCAAAATTCTTTAGTAAAGTTGATACCATTTAATAAAAAGATTTGTGTTTCTTTGCAAAGCCTGTACAATTAAATTTGTTGTAAAAAAAAAATGGCGGAAAATCGCAAGCCTTTCATTTCAACACATATGTATATAAAATATATGGGCATTTCCAAACTGGCATCACGGAAGCTTCGTTCGAAGAAGTATTAACAAAAAAGAATGAAAATGCATAATTTTTAAAAAAGTTTTTTTATATTTGCGTAGTAATTAAGTAGCACTATATTATGTAAAAACAATGACAACAATCAACCCTAAGGATTTGAAGATATAAGCAAAAATATGTGCTGGCGTTACGTTACAAAAAATGAAATTGATTTTTGATTGGATTACCCAATATGCAAAAATCTCTGAATTGGGCAAGACTTCTTGTATAAAACTTTTTTAGACGGTCTTAAAATAGCATTAGTTTATTTTCTATGTGAACAAATTTAAAAATTTTCTCTTGTTTATTAGGATTTTTGATCTGGCACTACGTTACTGGCGATACGTTACTTAAATATCCATTGTAGTTTCATTGAGTAATTAAGTAATTAGGTAGTTAAGTAATTATATAATTTAGTAATTAAAAAACAAATTCAATATACATATTTTCCTTTCTTTGCCGCAACCATTTTTTCATTATTTTTATCCAATGCCTTCCTTTTTTACTAAAACAAAAAAGTCTACGAAACATTTACTAAACATTTACGAAAAATAAATAATACATTTGTGAAACAGTGAAGACGATTTGATCATCATGGTTTATGATTTTATGAAGAAATTGCTTAAATTATTAAAATAAAAATGTTTTTCTTAGATAATATCATCAAATAATAAGTTTTTAATAAATTTTTAATTTTTTTGTCACTGTAGACTTTTCTGTGGAAATGCCCATATCAAGAAACTACATACTAAAATTTAAGCAAATCGAAGATTATAGTTTTTGCACGTAAATTTTAAAATTGCGTAACATTTTCACTTTTTTAACCGACTACGGCGAAGCAAAAGGAGAGGTATATGTGTTTGACTGGTATGTATGTATAGATGTATATACATACATCTGTTCCACACTCACTTCTAAGCTACTTATTTTGATTATTTAACAAAATTGATTATTTAAATTATTTGACAAATGAGGTAGCGTTGGAAGCGTTTTGACAGTCTTCTGGTTAATGGCTATGTGACGTCACATTTAATTAATATAGCGCCCTCTAGCGGACATAAATTCATGAGAAAAAAATTTTTTGGTGACATAAGCAAATAAGGTATCGTTAGAAGCGTTTTGATTGTTCGATAAAGAAAAGTTATGTGACGTCACATAAAGTTTAATATGGCGCCCTCTAGAGTACAAAAAGTCAACTAAACCCTAACTTCTTAACTACCCTTACTTCTAAACTACTAATCATAATTTGACAAATGAGGTACCGTTAGAAGCGTTTCACCGTGTGCTGGTTACAGGTTATGTGACTTCACAAAACATTTTATATAGCGCCCTTTAGAGGACAAAAAGTAAAATAAGCTCTAACTTCTAAACTACTTATCGTAATTTGGAAAATCGTTGGAAGCGTTTAAATTTAATATGGTGCCCTCTGGAGGACAGAAAGACAACTAAGCCCCTAATTTCTAAACTACTCAACAGAATTTAACAAATGAGGTATCGTTGGAAGCGTTTCGATTGTCCGCTAGCTATGACGTCACAATTAATAAAATATGGTGCCCTCTAGAGGACAGAAAGTCAACTAAACCCCTAACTTCTAAACTACTTATCAGAATTTAACAAATGAGGTATCGTTGGAAACGTTTTGATCGTCCGCTGATGGTGTAACGTAACATACAATTTAATATAGCGCCCTCTAGAGGACATAAAGTAAACTAAACCACTAATTTCTAAACTACTTATCATATTTTGACAAATGAGGTATTGTTGGAAGCGTTTTCCTCGTCTGGTGGTTAAAGGCTATGTGATGGCACATTAAATAGAATAAAGCGTCCTCTAGAGGACAGAAAATTAACTAAACCCCTATCTTCTAAATTTCTTATCATAATTTGATAAATCAGGTATCGTTGGAAGCGTTTTCTTTTAGTCCGCTTATTATAGACTTTGTGACATCACATTCAATTGAAGTGGCGCCTATTATAGAACATGAAGTCATGCATTAAAAAGAATTTTAAGTGCCGTAATAAACGTCTTTGTGTATAAATTGATCATCTAGTAAGTAGTTACAAGAAGTTTATACTTTCGATTATATAAAAATTGTATCTCCAAAATAGTTTTAATAAAAAAATAAGTTCAAAAAACTACCCGACTACTAAAAATCACGCTCTAAAAAGTATAAAACAAGAAAATGTTCTCATCTGAAATTTTTATGTATAAACTATTTTATGTTTTTGTTTATTAAATAAACAATTTAATCATAATATATTTTATTGTATTTAATACATATTTATAGTAATATTGAGAAGATATCCGCAGTCGTATGACACCTCATATATCATATATGGTGATATGTCGCCCTCTTGATGCACTTTGCCCTAAAGCTTTGATCTAAAGCTTATGATCGCTTGCCACTGTTACAATGTACTATTTTGTTAGGACAGGTGGCATATAATCAGGAATATCTTCTGAATATCACTATGAATATGTATAAAATGCAATCAAATATATTATGTGTAAGTTGTTTATTTAATAAACAAAAACATTGAATAGTTTATACATAAAAATTCAGATGAGAACATTTTCTTGTTTCATACTTTTTAGAGCGTTGTTTTTAGTAGGCAGGTTTTAGTTTTTTTAACCTATTTGTTTTATCATTTCAGTTATATTCAACAATATCATAAACACGTTTTTATATGCTCAATAAGTTTTACAAGAGTTTGCATTGGTCGAAATTTGACTTTTTAGCATATATTCTTTGCTGATTCGGTACAAAATTAATGCCAAGAACATATGTTTTCCATAAAATTTGACATAAAAAATATCCTTATGAATTAGCCACCAGTTCTCTCGCTCAGAAAAGAGCGCAATGTGAGCGGCAAACTGAAAATTCCTAGCAGTTATTTTAAAGTCAATTGGAAAAACCAACTAGTTCATTTCTAGCTTAATTTGTACTTGCTATGAAATAGTACAAAAAACTTTCAGCGTAGAACAGTTAACTTTGATTTTATTTATTTTGTTTTCTGGTCAAAATTTTTACTGAAAAAAATAAATTAATTCTAAACACATGTTGTAATAGGCTTGGGCATTTTAGTTCACTAAAAAGATCGCTCTTTTTAGTTCAGTTGAGTTTTATGAACTAGTTCGTTCATATAGTTCTTTTAGTTCATTTAGTTCGTTCGCTCTTTTAGTTCATTTCGTGCACTCGTTCATGTTGTTAGTTCGTTAGGTCTTAAGGCTTGATTACCCAAGCGTAACGTGAGGTGGCGCAGCGGGATGTAGCGTAGTGCGACGTTGCCTCGAGTATAAGCGATTACCGAAATCGTAATCCAACGTAGTGCAGGCGGCGTAGTGCAGGGCACTCATTTTATTCTAGAAGGCTTATTTACTTCTCCTCGTCAATAAAAGATTGCATTCTTTCTTATATAGTATTAAAATTTACAAAAATGTGAAGTTAAACAAATTTTTTCGCTTGTAACACAGCTGTCGAACTACCAAAAATCGTAACGTTGCGTAGAAATCTATTTTCTGCAGACTTCTACGCTGCGTCACGCCACGTTACGATTTCGGTAACGACTTGTACACATTTATCATTAAACAGATTTTAGCTTGACAATTGGCAACGTCGCGCTACGTTACCTTACGCTTGGCTAATCCAGCCTTTATAGTTCGTTTGGTGTTTTAGATCGTTAGGTATGTGAGCTCGTTGCATTTTTGCATCAACTGCGGACATAGAAGAAATTTACATAAAAATACTACATATGGGGCATTCCTCACAATATTTGCCACAAAAATTTGTTTTTGCAAAAAAGTTTTTTTTACCGTCCATCAGTGAAAAACTGTATCAGCACGGACTCAAACCATTGTTGAGTGAAACAAAATTGTTTCTAGTTCATTTCGATCTGACTCGCTGCAAAATCGATTGAACTAAAAAACTAAAAGAACGAGAATCAACGAACTAGTTCACATAGCTCTTGAGTGCGAATAGTTCAATTGAACTAGTTCGTTCGTGAACTACCCAAGCCTATGTTGTAACAATTTTTTTATTTTTCATACCGTTTGAAGAAAATCAATTTAATGAATTTAATTAAGGTAAGTTTCTGCATTATATTTACAAAAAGTAACTACATAAAATAAAAGAAATTAATTTTAAAATAAAAGAAATGAATGCTTCTAACATTTGAATACTTTGAAGCCACACTAAGATTTTTTTTTAAGACTAAAGCAAAAAGTATAGTTTGGAAATGTTCATATTGGAACTAGTTCAAATATAGGGAAAAAGGAATATTATTGAGTACAATTATCTTTTCCTATGACATCAACACACGTAAAAACCGTCATTTGATCAATGCAAAAGGGTATTGTAGAGGGAGCAGTACTGGTAATTTTTGGAACTAGTTAAGAACTATTTAAAAGTTGGTTCAATTTTCTGCAGGGTAGTCATGGAGTCTTTTTTCCTGCTTCTGCGCTCATATGAAAACTTAAGCGAATTCATCACAGTGTAAAGAAAAAAAAAAACACAACGTAACAATGCCGAACGTATTTTCTCTTCTTATTGTGCGGATTTTCTAAGTGCATATGAATCTACAACGCGTGAAATTTTATCTATCTATCTATCTATCAATATATACAGTGATGTGAAAATAAATAGGGACACATGTATTTTTATATTTAAAGCTGCATGAATTATATAGAAGGTGCCGCAGATATAGATTTAACTCCCTCAGTTGCTGATTCTCCTTGATTAGGCGAGTAAAAATATGCAAAGATGAGGTTTACCCCTCCCCTTTTTGGGAGCTAGAGGGGAAAGACTTGAAAATATATTTGATCGTATTAGACTAAAATTTTATACTTTAGTTCATATGGTTACTTTCGGCAGCTATACTGAAAATGGTGAATATATTTGGCATTTCTTGACATTTTCGTAAATGGCAGTAAGGTGGTCTGTGGCAGAGCAATGTCTGCCGGGGAATACCAGTACTATTATATAAAATTGAAGTGAAAATTTAAAGTTACGACTTCATTCCAAAAGTACTGGGCCGATTTTTATGAAAAAATTTTAAAGTATCATACTTGTGATGCAGATTTTTTATTAAGGGTTATTTTTCGTCTTTTGAAATTTTAATAAAAAGTATGTATAATAAAAGTATTAAGTTTTTTGAGAAATCATCCCAGCTGCCACGCATTGCTTATCTGTTGTCTGTTTACGTGTTTGTATTGCGATAGGTTCAATAAACTCCATGTTGGTCTCTATTTCTCTCTTTCTCATCATGCTCAACC
Source organism: Dichetophora obliterata (assembly GCA_963920525.1). NCBI lineage: Eukaryota > Metazoa > Arthropoda > Insecta > Diptera > Sciomyzidae > Dichetophora > Dichetophora obliterata. The sequence continues at coordinate 46,971,011 of OY986437.1, forward strand.
ATGGTATAATAATTTCACAAGGTAGTAGTGAAAGTTTTCTGGCGATCAGGAGTAGTCAAAAACAGCTTAAGAAGTTGTAGTTTGCTGCGGTTGACTAGCTATATTTAAGTCGTTGCTTATTTTTTCACTTTTCTTTGATTTATTGCATGAACAGCTAATTTTGACAACTACCGACCGCCGCTCGTGAAAAAAAAGCCAGTTTACGCTACTACATTGTCAGTAATTATACCATGTGCTCAACTAGCACATCGCAATAAAAAAAAAATTGATGAGCCTCGAGCAAGGCAAAAAGTGAGATACACATAGGGCCGAATAGTGAAATTACGACGCCAAAAGTGTAAATATTTTTTTTCTAAATATTAAAACTATTATACTTTATATGTTTTATATACCAGTCTGCAATAAATACATAATTTTTCTTTTTTTTTTAAGCATCACGATGGGCTGTGCGTATATGCAAAGTTAAATTTTCTTTTATGGAAATATACCACCTTACCGATTTCAGTTATATGAATGGTGGGCTTATTAGTCTGCGGATTTGCTTCGTTTTCATACAAACTAGTTGTTATAAAAAAAATTAGGTGTATTAAATTGTATTTATCTGGAATGCTTCTTTGGGGGAAATATGCCACCTTACCGATTTCGGTTATATGAGGGGTGGGCGTGTTAGACGGCCGAGTTGATTCGGTTTCACACAAAGTAAAGGGTCCGCCAAATAACTTTTTTTTTTTGAAAATTCTATAAAAAAAAACTACTGGATATTTTCTCAAATTCCTTTTTTTTTTTGAAAGTACAATCCTTCCGGTCCAATTTTTAAGTACATTATCGATTGTGTGCAGCTGAATTTCACCAATGGCTTCACGAATATTGTCCTTTAAAGCGTCAATTGTCTCTGGCTTGTCGGCGTAACACTTATCTTTGAGGGCAACCCACAAATAATAGTCCAACGGTGTCAAATCGCAGCTCCGAGGTGGCCAAACGACATCAGCTCTGCGGCTGATAATACGATCTTCAAAAACAGGGCGCAAAACATCCAGTGTAGCTTCGGCTGTGTGGCACGTAGCGCCGTCCTGTTGAAACCAAATGTTGCCAATATCCTTCTCTTCAATTTTTGTGAACAAAAATTCTTTCAACATGGCCCGATAACGATCGCCATTGACTGTAATGGCCACTCCTTGCTCATTTCAGAAGAAAAATGGCTCAATTATTCCTCTGGACCAAAATCCGCACCAAACAGTGCCTCGTTTTGGGTGCAGCGGCTTATCAATGTATGCGTGCGGGTTTTCTGTGCCCCAAATGCGGCAATTTTGCTTGTTTACATACCCTCCAAGATCAAAATGAGCTTCATCTGAAAATATGATTTTTTTGGCAAAATCGGCATCTTCTGCATCAAAGTAATGTCGCAATATTTCCCAGCGTTGTTCAAGCGTATACACAACCACATTCGTTTAGCGGAAGGATAAAACTTATTATCTGTCAAATCAGACATAGGTTAGTGTTACCATTCACGAAATATGCACTAGTTGAAAAAAAAAACGTTAGATGGCGGACCCTGTAGTTGTTGCTAAAAAAGATTCTTTTAATACAGAGTTGATGCTCTGGGATACTTTTTTGGGGAAATATACCACCTTACCAATTTAGGTTATATAAAATGTCGTATTAGTTGGCCGATTCAGTTAATGTTCGCACCAACCAGTTGTTGTTAGTAAAGAGCTAGGTGAACAAAATTTGATTGCTCTGCGACAGACACAGAACAGAAGCTGCAAATTTATAAATATATAGGAAAGGCGCAGCAAAGCGCGCCGGAAAACAGCTAATACATCATACATAATTTCACCTGCTTAAAGTAGGTAAATTTCTATAAAAAATATTCGGTACAGTCCTTCTCCCTACTCTTAATCATTTATTTATACAGGTAAAAATAAGGAAATGGCTAACTTTGGAGAGGTTTGAAATATTTGGATCATAGTTTGAAAAATGATCATATTATTAGAGCCACCTTAAAAACAAATGTTTCGGGTGAAATAAAAGCATTATAGTCGAAGATTTTGTATCACAACTATTTTATTAGTAAAATTCACATTAACATTAAGCTTTGATAACTGAAGAAAAATATATTTAAAAAATGTTATTGCCATATTTGATACCTCCATCTTTTGCTGCAATAACTGCAGTTACTCGTTTAGGCAGTTACTCGTATAGATTCTATGCATGTAATGCAATTGAATTTTATGGATTAATTTCGATACCACACTTCAATCAAACTTCAATCAAACTCTATTAATTGGAGTTTATTGGTCACAAATTCCTTGGAAATTTCACGCTACCCAAAAGTTCTCTATAGGGTTGAAATACTGAGCGTTTCCGGCCAGTCAAGAACATTAACATTTTTCCCATTAAGGAATTATGTGACTCTCATAGCCTTATGACAAGGGGCAGAATCATGCAGTAATATACATTTGTTGTTTGGAAACCATTCCTGAGCTTGTGGTAGCATTTTTGTCTCTGTGAATATATTCATGTGGCTCCAATAATATGATCACCTACTGTAGAACTTTGTAAAAAATATAAAAACAACATTTTGAAAAATTAATGTATTCAAAACTTATTTAATTAATATATTAAAACTGCATGAACTTCACATTTTACAAAAATATGCATTCGTTTATAAATTGCCTAAATTGCTTTGGAGGTATTAATGATGAAACTTCAAATATTGACTTGCATAAAACTCAAATGGTAAATTTTAAGAATAAAACTTCAACTTTTAGCTTATGCTACTAATTTAAATTTTTATACTTTGAAAAGCTTACAGATTTCATTTAGTTAGAGAGCTATCTGACAATCAAGCAACTAAAATTAAAAATTATTTAAATTTTTCTGATAAATTAAAAAAAAATGTATTTGTTGTTATGCCCGCTAATGTTACACTGTGCAACTTTGCTGCTGTTATTTTTTGTGTAGCTGATGTAATATTGATAATTTTCCATTGACTGAATCTTATTGACACTAGTACCAAAAGTGAAAATAGCTCGACGCCTTTCATTTTTCTTTTGCGGAATCTTAGTTTCGAGCCATTAACTTGACTCGACGACGATTGTTGGCTGAAATTTGTTCGTTTCGATTGGCCAGCATGATTGGCAAGTTAGCAAAATAAATTTATGAGTATGTTGTTTTTAGTTGTTGTTGTTTGTTGTGCTTAAACAAACAAGCAGGTGGTCCAACCACGTTCAACTTTGAGCATGTTCATCCTTGCATCCATTCAGCTATTTTTGACTCCGTCTCGCCAACGTTGGCTCTCTTACGTAATAATTAAGAGTATTTCTCGCTTGCGGAAATATTTTTTGATACACTATTTTCTTATATCTGAATATATTTGTTTATTATCATCTTTTCTGAATTTCAATTAATATTCTCTGTATTTCAAGTATAATTTCTGAATTTCAATTAATATTCCCTGTATTTCAAATATAATTTCTGAATTTCAATTGATATTTCTTGAATTGCAAGTGATCTTTTCTGAATTATAAATAATATTTCAACTGATATTTTAAAATATAATGGCTTTTTTTTAATTTGATTCCAATGGAATTCTGATATTCAGTTGTTAATGGTTTTAATGTGATTTTTTTTTCGGAATTTAAAATGGAACATTTGAATTTCAAATAGTATTTTCTGAATTTTAAACAATATTTTCTGAGTTTCAAATGTTATTTCTTAAATTGCACTGTACCTTTCTGAATTCCAAAAGGAGCTTTAGAAAGTCTTTTGATCACTTTTGAATTTCACTCGATGTTTTCTGAAATATAGTTGATTTTTTTTTTTAATTCAATTCCTGTTTTTCATCGCATTGATGTGTTCTAAATTCCAAATCTATTTGCTATATTTTAACTGATCTTTTCTGAATTAGGATTGTTTTTTTCTGAATCGCAATTGATTTTTTCTAAATTTTTGATTGATGTTTTCCGAATATCTACTGATCTTTTCTGAATTTCAAATGAAATTTTAGAGTTTCGATTGATATTTTGTGCATTTTATTAGAATTTTGGATATTCAATTCGTATTTTTAGTATTTCAAATAAATTTTGTGAATTTCAATTGATCTTGTTTGAATATCAAATGTAGTTACTAAACTTCAGATAATATCTTCTGAGTTTCAAATGAAATGTTTTTTAAATATAATTAATCTATTCTGAGTTTCAAATAAATTTTTAAAAAATCAATTGATCTTTTATTTGTTTCAATTGATCTCTTCGTATTTTAAATTAAATTCCTGAATTTTAAATGGAATTTCTGATTTTTAAAATATTTTTTGTGAGTTTCAAATGAAATTTTTAAAACTCGTTGATCTTTTAAGAATTTAAAACAGATTTAATAGAATTCAATTTAAATTTCCTCAATTTCATTTGATGTTTTCAAATTTCAATTGATTTTTTCAAAATTTATAAGAAATGTTTTTAAATTTCAATTGATTTTTTCAAAATTCATAAGGAATTTTCAATACCAATAGATCTTCTCTTCAAAAGATCTTTTCGTTTCAAAAAAAGTTTCCGAATTTCCATTGATCTTTTTTGAATTTCAATTGATGTGTTCTGATTGCATTGATCATTTCTGAATTTCAATTGTTTTGGATATTTTCTGAAAATCAATTGATTTTTTTTTAATTTCATTTGATCTTTTTTGAACTTTAAAAGGAGTTTTGAGCTCCAATTGATCTTTTTTGAACTTTCAATTGAGTTTCTGAATTTTAATTGATCATTTCTGAAGTAAAAATAGAATTTTTGAATATCAATTGATCTTTTCTGAATTGCATTTGTATAAATAACAAAAATATATTTTCTTCTTCTTCGATATATATAAAAATGTATTTATGTATGTGGGTATGTGTGTGTATCAAGTATAGACTTCAAAGCCACTGAACCGATTTTTATGAAATTTTTAAAAAACTGAAGCAAAGTCTTGAGTGTTTTTGTGTAGTTTGGTATCGATTGGACAAGGGGGCGTGGTATCTCCAATGCAATCTAAATTTGTTATATCGCCCATAATCCAATAAAAAGTCCTATATATCAGACGGTTTTGATTATAAACAAAAAACTAAAATTTAGTAATTTTGTTCAGATGATTAATGTCAGCGACTGTACAGAATATGGGCGTGGGCACACCATGTCTACGCCCATTTTTTCTAAATCATGCATATTCCTGAGTTGTACACGTTTTGACAGTGAAACTTGGTATGTACGTACTCCAAGTGGCGTACGGAATCACTCGAAAACGGCTAAACCGATTTTCATGAATTTTTAGGAAGTTATTAAACACATATCAAAGATGGTTTTTGCATTAGAAAATGGGGCGTCTCCCCTCCAATACTACCCAAATTTGCGATATCGAATAATTTTGGAATTATAGGTCGCACAGCCTCGGAATTCGGTATTCGACCTCAATTACACGTGCCGTTACACTTATAACATTTTATGGGCGTTGGAAAAGAGGGCGTGGAATCTTTAGTAATAAAACTAATTTTCTGTTTGTTTGTTTGTTTGTTTGTTTGGCCTTTATACAATCTAAACGGCTCAACAGATTTCGCTTAAACTAAATACACATATTAGGTTTATCCCAACTTAAAATGATATATGCATAGTTTTTGCCACGCCCCCTCTGAAATTTTTCAATTAACGGTAATTTTGTTATTATAAAACTTTTTACCATCGGAGATTTTTTTGTATTTAATTTTAAAAATTTTTTGTCATTTTGACATCAAAAACACTCACATATCTTCAAAATGGGAGAAATTTGGATACAACGACTTTTTCATAAAACATCGTTACCTAAGAATGAGAAAACGTTATGAAAATCAAAGTTTGGTCTTTCGATGCAAATATCTCCGCTGTCCATTGATATATTTCATTCAAATTTTTTTTGTTCAAAAGCTCAATAAAATCACTTTACAAAAATTGGTTGAACTGTACCGTTAAGTCAGTGTATATATGTTTTATGATTATGTCAAAAAAGGTCAAAAATATTGACTTTTTACTCAAAAAATGACTCAAAAATTGTTGTTGTTGTAAAAATGAAATCAATTAAAAATTGCACATCTAGCTACCTTTCATATGACATAGCATTTATTTGCAAAAATTCTTCCAGCTAAGCGCAAAAATTATTTTACTGTTTTTGTCATCAAAACAACTTTGATTTTTTTCGCGAAATTTATTTTTTCCAAAATGTTGTTTTTATATTTTTTACAAAAAAGTCAAGTCTCAAAAATAATTTATGTGAAAAAATTTCCCCAATATCTCTTTCCAATCAAAAGTTATGGCTAAAAATCTATTTTTTCATACCACACTCAGAAAAAAGTTTATCGGAATATGAGAAAAAAGGCATCATATTAAGTAAAAAATGGTATTGACTTTGCTCCAGAGAATGCTTTTCTCTAAATCTGATCCCAAAAGTTCTCTAAAAATGGCAAAAAGCTACGATGAAAATAAGAAATACTTTCTCATTAATAAAAGACACCTTCTCTTTAATAGAAAAATATTTCTTTATAATACGTCCAACCGTTTTCTTTATTGTGTAAATTTTTCTCGAAAACAGAGAAATATTTATTTAATTTTAATAAATGTTTTCTTAAAGTTGCGTTTATAGTTTCTCACAAAAAATAATGCATTTTTTTAAAGAAAGATATATTATCTTAACACTGATACAACATATTTCTTTATATAAAAAATTATTTTTATCAAACATTTGTTTTAACTCAGTTCTACGCATAGTAGAAGTATTAATATCAAATTGTGATTCGGTTTTAAAAATATTAGTTAGAATAGGTAGAATTATTGTTGTGGCATTGTTTTTCGGGACTCTTTACAAATATTCCAGAAATTTATTCTGAAAAACGATTTTGTAAATGCATCCAAAGAAACAGTAGTAATAACTCTATAGGAACAAACTAACTTGTTTTTAAAAACAACTAATTAAAAAACTAATTCAGAATAAACTAGTTTATGAACTACTTTGTATTATATTAAGGCGGCACCCACTCCAATTTTGAATAGTTTTTATTGCATTAAATATGAAGTAATTTAAAAACTACTTCAAAACAAGTGGCTTATTGATTTTGACATGTTTTTATTAAAAATTTTTATTGGATTACAAGTTTATACATATTTATCCATGCTATTTCATCAAATATTATTAATATCAAATATCATATTGGCTTTCACTAATATGAATTTATGTATTTTTTTTTTTCAAAACAATAAAATAAATGATCTCTTTGATGTATAGAAATTTAAAATTTTTATGCTTTTAAATTCATTTTCAGTAAGTTGAATATTAACTAGTTTTCAATTGATTTATTTTAAAGTTAAAAAATTATTTCAATTCAACTAATTTAACAAGTAGTTGAAAACATATGCAGATGAAAGTCAATTGACTTATTTAGCGGACATCACCATACAAAATATGTTAGTTCGTTCTATGGAAAAAAGTCAGAATTTCAACTAGTTGTGGTTGACAAAAAACTACTTTTTCAACTACTTTTAAATTAGTTAAAAATTAAATTGTTTTGCACGCTTTCTATTTTTTTCGTACCTCATTCAATATAAGAAAAATATATCCATTTATGAAAAGAAGCCTTTTTAATTTTTGAGAAAGTATTTGTGTTTTTGAAGAAAATATTTCGCATAGTGAATTATTTATCAAAAATAGAGAACATTTCTCATTTTCTATATTTTTTATTCTATAAATGAGATTTTTTCAGTGAGAGAAAAATACTTATCATTATTAGAGAGATAAAATATTTTCATTTCCTACAAGGAAGGAAATATTTCTTCAAATATGTGAAAATTTATTATAATTGAAGTAAACTTTATTTGAAATAAAAAAAATTTCTATTATCGAAAATAGAGAAATTTTTTATCACAAAAAGATAGGTGTTTTTTTTCTGAGTGCAGACTATTAATAAAACCTAGTTTTGTGTTAAAATTTTCTATATAGTTTGAACGTCCCCATTTCTCTCTAAGAATGCAGTTGTGTGTCTAAAGTAATTACGAACATTTTGGATTATATAAAGTCTTCCTTATAGTAATCTACTTAGTTTTTGCCTTTCCACCCCCGCTCCCCTCCTGTTAAATTTGTTTTGTTGTGATGGCTCTATTTTTTTTTCACTATTGTGTCACCGTTGTCACTTAGTTCTTTATTAATGGTACTTTAAATGTTGTATATATATCACAATTTTATCGAAAAGATGACTGTGAATAAAAATGCTGTAAAAGTTAATATTTTCATGTAATCAGTTTCAGCTATATGGCGATATAATGAAACATATGCGCATCTGGTCAGCACAATTATTTCATTAGTTTTGATCTGTGCGTTAAATTCACAGATAGATGGCGCCACATTTGTAAGAAGTTCGAGTACAAACTATACACCTTGCGGTGAATAGCTGAATAATGTTTTTTCAAAAGTTTCTTCAAATTTAACCCCACACGTTTGGGATTACGGACAGGTGGCGCTACTTTCTGCTTACAGAAGAATACCTGATGTTCTTATGCAGCTAGCAGATAAGTTTTGCGAAATATTTTGCGAAAATGCTATTGCTACCAAACATTTTAAAAAAGTAAAATAATGCAGTACTGCCAGTTTTTTTAGTCGCAGCGTCATCTAGCGTCATCAACACTTAAAAACATAGAATTGGATCAATTTAAATGTTCAGCTCACTTGCTGGATTTTTGGTTGTTTTTGCTTTGCTTGCAAATGCGATTATATGATCCTGATCTCCAATGAAAAAACGCAGCTAATAGAAATTTTAGTAGGTACAATCATTTTTAGTACAACGAATTTTCATAAAACATTGATAGCTAATAATGAGAAGAAAATCATATGAAAATCAAAGTTTTTACTTTTAATGCCAATAACTCCACTGTTTTTAATATATTTCATTAAAAATTTTTTTGTTACAAAGTTCAATATATTTTTTAATATAAATCTTTGTTTAGACGTTAAAATGTCCATATCTCAAGGACGCATTGAATCCCATCATAGTTTTTATTTTGTTGAAAAGATAATTGTACTTGCTTTAAGATTAAATAAATATAAAAATTCTTTTTAATTTTTAAAATATGTTTTTCGTACCAACAACAAAAATTTTCCAAAACTTTTTGGATTAATGTTCGTTCAATTACCTTTCTAACGGTAGCTTAGGGGTCGTCCATAAACTACGTTACTGATTTTCCGGTTTTTTTACCCCCCCCCCTCCCCCTGCGTTACTTTTCGTAGTGCTTTTCAAAACCCCTCCCCACCATAAAGTAACGTTACATATGAAATTAATTCATTCGAATGATTATATATTTTGACTAGCTCTGACAATTTTCACTAGTATTAGTGTCTAGTACGACTAGATACATTAAAGGAACAATTGGAAAAAATCAGTAATTAATATCATCTGTAAAAGCTGTTCCATCTGCGATCCAAGATTCGATGCTCTCAATCACTGGGATAGAAGAAACTGATAGCTTTGTTGAGGATTCTTCAAAATAGAGTTTTTCATCGGATTCTATGTCGACCCATTCAGGTGAATCCTCATTTCTAACGCAAAGAAATTCACCTGGTCTTTGACAGAGTACCCTTAAAGGCTGCACCCGAGCTGCACCAAGTTCTGTGTTTTTGTGTAAATGCTTTCTGAAAATTGATTTATTTAAATAGTATCTTTTATTCCGATTTATTGTTAACGATATAATACAAACTTATGACAATTCATAGAAGTTTTAAAAACGAAATACAAGCCGCAGGTAGGACACGACCTTGAACCGATTTCTTCTTTCTGAGAAGGACAGTACATGTCATACGGTATCTCCTTTGATCAAGAACATTCAGGCCTTAACGTCAAAGCCTGTCGCAAAAGCAAAGGCCCAAATTTTTCAGACGTGTGCTGGGAAGGTGAAGGAATACCAAAAGGTTCCTGTGTCGAGAAAAAAGGCGGTGGAAGAAATCGTTGAAACAAAAGTTAACCATCAATTTAGACCATCAAACATAAACATGTAAGGTTAAAATTTTTTTAAATGATTGTGTTATTAATTAGAGGTTTTTCGTCGATTTTTTTAATTTTTGGTAACGTTACAATATCTAAACACCTCCCCCCTACCGTTACTTATCGTAGTGCATTTCAAAACCCCTTCCCCCCTAAATTGGTAACGTAGTTTATGGACGACCCCTTACAAATAAAATTCAAAATGTTTTTTATTATTCCAGATTTTAAAAAACATTTAATCGAGAAGTGTATGCTAAAATGTTTATATAAATGTCTCGCGAGTAACACCGGGTATATCAGCTAGTCTCCTATAAAACCCAAATTTGCAATATGGAATATCTTTGAAGTTATAGGTCGCACATCCTCGGAATTCAGTATTCCGATTAATTTACACATGCAAAAGGGGGCGTTGCAAAAGGGGCCGTGGCAGAAACGCACTGGGTCTCAGCTAGTTAGCCTTTAAGTTTATGAATCGGACTTTTGATTTGGTTTAAGTTCTTGCATAAAAAATATTCAGATCAGAAACGCCAGTCTAGAGCGCTGTAATTTTCGCTAAACTTCGCACGCGAACACCATTAACTTTGGCTAAGATAGTTTATTTCTTGTCCTAAAAATGGCTTTCGAAGCTTGTTCTAGCCGCATCAAAATTGTCTTGTATTTATTTCTGTGTCTTAGTATAGCTGCTCTAACCACAAGATGATGAATCATGCAAGTATCCGTTAAATAACATACAGCTATAATCAAGCAATGAAGCGTGTAAAATACCAAACTAACAGTAACACCACAACAACTAGCATATTAAAATATTTTTTATCTCAAGAAAAATTATGAAAAGTATCTCAAGTTAAACAAGTTCTATGGCTAAATTTAATTGACTTAGTTGCATTTCTTCTTTGGTGCAATTGTAAGCAAAGAATTTCATGGCTTGTTTTTGTTTACCTCTACAAGAGTTGCGCACCTGCGCACTCGTTTGATTGCCCAACTTTTGGCTAAAACATTAAAGTATGACTTGTTTTTCAATTTGTAACTGGAGCAAATTTCTTGTGCACTTCATCCGTTCGATACGGTAAAGATATTAAAATAATTAAATTGTTGTGCTTTGTTAGAATGCATTCATTTAAACATGTTTATGAGTGTGTGTGTGTGTGTGTGTGTGTGTGTGTGTGTGTGTGTGTGTGTGTGTGTGTGTGTGTGTGTATGCTCGCTCAATGCTTGGCTGCACTTGTTGCAAGGTCAATGACGACGGGTTGTTGAATTATTGCTTTTTTTATGTTTTTTTTTTTCTTAAGTTGTTTTGCAAATAATCCGTGGGATTTGCGTTCTATTTTCTATGCCATAACTAGTTCAGTTTCTTCGTTTTAAATTATTATTTATGCGTTTGTTTTGATTGGAATGGCTTGGTAAGAATGTTATCTGGGTCAATTATGGTTGCAACTGTTTTGTATATTTAAGCTAAGCTATCATTGTACATTGAAGCATATCTGAAGCTACCAGTTGAATATGAAAAGTTAATCTTGTGTTAATGCTGCGATTTGACCTTTGTTAAAATTCCTAACGAGGCGATTTGTAAAGATGGCTTAAAAGCTATCTGAAGAGAATAAATTGAAGTCAATTATAAATTTCAAGCTTTAAGTGAATGGATTTTGCAATATCTGACAAATAGCAATTATTTTATTAAAGCTGCGTGGGCGGAATGAGCAAATGTTCTTCATCAGCAATCAATCACGTTTGTTAAGCTTTTGTAGCTTTTTCATGTGCTTGAAAGTTACATATTATGCAATTACAAATTTAAAATTCGAAACAGTAATAATAAAGCATTCATAGATGAAGGAAGACATGAAAAAATTAAGACGCATATTGAAATTTTTAATTGCGTAGGTGGTTGCTTCTGAATTATAATTGCTTGATATTTTCTTGAAGAGAACTGAAGGGTGTTTCAATCAGTTTGCCGAACTAAGATATTTATTCAAATGCCCAGCAGACGCTGTACTGCCCTTTTACGGCAGTTAACGCGATGAGTTTGATTTCATGTAAGTCCCAGTATAAAAAATTTTGAAATCAATCGATTACAAACAATCAATCGATACAAATTTTGAAAATATGAATGCGTTTTTGAAGGATTTGACTTCAGTGTCCTCAAGATAGAGCAAAAAACATACATGCATATAGAGTTTTTTTTCCAGGTTTTTTTTTAAGAGTTGTACTGCAGTATCCTCCGGTCTTTTAGATATAGTAAAAAAAATAGCATGGAAAGACTTAATACTACGTTCATACCACGGCATAAATTACTTAATTTGCCATAAATTACTTCACTTAAATCAACTGCGTTCAAACTAGCTGTTCGTAATTTGTTTTGACAGTTCGTTGGCAACTCATGTACAGTAGAATTCGGTTATAAAGACCCTGAAGTAACCGAAATATTCCGTCGTTATTACCGAATGTCGTTATATGTATGCGTATGTGTGCAAATATGTGTGCATTAGGGCGGGTCAAATTCTGGCTCAGCGAAATTCGTAAAATACATGTAATTTCAAGACTTTTTCTCCACTACAGCATATACAAATTCTGAAAAAAAGCTGTGCGGACTTTCGTAAATAGATTCATACACATACATTCATACATTCATATTTTATAATTGAGAGCAAAATCTATTTACGAAAGTCCGCACAGCTTTTTTTCAGAATTTGTATATGCTGTAGTGGAGAAAAAGTCTTGAAATTACATGTATTTTACGAATTTCGCTGAGCCAGACCTCCAAAAAATTCGTCCATACAAATTGACCCGCCCTAGTGTGCATATATTTTTTTGTTGTTCATTATTAACTTAATTCGTTTATTATAAAGAAAAAAATTATTATCAATAGAAAAAATAAAAGCATAAGACTTAGGGTAAATAAATACAATAAGTTTTTGTTTCTTTGACTTTCTGATAATAAATATTTTTCTTTTCAAACTTCCATCCATGTTTGCAGCAACCAAAATTGTAACACGAACCGTTACAACTTTTTCTTTTATACACTTTTTACCTCAACATTTTAAATTCTATCAGGCATGAGTTTAAAGAAGAACCTTGTTTCATCAGCATTATACATTTTTATGAGTCCTTATAGCCATCTCAAAGTTTTGGGAATAAATTCTGTAGTCACTTTGGGATACATCGCCTGCAGTGTCGCTATCGAAAATGGTAAATCTAACTTTCTGAACAAGAAAACTTCGTTTTGCCTAAAATTTTAACTAAATCATTGGCTTTTTCTTTTAAAATATGATCAGTTAGAGGCATCTTTCACGATCTTTGTATTTTAAACCAAGTAAAGAGTGCTTTTTCTACATTTTGAGGAGATGATATCCTTATCTTTTTCATCTTATCACCGTTTTCAAGCCGCCAGATTAACTTGAAGAAACAAATATGTACTGAGCAAAACCACATGCGCAAATGAAGCCATGCAGTTTTGTTGTCAATGAATTTTATACGGTTGTTTCCCTTTCAACAAAGCGAAAATTGCAAATATGTACAGTAGGGCGGGTCGATTTATTTTTCGACAATTTCCCTATGATTTCCGTATTCTATGGGTTATTCCATGAAAATTTGCCAAAGGAACCATATCTCTATCGTTAAAATTGAGTCCCCTACTTTTTGTTGGTAGATTTTTTCCCAAATTGACGTTCGTATGAAATATTACCTACACCTTCACATCCATAACTCAAAAACTATCAATTGGGTTTAATCGCCAGTAGGCGCGTTGGAAAAGTGAGCTCATTTTGATCAATTTGCAAAAAAAAATCTCCAACATTGGTACAACGGTTCAAAAGTTAAGGGCATTTTTGTCGAAATTTTGGACCATTTTTCCATTTTTTTCAGACTTTCAGAAAAAATAATGTTTTTTTCACATTTTGTCTTTTACTACACTCAAATTGAATATTTTTTTTTTATAATAGGTTGATAGATACTTTATTATCTCTTAATTTGAATTTTTGTAGAAAAAAAAAAATAAAAAGGAAAAAAAAATCAAAATGTTGGTTTTATGTGTTATTTTGTTTTAGCAATATCGCATGAATTAATCAACCGAATTCGATAAATTTGAACTTAAACTCTTCGTTTTGAATTGTAAATTGAATTAAATAATGGATTGAGCCAAAAAAATGGCCATGAAAGTAATATTCTTGGACAAAATCATGAAAAAAATTTTCGCGCCCAAAAAAGTTTTTGAGTTATGGATGTGAACGTGTAGGTAATTTTTCATACGAACGTCAATTTGGGAAAAAATCTACCAACAAAAAGTAGGGGACTCGATTTTAACGATAGAGGTATGGTTCCTTCGGCAAATTTTCATGGAATAACCCATAGAATACGGAAATCATAGGGAAATTGGTGAATTTTTTCACTCCCTACAAATCGACCCGCCCTAATGTACAGATATAAATAAAAAAAGTTCAAAAGTAAGCAAATCTACACTCAGAAAAAACACCTATCTTTTTGTGATAAAAAATTTCTATATTTTCGATAATAGAAATTTTCTTTATTTCAAATAAAATTTACTTTAATTATAATAAATTTTCACATATTCGAAGAAATATTTCCTTCATTGTGGGAAATGGAAATATTTCATGTCTCTAATAATAATAAGTATTTTTCTCTCACTGAAAAAATCTCATTTATAGAGAAAAATGTATAGAAAATGAAAAATGTTCTCTATTGTTGATAAATAATTCACTATGCGAAATATTTTCTTCAATAACAACAAATCCTTTCTCAAAAACTAAAAAGGCTTCTTCTCAAAAATCGATATATTTTTCTTATATTGAATGAAAAAAATAGAATAGTACGAAAAAAATAGAAAGCGTGAGAGCAATTGATTAATGTTGTGAAAAGCAAGTGTTGCATATTCTGCATATTATGACGATTGTTTCTTCAAAAGGTTTTTTTTTTACTTAACATAGCTACACAAAGTGATGTTATTTATTACTACTGTTTCTTTGGATGCATTTACAAAATCGTTTTTCAGATTAAACTTCTGGAATATTTATAAAGAGTCCCGAAAAACAATGCCACAACAATAATTTTACCTCTTAACACATTTTTAACTAATATTTTTAAAACCGAATTACGATATTAATACTTCTACTTTGCGTAGAACAAGTTAAAGCAAATATTTGACAAAAATAATTTTTTAATCGTAATTGCGGATATAATTCTGTGTTTTAAAGAAAAATGTACGCAATAAAGAAATATGTTGTATCAATGTTAAGAAAATATATCTTTCTTTTTAAAGTGGTATTTTTTGTGAGAAACCATAAATGCAACTTAAAGAAAACATTTATTAAAATTAAATAAATATTTCTCTGTTTTCGGGAAAAATTTACACAATAAAGAAAACGGTTGAACGTATTATAAAGAAATATTTTTCTATTAAAGAGAAGGTGTCTTTTATTAATGAGAAAGTATTTCTTATTTTCATTGTAGCTTTTTGCCATTTTTAGGGAATTTTTGGGATCACATTTAGAGAAAAGCATTCTCTGGACCAAAGTCAATACCATTTTTCACTTAATATGATGCCTTTTTTCTCATATTCCGATAAACTTTTTTCTGAGTGTAGTCTCAACTTGCTTTCGTTGTCACTATATGTAAAAATATTTATTTTATTTTATGAAAACTGCGTCGTTTTATGCGAACTCGTCGTTACATCCACCGACGTTAAAAGCGAACTCAGTTTCTAAGAAATGAGAAATTAGAAAATGCGGACTTCAAGAATACGACGTTATAGCAGAAATGTTGATATAACCGAGGTCGTTGTAAGTGAATTCCACTGTATTTGCTTATTTTGTGGCAAAAGTAAGTAAAGCAAAGAAAGTTAATGTGCAATCGCAAGGCATTAATATGAATTTAAACAATTTTAGTTTTATTTAGCATGTCCGACCAGGAAAAAGTGATAAGTTTCCACTTTTTTTAATTTGAAATATATATACTGTCCCACTTTGTACTTAAAGTTTAAAAAAACAAATAAAGCGTTCCATAGTTGCTTTTTAATTTTCAAAATTCTATACTGTAACATGTTGGTTATTTTATTGTCTTTCCAACGAGAAAAATATGATTAATGTTGGAATGAGAGCACTTTATATGACAGCAGAAATATACAGGGTCCGCCATCTAACGTTTTTTTCAACTAGTGCTTATTTCGTGGATGGTAACATTTAGCTCATGTCTGATTTGACAGATAATTAGTTTTATCCTTCCGCTGAACGAATATGGTTGTGTATACGCTTGAACAACGCTGGGAAATATTGCGACATTACTTTGAAAATCATGGTAATCAGCGTTGCCATATGGTCCGATATATCGGATATGTTACGATTTTAAAACTTGAATCCGACGTTCGATATTTGACCAAAATTCTTCAAAATGTTACGATTTCAGAAAAAGTAGATCCGGCGTCCGATTTTGCATATATTTTTATATACATATATATATGAAAAGAAAAAAATTAGTATAATAAAATTGATGGCAACTTTAAAATAAAAAGATGCGATGGTACTTCTGCATTTCCAATAATGGGAAAATGTATTTTTGAATTGTTGAGCTTACCGAATTCCTCAGCTAACGTTGATCGAACTTTTAGTCAAATGAATATTAATAAAACTAAAGTTCGCAATAGATTAGAGTTAAATAGGAAGGAACTCTGCATACAAAAGATTATATGCGTATGAAATCTATAGTCTTGAGATTGATAAAGAATTGATAAACTAATTTAACAAAGCAATGTTTATATGACTTTGAAAAAATTATATATTTTTATACACATTTTTTTCACTAAAATCTATTTTTTTTTAGTTTTTGCTGGTTTAAAACAACAACATTTTGTCGTTAATTTAGCAAAAGCTTTACATTTATTGAGTAAAAATTTAAAAATTATGTATTATAGCTCTATGTATTTCATTTTTACCGACTTAAGAGATCTACATTAAACCAAACTATGCTGAAAATGTATTTAATTTGATTTTTACTCTTCGTTTGTGTGTTCAAAAATATTTTCAAAATATAATTTATTAGAATATATCTATAGTAATAAAACTCATTTTCTGTTTGTTTGTTTGTTTGTTTGGCCTTTATACAAATCTAAACGGCTCAACGGATTTCTCTCAAACTAGGTACACATATTAAGTTTATCCCAACTTAAAATGTTACATACTTAGTTTTTGCCACGCCCCCTCTGAAATTTTTCAACTAACGGTAAGTTTGTTATTATAAAACTTTTTAGTATCGGAGATTTTTGTGTATTCAATTTTAAAATTTTTTTGTTATTTTGACGTCAAAAACACTCACATATCTTCAAAATTGGAGAAATTTTCAGTACAACGACTTTTTCATAAAACATCGTTACCTAAGAATGAGAAAAAAACGACATGAAAATCAAAGTTTGGTCTTTCGATGCAAATATCTCCGCTGTCCATTAAGGGAAGGTTCTCCTGGATTTTTTTAAAAAAAAATCCATTTTTTTTTACATAAAATGAAAGTAACATATATGTAGAATGTTTGTGCCAAGGGATATTTCAATACGACGCGTATTTCTCGAGCTAGAGCGTGTCAAACGTACCCATGTCACGCGCGCGTACCAACTTTCTAAAAACTTTAAATGCGTTTTTCTCGGAACCATGTTTCCTAATCTAACGGACAGCACAGGGCTTGTTCTATTGATCCGATTTCCTTCATTCAAAGAATGTTTGAAAGTATATACTTTTTTGTACGCCTGGAACCTAACATTGGCATAAAAAAATTGTTTATTTATAATTTTTAAACGAGATCTAAGTAAAAAAAAAGCAAAAAATTTCAATTTTTTTTTTAAAAGTCCATAAAATTGGTTTTTTTTACCAAACTTAATTGAAGTTAGGTTCCAGGCATATGAAATGTTATCAATTTTAATAAATTTTATACATTTCTCATCTCAGTTCACTACCTGAGGCCCCACACTGTCCGCGGGAGGTCGATGTTTTGCGCGCAGAGGTCGACGAGATCCGCCATTTTCAAGCCGCCATTTTGAATTTTTCAAATATCTTTTTTTTTTTTACTCGTCAATAA
This sequence comes from Dichetophora obliterata, assembly GCA_963920525.1. Taxonomy (NCBI): domain Eukaryota; kingdom Metazoa; phylum Arthropoda; class Insecta; order Diptera; family Sciomyzidae; genus Dichetophora; species Dichetophora obliterata. Next base: position 46,989,102 of record OY986437.1, read on the forward strand.
ACCACGAATCAAAGTTCAAAAGCATAAGTTCGTATGTCTTTTCATTTTCCCACAAACCATTCTCAAATTTTGCTTGTTTTTCGGCCAAATCCAAAAAAATCCAGGAGAACCCTCCCTTAATATATTTCATTCAAATTTTTTTTGTTCAAAAGTTCAATAAAATCACTTCACAAAAATTGGTTGAACTGTACCGTTAAGTCAGTGTATATATGTTTTATGAGTTTTGTTTTAAAATTCTCTATATAGAGAATGAAGTTGTGTGTCTAGAGTAATTATAAACATTTTGGTGTATATAAAAACTTACTTTTTGCCTCCCCACCCCCCGCCCCCCTTCTGTTAAATCTGTTTTATTGTGATTTGTCATTTTTCTCACTATTGTTTCACCCACACGTTGTCACACAGTTCTTTATCAATGGTACTTTAAATGTTCTATATATATCACTGTATCATCGAAAAGATGACTGTGAATAAGAATACTGTAAAAGTTAATTTTTTCATGTTTAATGTGTTATTTGAACTTTATTGTTGAAAGTCAAATTTCCACGCCAATTAAATGTACCGACATGGTTGTAAGCTTGGCTGCATTGAACAAATTTTTCGGTTCAATTGCGTACTAACCGAAAGTATGCTGAAAAGTATGCTGGAAAATATTATAAATTAGAACTAAGTACTGCATTACCGACACGATTCCAATATATTAGAAAAGTCGGTAACTGTTATCCAATTTAGTTCTTTTCGCACACAGCGTAAACTTGCAGCAAATAACATAATGGCACTTCTTGCACTGTTCCTGCAGATTTTTCAGCTGGATTTATGTCGATCTGTTAACGTCGATAATATTGCTACAGGCTGCTGTATATACTATAATAAAAATTAAAAAGCGACTGCTTTCTTAACTTACACCTTTTTGCTAATTTACATTAAAAAACGACTTTACAATTTTTCGTATAAAAGAGTAATTCAGAAGATTTAAGAAATTGCATCAACTATCAGACTCAATTTATATTAATTTTGTATTTAGAGACAATCTAATTGTTATTTTCCAACTGGAAAAACTACTAAAAAATTTTAGGAAGATTTTTATAAATTTGATTTTCATTAGCGAAGTGCAAGTAACATGCTTACCAGTAGCCAGTAAATTCAGTTTAGAACTACAAAACAGTTTTTGATTGTGAAAAAACTGTGATAAAATTATTTCTTCGTTAAAAAAGCTTGGTAAATTTTTTAACTGATATTTTTATAGTAGTCTCAAACTTAAATTTAACACGTTCTTACAAAATTCCAAAATTTACAAAAACATTTAATCGAAAAGTGTATATTAAAATTTTTATATAAATGACTCTCGAGTAACACCGGGTATATCAGCTAGTTTTCTATATTTATAATGATTATTGAATTGACTTTTGAAAAAAATGTGATTTGTTTAAATATATTAACCTTAAAAATACGTCATACGTCTAATAAAATGCAATATTTTATTTGCGTTCTTTGTTGTAAAATGCGACTGAAAATTTCTTAGTTCTTGTTTTCAGAGTTTCACAAATCTGACGAGAAATCCGACGAGCAGAGTGCAAAAGTTACGTTGTAAAATTTTTTTTCATGGCAGCACTGATGGTAATGTTGCAAAATGTGTGCGAAAATTGCGTACGGATTTTGGAAGAAGAGAAGCACCGTCAGCTCCGTATGTTCGATATCTTGTGAAAAAAGTGAAAGAAACTGGCATCCTCATCGATAAACCAAAGCGTGAAAAGCCAAAAGCAGTGCGTACACCAGAGAATATTGCTGCAGGAGTTGAAGCCAACTGACCATCCAATGCGTTTTCGCTTCGCTAAGTGGGCTTGCGATCGACTTACAGAAGATGCCGATTTTGCCAAAAAAATCATCTTTTCAGATGAAGCTCATTTTGATCTTGGCGGGTATGTAAACAAGCAAAATTGTCGCATTTGGGGCACAGAAAACCCGCACGCATACATTGAATAGCCGCTGCACCCAAAACGAGTCACTGTTTGGTACGGATTTTGGTCCAGAGGCATAATTGGGCCATTTTTCTTCGAAAATGAGCAAGGAGTGGCCGTTACGGTCAATGGCGATCGTTATCGGGCCATGTTGAACGAATTTTTGTTCACAAAAATTGAAGAGGAGGATATTGGCAACATTTGGTTTCAACAGGACGGCGCTACGTGCCACACTCGATGTTTTGCGCCCTGTTTTTTAAGATCGCATTATCAGCCGCAGAGCTGATGTCGTTTGGCCACCTCGGAGCTGCGATTTGACACCGTTGGACTATTATTTGTGGAGTGCCCTCAAAGATAAGTGCTACGCCGACAAGCCAGAGACAATTGCCGCTTTAAAGGACAATATTCGTGAAGCCATTGGTGAAATACAGCTCCACACAATCGATAATGTGCTTAAAAAATTGGACCGATCGTGTAGGCTACTGCATGGCCAGCCGAGGCAGCCATTTGAATGAAATTATTTTCCATTATTAACCGGAATAATTGTACTTCAAATAAAAAAAGATTTTCTAGTTTTGAAAAACTATTATTCAGTAGTTTTTTTTATAGAATTTTCAAAAAAAAAGAAGTTATATGGCGGACCTTTTATATGAGAATCAGTGTTTAAGCAGTTCTTAGCAGTGTTCATAGCAGTTCAAGGTTTCTAATACCGAATACAGGCATAACTTCGAGCGATTGTTCAAGTCAATAACCGTTGATACAGAACGACACTCTTTGGTTAGTCCAAGCTGGCCAGCATCAGTGACACCCCCTAGCTGAGGCCACAACGTCGAAAATTCTTCAACATTCAAACTGCTTGGTTCGGCAACGATTTGCGTTAGTCAGAGCATGGATGCTCATCGCAGAGCTGGTGAATGAATTAAAATTTGGGAACACGAATACCAATTTTTCTAGTACTTGGATTGAGCAAACTAATGCTTAACCCTTTCGGTACATCTTTTTGATTTCAAGTTCAAAAAATCTATTTTGCCCGAATAATTATTATTTATGATCATATTATTAATAACACTGTGCAACAGTCAACAAAAGAACAGGATCCTGCTATATAGGTTCGATACTATGATCAAAGGTGAGTAAAACCCTAGTTGGGTTTCGTGAGTTTGGCGAACGTTTTCTTTTTATGGCCCATTATATATAGTGGGTCTTAGTGATTTTGACAAAAAAAGTATAATTAGTTTTTGCTCAACAGTTCCGTCAGATTTAGAGATATCAGTTAACTGTCTTTGGAAAAGTTATAGCTAACAGACTAATAAATAAGCCTTATAAGCTTATTATTTGTAAATTAAATTTATCAAAAAGGAATTGTTTAAGTGCCTTTGAGGATTCATGTCTTAAATCGCAATTAAAATCTCCACCAAAAACAATTGGCATTTTGTGATAATTTTCACCGAGTTCAATGGAACCTGCTCGTGTATAGCATAAAAGAGATCTGTGGATAAATTGTATTATGTTAGAATTAAATTTTATTATGTTAGAATTTTTTTATTATTAAAGATGAAGCAAACGAAATCCAAAAAGAACGAAACGATTTGCTTCAACAATTTCTAGACAAATTTTGTTAATTCTTTGACTTGACGAAGCTTTGTCCGTCCATGGATCTAATTACTGCATTCTAAAACGGGTGAAATTTATAAAATTTACGCTGTGAATCGGATAGATTTTACTCGATCAAGAATGTTTTAATTCTGCCCCATTTTCTTAATAAATATCTGATTTCTGTTCAGTTTGTACTTTTCATATTGAAAATGTAAATACATATATTTATTTATTTAAATAAATTAAAATAAATTATAAATTAAGATAAGTTTTTCATTATTTCATTTCTTTTTCGCTTTAAACTAAATGAAATATTTAATTAGATTTTTAGTTTTTAGTATTTATTATAAGAGAGCGCACGTAGCATTGAAATTGCTCGCTACCAAAATTGGCGAGCGCTCACCGTACATGTTGCATGTACCAGCTCGTTCAGCAGACTTTTAGTCAACAGTTGTGCAACAGTTTTGTCTGCAGAACACGCCCATTCCGTTTGTTGAACTACTCGTCCATAGTGACCATTTTTTCGTCTGTAAGAAGAATTCGTTTATGAGCATTTTTCGCGTACCGACAAAACAGCTCTTTCGATTTGTGCTCGTGATTGCATTTGGAAATGGAATTGGCAGACAAAAAAATCCTAAGTAAGATGATTGCGTTCGTTTTACAAAATAAGACCATAAGCTCATCCTCAAATAACTTCTTCGAACGATACACCAAAATTCGCGTGACACTGAGCGGCTGTAGCATCCGAAAGATTTCGCCTTTTTTGTAGCCGCATTTTTGGAGGCCAATTACTACAATACGATTTTCTTTCGATCCCATTCCATGACGACAAATAACTGAGGCCGAAAACTTTTATCGCGCTAATGTAGCATAACTATGTCATTTGTCAAATAGTCTTCAAGTTGAAGTGGATTCAATGGTTCTCCAGAGCGTGTGCTCGATTCGTGTATCAAAACTACTGCGGGCCGTTTCGAAGGTGTCAGTTCAGTCGAAGATAATCCTTAATAGGTTTAAGTTCAAGTCGCATTTCTTAATATTCTTAAGCTTATGCTTATATCATTGTTTTTATCTCATTCTATCTTAAAATCTTATCTTTAAAATTTTAATTCAATTATGCTTTTTTAATATTTTTCAGGTTCCATACGCACATCGATACTTTCAGGTTCCAAATTTAATGTCACCTGGCATTTGGCATTTGCACACAAGGTGAGTTTTAGAAACAAAAATGGGCTAAGTATAGTTTATTCTACGGATTTGATAAAAATTAAATTGTGATATCGGAAGATAATATCTATGGGCGTTAAATTTATTTATTTTTATTTTTTTTTATTTATTTATTTCCGTCTATGGATAAATTATCCTTACAGACAATAACAAATCAGGATATAACAATAGAGTAATGTTTAACAATAGAGTAATAGTAGTTTTAAAGGCATTTTTAGGCATAGAAAAATCAATTAAGTTATTATTATACATTCTGTTTATAGCTATAAGTACTCTATTAATAGGCTCATTAATGGCATAATTGGTTCTATGGCAAATAATATAAAAATAATCATAGTTACGGAGCATTCTTTGTGGAATATTAAACGATAATAATTCAAATAACTTCTCACAGATGATGTTTCCGTTGAACAAATCGTAAATGATCATAATACTGTGCAATAACCTTCTAGCTTCAAGAGAAGACAGACCAATAAGCAGACAAAGCGTTCTATAGGACGGAAGAGGATCCGACAAACTAATTGAACGTAAAGCAAATTTCAAAAATCTATTTTGAACTTGTTCCAATCTAGTAATATGCACTGAATAAAATGGGCTCCAAATAAATGAAGCGTACTCAAGGCTAGATCTTACGAGGGACGAACATAAATTTTTAAATGTGTATGGGTCAGAGAAGTCGGTACCATTTCGCTTAACAAACGCTAATAGGGAATATGCTTTGGGGATAATATGGTTTAAATGACAGCTAAAACTAAGGCCTGAATCAAAAATAACGCCTAGATAACGAATTTCGGATAACCTTACAAGCATAGTGTTATCTAAAGTATAATCAAACGATATAGGAGAATTTATCTTATAATAAGAAACAACAAAACATTTTAAAAGGTTAAGTGACAATTGGTTTAGATTAAACCAAGAAAAAACGTTTACGAGATCAGCCTGAAGATGATAAGCATCCGATTGATTTTTAACCTTATGGAAAACTTTCAAGTCATCTGCATAAAGTAAAAATTGGGCATTATTAAAACATTTGGAAACATCATTTATAAAAATGACAAAAAGCAATGGTCCAAGAATGCTACCCTGAAGTTGATAAAAAAGGAAGTGATTTTACGTTTTCAATGACTACATATGAAACTCTATTTGAAAGGTAAGATTCCAACCAAGAAAGAAATATAGAATGGAATCCAATCTTGGCAAGCTTGAGCAGTAAAATTTCATGTGATAATTTATCAAAGGCTTTGTATATGTCGGAGTAAATGACATCCAACTGGTACACCTTTTCAATTGTGGTGATGCAGTAATTTGTGAATACACTAAGATTTGTTGTAGTTGACCTACCAGAAACAAAGCCATGTTGATTGGGACAAATAAAATTTTTTAGTGCAAAGTACATTTTATCTTTTACTATTTTCTCAAAGAGCTTGGAACTATTAGTTAACTTAGAGATAGGTCTGTAATTTAGGACGTCATGTTTATTTCCGGATTTGAAAACTGGGGTTATGAGCGAAACTTTCCATTTATCAATGAAAACACCTGCTTTAAGGGATTTGTTAAAAATTATGCATAGAGGTAAAGATAAAGATTGCACACAATTTTTTAGCAAAAAAGGACTAAAACCGTCTAAGTCACATTTTGCGGAGTTTTTGAGATTACCAATAGCAGTTTCAACATCAGAAAGAGTAACCATAAGACTACCAAAGTTTATACACGATTCAACATTACCAACAACATGTGAGGTGATCGGATCAGGATTTCTGACAAAATTTGATTTGAAATAATTTGCAAACAATTGTACTGTGTCATTTACAGAGTATGAATTTATACCATTATAAAACGTAGAAGAAGGAATATTAGATGAGCCTTTCTTAGATTGGATAAAGCTCCAAAAAGATTTAGCATCGGTTTGAATGCGATTTTCTATGCTAAGAACATATTGTTTATAAAGAAATTTGTTTAAGAAATTGAATTCGCGCAAAAAGTGTTCATATTTTACCATACACTCAAATTTTCTAGAATTTTTGAACTCATTGAAAAATTTATTGCGCAAATTCTAAATTTTTTTTAAACCCTTAGTGTACCAAGGGAGCTTATGGATTGTTTTTTTAAAGGAATGTTATCGGCAAGTATATTTATGAAACTGCTTTGAAAGATATCATAGCAGCTCGAAGCCTCAAGTCTACCAAAAAGCGACTCCCAATCAATACCGTTTATGAGCCGATTTATAGTCACAAAATTGCAATTTTTAAAATCATAAAATTTTTGTTCTAAATTATTAATACTCAAGAATTCATAAATTTTAATATTAAAGGAAAGCGCAGAATTATGAACAGTCGAATCAGAGATAGGATATGGACATTCAATAAATCATAATTAAGGGACTTAGTTATAAAAATTAAATCTAGCAATTTAGATAATTTATTGAAAATAGCATTAATTTGAATTAAATCCATACTAAAAAAAATTATCGATGAGATTTATTTCATGTGCTTGGCTTACAGTTGTTGGCACGCAAGTGTTAGCATCCATTGAACAGGCCCAGTTTACATTGCTTACATTAAAATCACCAACAACGCAGAAATAATCTTCCCCATAAATTGTAGATAATGATAAAATATTGTTTACATGAGCATCATAAATATCATATGCACTGTTAGGCGGAATGTAAGAGGCACAGACAATCATTTTACCTTTTGGAAGCAGAATGGAGATGCAGACCTGATCAATTAATCCATCCACGGTATTTATATTGCACAACGAGGAGCATAATTATTTCCGAGCAATAATCAGAACTCCACCACCTCTAGAGTACCCAGTCAAAATAGGGCATCGATCTTTCCGGTATACTTGGAAAATTTTAGGATCAGCAATCTCTTCATCAAAAAAATACTTATTTAGCCAAGTTTCCACCAGTATAATAACATCATAATCGCTTTCAGAACAAAAGGAATGTACAGGGCTGCCAATATTCGAAGCGCCCATCTGGCAACACTGTAACTTTCCGCAGTGATGCCAAATCGACTAATGACATACCGTGTTTGAAGCGTCATTCCAAGCAAATGTTTACAATGGAACAGTACACGCCACGCGAACGCTCTAAAATTGTTGAAATTTACATTCAACAAAACAAGTCAATAGTGAAAACTCAACGTGCTTTCAAAAAATGAGCGATGAAGCTCATTTTCAGTTGAACGGAACGGTAAACAAACAAAATTGCCGTATTTATGCCACTGAAAATCCACAAGAGATTCAAGAGGTACCTCTTCACGATGCAAAAGTCACTGTTTGGTGCGGCGTTTGTGCTAAAATGCTCATTGGGCCGTTCTTTTTCGAAGATGATAATGGCCACAGAGTTACTGTCAATCAGGAGCGTTATCGCGATATGATAAACAATTTTTACATGCCAATCGTTCGTCGAAAGCGTATCAGGCACTACTGGTTTCAGGAAGACGGCGCGCCACCACACACAAGCCGCACTACAATCGATTTTTTGAAGCAATTGTTCCCTGGCCGTTTGATGTCAAAAAATGGTGATTTCGATTGGCCGCCAAGATCACCAGATTTAACACCTCCAGACTTCTTTTTGTGGGGTTATTTGAAATCAAAGGTTTACGTCAACAAGCCAAAGACCCTAGAAGAGCTGAAAACCAACATCCGTCAAGAAATAACCGCCATTCCCATCGAAATGTTGAAGAAAACCATGGAAAATGCTGCAAAACGGGCACAATATGTCGTAGAGGCCAATGGCGACCATTTACGAGATATCATATTCAAGAAATAATGTAAGCAAATCTACTTGAACCCAATTAAATGATATTCATGACGAACAGACAAAAAATTGTGGTTTCTTTGATTTATTTAAAAATAAAATAGGCGCTTCGAATATTGGCAGCCCTGTATAGCATTCAACTTAGTACGCATGCCAGATACATTTTGAAAGTAAAATTTGAGGGAGTTTTTAAGCTAGCGGGAGTAGTTCTGATTAGTTTTGTTGCATATTCATCTGTTGTATCTTTGAACAGTTTGTTCAAATTTGTTGAACAGTTTAAGATTAATATCAGCAACTGAATACAAAGAACGCGAGAAAAGGAGCAAAAGAGAGAGAGCCAGAGTGAGAGAAATGCGAAATAGAGCGATGCAGAAAATAGAGCAAATTACGAAAAATACAAATAATTTTTTTACAGAGCAACATTTTTGTTCCTAAGAGATATTTTCGTTATTTTTATTTGCTGAATAGATTCACTATCAGCATCTCCAAACCACACTCCTTTAGACTCAGTTATAAACATTTGATTTTTCAAAATTGTAGTCTTAGTTTTATTTGATTTTCGTTATAGATGTACATATCTCTTTTTTTTTTCTTCTTCTTCATTTTCTTTAACTTAACTCATACATTTACTTATTTACACATGTTTACATATATTATATAACAATATATATACATATCTTGGTTCCTTTTATTTCCTATCTGAGTGAATTTCAATGTTGTTCTTCGCTTTAAGTTTCGATTATTTAATTATTATTACTAACAAAGATGGCAACAAATGCTAGGAGCAGAGTTAAACTAAGACTGCCTGTTAGGAAACCGGCAGCACTGAAATCGGCAGTGTTGCACGAGTCCGTATCACAAAATTGACAATTTTTCGTATCATCCTTCGAACAAGTTATATCTGAAGAGCAGCCACGTTGAATTAAACCATCCGTGTTGCTTGCCACACACTGCTCACCAGCATCATATTTAGGACAAATGAGCGAATTCACTCCGGCCGAAGTGCACTCTTTATCCGCAGCGGAATTACAAATGTAGCACTTGCGACGATTAGCGGGGAAAATCTATGAGTAAGAGAAGCGGAAGAAATAGAGAGAAAGAGAGAGAGAGAGAGAGAGTTTTGCTTGTTCAGGTATTTTAGTAGAACAATTTTTATTACCTGCACATTGCATTTGTTATCGCTGCAAACTTCGCAAGTTTTCGCATTGGTACAGGCCGAGGCTTCATCTTCGGAAATCGAGCTAAGACAGTCTCGCACAGTATCACCAGCTAAAAATACATAAACAGGCACAGGATGTCAATTAACTGCGCCTGACACCTCAAGTCTACTTTCCAAACTTACCAGAGTTGATTTTGGTTACACAACCGTTGCGCAATCCCTTGCACGTTTCCGTCACGGTCACTTGCGAAGGATTTTGTGCACAATTTGGCGTTTTACTTGAGTCACAGACAACGCATTCGCTCGACGAAGGTAGTTTCGCCAGCGAATTGCAATCATTTTCGGAGCAACGGAAGAGTCTATTCTGTGCCTCCCAGTCAGCAATGTCGCTGTCATTTTGCGAGCTGGCGCAACCCAAAAGATCTGGCACACCATTTTCATATCTGGCAAAACAGAAATCATTCGAATAGTATGGATCACAGTACAAAGCTTGAGTACTACTGCAGTCTGTGCCACTGCACACGTGACACTTCAGACGATTAGCAGGATAGACAAACTTGTTGCAATGGGCACCTTCGCAGACGCTACACGATGTGCCACTTTCATTGGATGTGCACAAGTGCTGTGTGTACAGCTCCTTATCGTCTAAGCAGGAACGTATCACTACATCTTCCTTCATGGCCACCATGCAGTGTTTGTAGCAAGAACGGCTGCTGAAATCACTATTTTCCGGATTAATTGCACACATGCGATTCGTGGTGGAGTTACAGTAGGCACAATCGACGTATTCACTGAGTTCCCAAGCTATATTGCACTCATTCGACTTGCACCTAAAGCAATGGCTTGGATTTTCGCGGCAATAACGATCCGCATAGTCTTCAACATCATCCGAACAACCACGTCTTTCCACCTCACCATCTAGATTGAAGACAGTCATGCAGTCTTGCGCATTATTAACTGTGCACGTTTCCACTACACCCAAGGAACTATTACATAGACTGCCGGCACAGGTGTGACATTTGAGGGGCAAATCTTGCCAGGCACCGTGATAGCCATCATCAACCTTATTGCGTAAATCGATGGCATTGCATTGTGTGCCCGAGCAAGTGCGGCAGGTGTCCTTGTCGTAGAAATCACAGTAGACATCCGAACTACAGCCACGAATGGTGGTGTTGCGACTTAAGGCGGTCACGCAAGTTTCACTCTCGCTCACTATGGGGCAAGCTCTGGCAGTTTCGGGGAAGGATTCGCAATCGTCATCATCCTCACTGCTACAGGAATAACACTGCTGACGATTGGCAGGGAATACCTAGGCAGAGCAAAACACGTTTAAACGTGAAAACGAACACTAGCTAATGACGCGAGCTTACCTCTCGGTTGCAACCTTCGCCTTGGCAAACGGCACACTTTTCAGTTTTGCCCAATAGACAGGCGACAAAATCATCGGCCTCCAAGTCGCTGACACAACCGCGAACGGTAGAGCCATCTGTGAGATACGGAGGAAAATTAGCATTTAGCAAAAAGTAATGTGTCGAACTTATAAACTCACCGTTTTCCAACTCATTGTAGCACTGGGTGTTCGGCAGCTCGTTGCAGGTCTTGAAAGTACCTACTTCATACGCATTCGTGGCACACAACTCGTTGTCCTTAGAATCACAGACAGTACACTTTTGAGCAACGGGCAGTGTATCCAAACTGTTGCAGTTGTTGCCCTCGCAAACATAGATGCGTTTTGTCTTGAGAATGCTTTCCAAGTCCTGATTGTGGAACGCGCTGATGCATCCCATTTGCGTTACTGAGTTGGCCGAGTCGAACCAGGCATAGCATTGATCATCTTGCTTGTACAGTGGGCATTGTAGTGGTGTAGGGTCTTCGCACGAGTCACCTTGGCAAGTGTGACAGCTTAGACGATTCTCCGGCACATTAACGATATTACAGGCAACACTGGTGCAGGCATGGCAAGTTTGGTCTTGTCCATTAATACAGATATTCTGATCCGTGGATTCCTTGTCGCTCAAGCAGGTACGCGTTAGTTCGTAGCTGGAGCTGTTACTGCTATCGGCAGGATAAAGAGCAGTCATGCAGCCACCTTGACACTTACGTGTCTTATGCTCGCTGCTAAGTGGATCCCAAACGCAGCTCTGATTCTTGTGAGAGTCACAATAGACACAGTCGACAAACACTGATTGTGTGTAGGCCGTATTACAGTCGTTCGACTTGCAGCTAAAGCAATTTGCTTCATTCTCATCGCAGTAAGCTTCATGTTCCTTGAGAACAGCATCACTGCAACCGCGACTTATGACATCGCCACTAACATCGAATATCGTCAGGCAATCTTGTTGGTTGTTGTTCTCACACGTTGCGGAAACAGTGGTTGAGGTATCTTTGCAAGCTTCACCGCTGCATGTCAAACATTTCAGTGGCAAATCCTGCCACTTGCCAAAGTTGTCGTCCTGTTTCTTGGCCAAGTTGATGGTGTTGCAGCCATTGCCCTCGCACTGGGAACATGCTGACGGTTTACTGGCATCGCAAAGCACACTGGAACTGCAGCCACGCGTTGTTACACCGTTGACGTAAGTTGTGGCGCAAGTATCCTGCGGCGCGTATTTGGGACAGATACTCAGGCTATTGGGTTTCGACTGGCAGTCGGCATCGCGGATTGAGTCACAAATGTGACAACTGCTACGGTCGGTGGGATAAATTTCCTTATTGCAATTATTGCCCGTACAATGCTGACAAGAGTTAGAGGTACCGTTGCGACAACTGGCAAACTCATCTCCGTTCAAGCTGGAGACGCAACCTCTTTCTGTTTCGCCTGTGGGCAGCACACGAGAGTAGCAGCCGGTATTTGGCATTTTGCTGCATGTAGTTGAACTGCGCACTGCAGACGGATTGGTGGCACAGTTGATGTCGGTGCGTGAATTGCACAGAACACAGGGTTGAGCTACTGGCAGTGCATCGAAGGAGTTGCAGTTATCGCCCTCGCAGTAGAGTATACGTTGATCTTGGAACAGGAAATCCGCTTCGCTGTTGCTGAATTCGCTGCGGCATCCCTTGGAAATAATCGTGCGTGTCTCATCGTATAGCGTAAAGCAACGATCTTCTGGACGATATGCAGAGCAGGTTTGCTGCGGAGGATCTTGGCAGTCATCTCCAGTGCACACGTAGCAGCTCAGACGTGTTTCAGGAATGGCGACCTTGTTACAATTTGCACTGTCGCATGCTTGGCAGTTTTTCTTTGTGCCAGCCACGCATGCATTAAGGTCATCCAGTTCCATGTCATTTAGACACGATCTAGCTAAGTTGTAGGCTGGATCCGACTCAGGCTCGCGCTCATACAATACAGTCATGCACTGTTTGTAGCACATTCGTGTCTTCGTGATGGACTCTACCGAGAACACACATTTTCCATCGGTATCGGTGTCGCATGCCAAGCAAGAAATGTACTCGCTCAGACTTTTGGCTACATTGCAGCCATTTGAGTTGCAACGTGGACATTTGCCCTCATTCGAATCGCAGTAGAGAATATTATCTGACTCGACAGTGTCACTGCAGCCGCGCTGAATCACAGCACCCGATTCATCAAAGACTGTCACACAGTTCTGTAGCGGATTATTTTCACACTTTCTAACTATGCTACCCTCCGCGCAGTCCTCTTTACCCTTACAAATTCGGCAATTCAATGGCAATCCCTGCCATTTGCCCGGCTCACCATCGTTATCAAGTTTCTCTAAGTTAGCAGTGTTGCAGCCATTTGAATTGCAGACGCGACATGTTTTCAAATTGTCAGGATTGTCGCACGACAAAGTTGTAGAACAACCACGTTCTGTCACACCATCGCGTATAGTGGAGACGCAGGTGTCATTCACCGCATAAACCGGACATACCTTAGAGTTTTTGGGGCTAGTACTGCAGCTAGGATCATCCTTAGAATTGCATTGATAGCAGTTTAAGCGAGTGGGTGGATACACATCGATTTCATTGCAGTTATCTCCTGAACAGACCTCACACTTATCATCGCTGCCCTTAAGGCAGTCATAGAAGACATCGTCATCAAGCGAGGAAAGGCAATCACGTACCGTGTTACCTTCGCTGTCAATACGTGTGACACAGTCGGTGTACGGCAAGTCTAGGCAACGTTCCGAATTACCTACTAGGTTAGGGTTCGTAGCACAATTTGTATTATTCGCTGAGTTGCAGACAGAGCAGAGTTTGGGTGTGGGCAAAGAACTCAGTGTATTACAGTTCTTTTCATGGCATAACAACAATTTTTTCTGTTTAATCATTTCGGTTACGGAGTCTGAATCCAAGTCACTGCGACAACCCATGAGTTCAATAGAGTTTTCATCATTGAACAGTGTGTAACACTGATCGTTAGGATGGTAGGCGGCACACTTCTGCGAAACAACATCTTCACAATCATCGCCAGTACAGTAATAACATTCGTTTCTTTCCTCAGGAAAATCTATCGAATTGCAAAGTGCACCTTCACAATATTTGCAATAGGGATCAGTGCCAGCTTTACAAGAATCGCGTTCTTCTTTGTCCTTGTCGTCCCAGCAAGAGCGCTTCATATCATAGGCAGAATCATTCGAACTGGAACGTGGATATAAAGCAACCATGCAACCTGTGTTACACATGCGTGTACGCGTTGAACTGTCAAAGTTGATGGCGCACGATGGGTTTTCGTTGGAATCGCAGTCATAACAGTTGATGTATTGTTCCCTTGTTGCAGCGTTATTACAGCCATTTGACTTGCAAGCGATACAACTGCCAGAGTTTCTATCGCAGTAATCACCGTTGGCCTCAATCACTGCATCACTACAACCACGTGCCTGGACACTACCGTCACTCCCATCAAATACAGTCATACATGTTTGCAGATTATTACCCTCGCATTTACCTAAATTTCCAGTACTACTGGCACAGCCCTCCCCCGAGCAACTATAGCAATTCAGCGGGAGTTCCTGCCATTTTCCAGGATCACCAACATTGCTTTCAAGCAAATTGACAACATTGCAATTATCGGAGTTATAGCACAAGCGGCACAAGTTTCTATCGCTTGCATCGCATGTGAATTCGGAGCTGCAGCCACGATAGGTTTCACCATTAACCAACTTTGTGGCACAGAATTCACTGCTTGTATAGTAAGGGCAAATGCCTGCAGCATTGGGTTGAGTTGCACATGTGGGATCATCCAGAGAATTGCACTGATGACACCTTCGGCGATTGAATGGAAATAGCTACGGAAGAATTTCAAAGATGAAGGATATGTATTTTCAAAAATCAAGAAGAACTAGTGTAAGCTTACCTCGTTGTTACATTTATTGCCAACACAAGTTTCACAGTCTTTGGTGTTACCATACAGACACGAGACCAATTGGTCCGTTGGTAAGTCACTGACACATCCACGTTCGGTATTGCCTTAAAATAAAAATAAAATTAAATAAATATAACGAAATCGTTAAGGATCTTGAGTGAAAAAAGTAGAGGCTCCCTTGAGGCTTGATTCCTACGTTCAGAAATACCTTTTGCTACATATCTTCTTTCAATAAATATGTCCTCGAGAAATTAAATATTGTTCTATGTTCGGCTGAACCAAGATTAGAATAGCTTAATCAAACCTCACTTAATTTGTACATGCAGCTAATGTCTTATGATGCAAACGTTTTGATGTGGCTTAAGGTACTTTCGCAAACTTGCTCTCAAACAAAGACCGATTAAGATACTTCATCTTCTAAACAACAACTCACCTTCATTAACTCTGACGTAGCACTGTGTATTAGGCAGTGCCGCACACCTTTCAACCTCCACTAAAGTATTGGGACTTGTTGCACATGCTGTATCCTCTGAAGAATCACAAACGATGCAACTGTTGGGTGTGGGTATTTTTTCAAAACCATTGCAGTTATCTCCTTCATCACACAAGAGTAGCAAATGTCTGATCTGTGCAACAACGTCTTCGGATAAATCACTAAGACAACCCAGTTGCTCTATATCACTATCGTTGTTGAACATCAAATAGCACTGATCATTTTCCATGTAGATCTGACATCCTTCTGCAACGGGGTCCTCACAATCTTCCCCTTTACATTTCCAGCATGACAAACGATCCTCCGGCAGCATAGCTTTATTGCAATTGGCTTCCGCACAGGCCACACAGTTGGTATTACTTCCATTCTGGCACTCAGTTTGGTCAACCGCTTCCAAATCATCCAAACAGCTACGGTTTGTATCATATATTGTGCTATTGGCTGTACGTGGATGCAGAACAGTCATGCAAGCTTTATTACACTGACGTTTATTTGTCAGTACAGCCTCCACGTTGTAGGCACAGTCAGGTTGGGTTAGGCTGTCGCAATAAATGCAATCAATATAATCCGACTTGCTTGTTACGAAGTTGCAGTTGTTAGAATTGCAGTTGTGGCAATTGTTAGTGTTCTCATCGCAATAGTCGGATTGAGCACGTTCCACAGTTTCGCTGCAACCACGTTGAATGACAACACCGTTTTCATTGAAGACAGTCATGCAATATTCTTCACCGGAGCAGGCCTCGCTTGGAGGCGTTCCGGTGCAATCTTGCTCATTGTCGCAAACATGACATGTAAGCGGTAAAGTTTGCCACTTTCCAGGCTTTCCATCTGCAGTACGCTTAACATTAACTTTATTGCAATTGGCCCCTTCACAAGTTTGACATTTAGTGCTATTATCGCAGGTAACTTCAGCACTGCAACCACGTATTGTAACACCGTTAGTTGTAAGCTTAGATACACACTTATCATCTATTGAGTATTTGAGGCAGATTTGAGTATCTTGTGGTTTGGTTTCACAGGTAGTTGAAGAGTCTGAGCTGCAGGTGTTGCACGTAAGGCGATCAGCTGGATGAATCTGTAGAAGAAATACATGTTTTAGTTCTAGGAGTTCTTAATGTGTGCCGAATGAGTATTTTTAATGTTCCTTGTATTCCAAAATGAACAATGAAATAATCTGAAAGTTAAGAGTTTAAAAAGTACTCGAACCTTAAAAACGAAAAAATATATGTTTTTCAAAATATTTCCCAAAATCATCGAAAGATGAATGAAATTAAAATTAATACCATGAATTCCTTGATAAAAGAATAAGGCTAGGGCAAAATAGTCCGAGTCCAGAAGGATGCAAAAAAGTTAATTTCGGTGATTTAGAAGGACACGCAACAAAAGGAACCTAGTCGGCCTTTTCTTGGGCACGACCAGATGGCCAACGTCAAATGTAACTTGTATGATATTAATTGAGAATAGAAGTAGCTCCTAAGACAACCCTAGTTTTAAGAAATTTTAGATTGACCGGAGAAGATATGATTAAAGGACAGAAGGACGAAGGCTATCAGATTATATAGCATGACAACTTTTTCGGTTAAAAGCCCTAATTTCAACTCTCCTAAAAGATGGTGCGGGCTCTTCCGGCTTGGAAACTATTGAATCAAATGGTTCTTTAATAGATCCAAGACTAATATCCAAAGGATCCACGCCGAAATAATAGATTCCAACATGCAAAATCCTCTAACAATGATAAGTTCGATTTCGCCCGTCTTTCAATTGCACGGTAAAGTTGTGGAATAGATTCCCTGCGAGCGTGTTTCCCGGCAATTTTGAGCTGTGCAAGTTTAAAATAAATCTTCACCGAAACTACTCAATCTATCCCCACCCTTCAACTAACTATCACCAATCTTCCGAATCAATGCTTACATATTTATAGGGGGTATCCCCTGAACGTTGGTTCAGTCTAAAAAAAAAGAAAAAAATTAACGCTATCGGGATCAGCGCCCAAAAACTTTTGACAAAAAGAAATATGATTAAATTAAAATGTATGTACGAACGAATGATGACTGAAAGTATGATAGCTTACTTGCTTATTACAATTATCCCCAAAACAAGTTACACATGTTCCATTGCTATTATCTTGCAAACAGCTGACAAACTGCTCATCTACCAAGCTGGCAAGACAACCACGCTCTGTCGATCCGTCTAAAAATTACACAATAGTTTAACTCAAATCCTCGAAACCGGTCACAAAATATATATCTCACTTACTTGGTAGTATCCGACTGTAGCACTGTGGATATGGCATTTTTTGGCAGACTGTGTCTGATGATACACTTTCTGGTGCAATTGCACACTGGGGATCGGTCAGTGAATTGCACAGTGAACAACGTTGTGCTGAAGGTAAATTGTCAAGTGAGTTACAATTGTCTTCATCACACATCCACAAACGTTTAGCCCTTAACAGTGTGTTAAGTTCAGGTGCATCATATTTGCTCTTACAACCCAGTTCCACTATAGAGCCTGATTCATCATACTCCACAAAACATTTATCGTCTTCTTGAAAAGCTCGGCATGTTTTCGTCACTGCGGACTGACACTCGTCACCCGTGCATTGATAGCAAGATTTTCGAGCGCCAACTATGTCCGTGTTGCATGTGTTTCCAGAGCAAGCTTTACAATTCACATCCTTTCCAGCTGTGCAAGCCTCACGTTCATCCAAGTCAAGATCATCTAAGCAGGAGCGTAACAGTTCATAAACCGGACTTACATCCGATGTGCGTGGATAGAGTTTTGTCATGCAGCTCTTATGGCATTGACGCGTGCGAGATATTTCATTCGCCGCAAAGGTGCATATGTCACCTTTACTGGCATCGCAATAGAGGCAATCGACATATTCACTCTGTTCACGTGCCAAATTGCAACCATTTGACTTACAGTCAAAACATGTATTATTCTCATCGCTGCAAACGTCATCGAGTAGATTGGAGCAACCACGCTCTAAGACTTTGCCAGTTTGGGAAAATGCTATGGTACAGGTTTGCTTGTCATCGTCATTACATTTGTTAAATTTGCCCAAAGATGCGGCACAGCTTTCAGTGTCATTGCAATGGTAACAATTAAGAGGTAAACCCTGAAACTGACCTGGATCGCCAACGTATTGAGCACTCAAATCAATTGTATTGCAATTATAGTTGGTGCAAGATTTACAGGATTGACGATTCAAGCCACTACAGTTAAATTCTGTACCACAACCACGATATGTAATGCCATTCTCAATTTTAGTGGTACACGTATCATTGGGATCATAGATAGGGCAGACCTGTGCGGAAGTTGGCGCATCTTCACAATTAGAGGAGTCCAAAGAATTGCAACGTAGGCAACGCTGACGACTATTGGGATAAGCTTCGCCATTGCAGTTGCTTTCTGAACAGATGCGGCAGTTGAGATCTTTACCCGTGTTGCAGTTAATAAAGTCTTCTGTGAGTAAATTGTACTGACAACCACGCTCTGTTGAGCCATCTGGAAAGAAAGAAAAGAGGTTTTATGACCGAGTTTAACAAAGTTAGAATTGGAACTAACCTTCTTGTATGCGTACGTAACATTCGGTGTAGGGGTAGTGAGGACACCTGGAGATTGATTTCACTTTGCTGGGATCAATGGCGCAATTGATGTCAGTCTTGGAATTGCATATATAGCAGAGACGTGCCGGTTGCAAGTTTTCATATGTATTGCAGTTATCGCCATCGCAGATAAAGTATTCTTTGATATCTTGTAAGACTTCTGCATTCGTAAGGTCGCTGCGACAGCCCATGCGTATGGCGCTATGTGTGACATTATCAAAGTGAATGTAGCATTGGTCGTTGGCAGCATAATTGGGGCATTGTTGCGACACTGGCTCATCGCAATTGGCAGCCTCACAATAATTACAGCTAAGGTGCTCAACGTCTTTGGTGTTCCATATATGCGAAAGAGTATCTTCCGCTGTAGCTGTGAAAGAGAAAATATGTAGCTAAGAATTACAATTGCTTATAGTTTTAAAAGTTATGCAGGGACTAAGAGATGAACTTAATCAGAAGAAATACAAAAAAAACAAAAACGGGTAAATTTTAAGCCCTTGCCCCTTAGCTGTGAAAGTATGTAGATATTAAGACGAAAATGCCGTTTAAGAAATTAGAACCGTTTTGATTTGATCTGTTCAGCGTAAGAATATCATTATTTTAACCAGAAATATTCAAAATTTTTCAATATTTTTTGTTCTTGTTTCTTAACTGAGAAGAAATAGCTGTGAAAAGAAAAGTAGTATACAAAATAAAAGTTACTTCTATTTAAATTATTTATTTAAAGGCTACCGTTATCTTAACAAGAAGCTATCGCATTTAACCTTTATTGAAACTCCCTAGCTCTTAAAGTAGATGTAAAGAGGACAATACAAAGTAAGAAATTAAAACATAAATTTATTTCATCTACTTATCGTGAAAATATCGTTATCTTTATCAGAGAAAATCTCGATTTTCCAATATTGCGACATTGTCTCCTAACTGTAAAATAGGTGTGAAGGAAAATCAAGTGTTAAAAATCAAAGTATGTTTTATTTGAGGTATTCATCTAAAAGCTACAATTATTTTTAATGACTTTATGAAGCTATCGCATATAACCATTATTCCACCCTTCCTCCCTAGCCGTTTAAGTAGATGTAAAGAGAAAAGTACAGTGTTTGAAAGTAAAATCTCATTTTATTTCATCTGTTCATCATAAGGATATCGTTCTCTTTATTGGAAATATCGCAATTTTCCCATATTGCGTCCTTGTACCCTAACTGTAAAATAGATGTGAAGAAAAATCATGTGTTAAAAATCAAAGATCCTCTTATTAGAGCTATTCAACTAAAATGTACTGTTATTTTTTCAAAAACTTATCACACTTAACCATTAGTGCACCCTTGCTCCCTAACTGTTAAGGTAGATGTAAAGATAAAAGTACAGTGTTTGAAAGTAAAATCATATTTTATTTCATCTGTTCATTATAAGGAAATAGTTCTCTTAATCGAAAATGTCACAATTTTCTAATATTGCGTTCTTTTACCCTAACTGTAATACGTGTGAAGAAAAATCAAGTGCTAAAAATAAAAGTTGGTTTAATTTGAGCTATTTATCTAAAATCTATAGTTATTTTTACAAACTTTACGAAATTATCACATTTAAGCACTATTGAACCCTTGCTCCCTAGCAGTTAATGTAGTTGTTAAAATTAAAGTACAGTCCTTGAAAGAAAAATCCGATTTAATTTCATCTGTTCATCATAAGGATATCGTTCTCTTTATTGGAAATATCGCAATTTTCCCATATTGCGTCCTTGTACCCTAACTGTAAAATAGATGTGAAGAAAAATCATGTGTTAAAAATCAAAGATCCTCTTATTAGAGCTATTCAACTAAAATGTACTGTTATTTTTTCAAAAACTTATCACACTTAACCATTAGTGCACCCTTGCTCCCTAACTGTTAAGGTGGATGTAAAGATAAAAGTACAGTGTTTGAAAGTAAAATCATATTTTATTTCATCTGTTCATTATGAGGAAATAGTTCTCTTAATCGGAAATATCACAATTTTCTAATATTGCGTTCTTGTACCCTAACTGTAATACGTGTGAAGAAAAATCAAGTGCTAAAAATCAAAGTTGGTTTAATTTGAGCCATTTATCTAAAATCTATAGTTTTTTTTACAAACTTTACGAAATTATCACATTTAAGCACTATTGTACCCTTGCACCCTAGCAGTTAAAGTAGATGTAAAAATAAAAGTACAGTCCTTGAAAGTAAAATCCGATTTCATTTAATTTTTTCATCATAAGGATATCGTTCTCTTTATCGGAAAAATCGCAATTTTCCCATATTGCGTCCTTGTACCCTAACTGTAAAATAGGTGTGAAGAAAAATCAAGTGTTAAAAATCAATGTTGGTTTTATTAGAGCAATTCAACTAAAAGCAGTTATTTTTACAAGAACTTATCAAACTTAACCATTAGTGCACCCTTGCTCCCTAGCTGTTAGAGTAGATGTAAGTAAAGAGGAAAATATCGTATTTGAAATTAAAAACTTTTTTTGATCTGCTTATCGTAAGGATATCGTTATCTTAACCAGAAATAATCACAATTTTTTTAATATTGCGTTCTTGTCTCCCTGTAAAATAAATGTGAAGGAAAATAAAGTGTTTAAAATCAAAGTTGTTTTCATTTGAGGTATTCATCTAAAAGCTACAGTTATTTTTACTAACTTTATGAAGTTATTGCACCCTTGCTCCCTAGCTGTTAAAGTAGATGTGAAGAGAAAAGTACAGTGTTTGAAAGTGAAATCTCATTTTATTTCATCTGTTCATCATAAGGATATCGTTCGCTTTATCGGAAATATCACAATTTTCCTATATTGCGTTCTTATAGCCTAACTGTAAAATAGGTGTAAAGAAAAATCAAGTGTTAAAAATCAAAGATCCTTTTATTTGAGCTATTCAACTAAAAGCTACTGTTATTTTTACAAAAACTTAGCACACTTAACCACTCACTCTTGCACCCTAGCTGTTAAAGAAGATGTAAGTTAAGAGAAATTTAACGTGCTTGAAATTAAAAACATTCTTATCGTAAATTCTTATCGTTATCTTAACCGGAAATAATCACAATTATTTTATTTTGTGTCCTTGTCCCCTAAGTGTGAAATAAGTTTGAAGTAAAGTCAAGTGTTTAAAATCAAAGCTGGTTTTATTTGAGCTATTCATCTCAAAGCTAGAGCTATTTTTACAAGAAGTTATCACATATAACCATTAGTGCACCCTTGCTCCCCAACTGTTGAAGTAGATGGAATAAAGAGGAAAATACAGTGTTTGAAATTAAAATCGTTTATCGTGAGAATATTGTTGTCTTTACCAGAAAAAGTCTAAATTTTCTGATATATGTACATAGTGTCCTTGTCGCCTACCTGTGAAATAGTTGTAAGATAAAATTTATTGTTTTAAATAAAAGTTTGTTACTTTGAAACTATGTATCTAAAAGCTGGCGCTATTACCATTATTGCGACCTTGTCCTTTAGCTTGGAAGTAGCTTTGAGAGGGAAGACTTAGAACGATTTAATTTTATCAGTATATTGAGGCTTTCGTGATCTTTACTAGAGGTTTATTGACTAATAATAATCCCTTGCTCCTAGCTGCGAACTGAAAACAACAGAGTTCAGAATGAAACCAATATTGTATTCTTGGCCCCTTATCTACACCTTACCTACAATAGTAATAAATTGTTGCCTTATTGGCACTTTTCTATTAGTTATTTTCTCAAAAAACGTTCAGCTTCTTTAAATATTTTTCAGTTTTATTATTTTATAGGTAAGATTTTAAAAATAATCAACTAGATTACTATCGATTTTCTAAATGTTGCTGATAGGAGTTAAAAAATTATTTCTTCGAGAAGAATTAAATGGCTTATATCTTATAAGAGATTTTGTAATTTAAAAAATATATATTCAAAATATTTTTAATAATTTTTTTAATACTTTTTATAATTGAAATTATTTTTTGATATTTCCAAACAGTTTTTTACTAACTATCAATGAATTTCTGTCTTTTATTCTTTGTCAGTTTTAACTTTGTAATCAACGATTATCGGTTGTACTGACTAAAATCTTAATTTTCTTTACTATTGATCAATTGCGCAATATTATATATCAGCATATTTCTGTTTACTTACTTGCAATGAAAATAAAATTGTATGGTACGCAGTAGCAAAACTTTTTACTGCCGCTTGTGTCTAAACTGCATGACAACACATGTTGCCAGCGACGTAATCTAGCTATAAAATACTAATAAATTAAGAACAATATCTACAAAATTGCCAATAAAATTTTAGCCCAATTGTGAGCGATTACTTGTAAATATCATCGGTTTATGATTATTACTACAACGGTACTAGCTTTATAGAAGGCACATTAGTTTATCAAGCAGTCAAATTTATAACTGGCTATTTAATATACTCTTTTCTACTAATTTCCTGAAAAGTTTTAATATCTGCTTTTTAAACATTTTTAAAACTCAACGATTCAAGTGGCAAAACCTTAATCAAAATAAAACACTTGTTTTGAATAACTCAATATCGAAATTAATCCTATAGAAAAGATCTTTAAAAAGAAAAATATTGGTGTAAAATTGTACAAAAAATCACATTTTTCATATAATAGATAATTGAAATAAGAATTTTAAGGTCTCTCCTTTTTAGTCATTGTATTTTTTTTTAAATAGTCGTTTTTTACAAAGTACAAACTTAGCATGATGTCTTTAAAATAGGAATTGACTGATTTTTTTATAAAAGGTAAGCGTGGCTGTTGTCCAGAAGTCATAATTCTATTCTAGCTCATACTTAATATAATATTGTTTAAAATCAGTATAACACTTCGCATATACATTACTCGCACATATTAAGAAAATTCACTTGGGAAAGTTCAATCTTTCAGAGCCAATCCTCAGCGTCGAACGTTCTCAGATTGAGTGTTGGAACATCATCAAGTTCACCACAATTTTGCGAAGAATATCATCTTTAGTGACGAAGCCCATTTTTATCGCAATGGCTACGTCAACAAGTAGATCTGCCTTAGTTGGAGCACGGAGAATCCAAGGCCTTGCAAATCCTTTTGGTCTAATCTGCAATCACTGATATCAATTTTAACGACATGTGGTTTCAAAAGGACGGTGCCACTTGCCATACAGCCATCTACACAATGCACTTATTTCAAACGAAATTCATAGGGAAGATTATCTCGCGCCAAAGTGATGCCAATTGGTCGCATAGAGATAATGCGATTTGACTCCGTTGAACTTCCTCCTTGGGGGTTTCCTCAAGGAAGGGCTTATGCCAAGAATCCTCGAACAATTCTAGAGCTAAAAAATTGCAATATTTGATCCAGAACTCTGTTAGAATGTCGTGGAAAATTTAAAGAAAAGGGCTTGCATGTGCAATCAAGGTTGAGGCGGCAATTTTAGCGATATTATCTATATATATAAAATGCTTGCATATGCAATCAAGGTTGAGGCGGCAATTTTAGCGATATTATCTATATATATAAAATGGAATGTGTGTTTGTTTATTTGTTTGTTTGTTTGTACCTTATAGGAGACCAAACCTCTGGACCGATCTTCCTGAAATTTTCATAGCATTTAACTGGGACTCTGGCATGATTAATAGGGTACTTTTTTCGACCACGCCCACTTTTACGCCCACTTTTTTAAAATTATGTAATTGCTCCCATATAGTTTTTAACAGATTTACTTCAAATTGTATACACATTATACTCCAGGCGAGGTAGAAATAAACATTACTTACGCCACGCCCCTTTTCACGCCAAATTTAAGTTTTAAACTTTTTGTTCTCTGTACAAATTTGTTCCTTCCAACGGATTATTTTTTATTTGGTAGTATATTGCTCTTAATACCTTTAACGTCGCCATATTACTATGAACCTCGCCCACTTCACCGCCCCCTTTTTTTAATTCAGATACTTATACCACTAACAATGTTTGCTATACAAAATACTTTTTTGTAATATGTATTTACCTAAAGTTTTATATACTTTTTATCTACAGGTAAGGTAGCCATAGATTTTTTTATTACCAAATCCCCCTTTTTCGCCCCATTTTACTTTAATTACAATTAATCTGCTTTCAATCTATATATATAAAAATGAATGTCTGTCTGTCTGTTTGTTTGTTTGTTTGTGCTTTATAGGAGGCCAAACCCTTGGACCGATCTTCCTGAAACTTTCACAGCATTTTACTATGACTCTGGAAAGAATAATAGGCTATATGAAGTTTTTATTGGACAAAAGGCGTGGCACTGCCCATATAACCCAAAAATTTAAATCGCCATATTTTGGGCACTTTTTGACCTACGTTGATGCTATTTGGTACATATGGTATTGGCATAATTAGGAATACGTACCAGGAGAAAAGTGGGTGGAACCACGCCCCTTTTTAGAAAAATTAAAAACCTCAATATAGTCTTAACTACTGGACCGATCGTCATTAAATTTTCACAATAGGATATTCTTACGAAATAATAAATTCTTGACTATATAAAGTTGTGAGTGGACGAAGGGGCGTGGCCTCGCCCATATAACCCAAAATCTAAAATCGTCATATCTTCGGCATTTTTTAACCAACGGCGGCAGTATTTGCTATATATGGTATTGGCATGAATAGAAATACGTACCAGAAGAAAAGTAGGCGGAGCACGCCCCTTTGTTTGCGATATATTGGAGGCTGGACCAGATAACCGATCTTAAATTTTCACAGCGTTCAGCTTTGACTCAGGAATACTTATTACATGATAATATTTTTCGACCATGCACACTTCTGCACCTACTTTTTTACTACGTTTATTAACGGCTTTACCACAAATTTAAAATACAAATTAATTAAAATAGTGGGGTAGCTCCATTCTCATTCTCCCACAACTGACTGCGAAACAGCTGATTGTGTAATTTGATTGGTCTTAAAATAAAAAGGGGGAGCATGAAGCAAATTACATGCGATTCAGTGCTGAATTCTAATTGGTTTACAACAAAAAAAGAGGCGAAGCATTGCAATTATTAAATTAAATAAATAAATTTTTGTAAATATATAAATACTTTTAATTTTATTTTATACGAGGGGGGTAGCGAAGCACACCGGGTTCAGCTAGTTTATAATAAAATTATTTATTTCTCACTATATAAACACTTTTTATTTCATTTCATAATGATGAGGGTAGCACACCGGGTTCAGCCTTTTATTATAAAAAAATATATATCATTGACACGAAATTTGTACTTAATTTTGTTCTTATTTTTAATGTATTACACATTTCAATTATCATTTTTTAAATTTTAAAAACTATCATAAACAAATTAAGGCCACCTAACTTATCTCAATGTAACCAAAGTTTAGTGATAACCATTGTAATGAATGTTAAATTTATTTGAAAATATCTGTGGTTAATTAAACTCTGCTATTTTTAGAAAAGTTATTAGCCTTAAATAAAATTTTAGGCAGGACAACGTCTGCCGGGTCAGCTAGTATTCCATAAAATTCAATAAAAACTATCAGACATTTCAACAAAACAATGCGTTTTATTAAAAAATTTAAACGTCAGTAACTTCTGGGACATCCTATAGTTTGAAGTCTTATTAATGTGCATTTTAGATGATTTTCTATTATCTTCTTAGTTGTAAACATGAGAATTGTTATCATAAAATTGCATTTAAATCGAATATTCGACCACCTTCGATTTTACCTTCCATATTACAGAGTCATAAAATGAAGTAGAAATATCTTTATTTTAGGAATTTAATGAATTTTTATTTTAATGAATATTTTTATTGCAAAGCTGAACCAAATCAGTCGACAAACACACCCACTGCCCATATATTTGAAGTCGATATCTGGTTTATTTCATCAAAAAATTATCCTAGATCAAGAAAACTGAGTACACATAATTAATTCGTGTCAAAGACAAATTTTTGGATTTATGAACCAAATAAACCCATTAACACGCCCACCTGCTTTTTAACTGCACTTTTTAATGTACTGTAGTATATTTTGAATAAAAATTTTTTGTAATTATAATTAGTTATAATTTTTATAGTTATAAAAACAAATAAAAAAAAAATAAATTGGCCATTTTAGCCTTAGAAAAGACTTTGACCGAGCTTCTATTGATCAATTGTGTTGTGCGTGTTATTAAATGTTTGAACACAAATGATCGAGAACTGGACCTACGAGTTTAATGCCGGACTCCGAATCGCTTATGTTCTCAAGAAGCTTTACATGGCAGTTTTTACTCTCTGAGGCTTGCCATTATCTGCAGAGAGGTGACGACCGAACAGAAAAATTATTTCAAATGAAAAAAAAAATGAAAAAACATTCTGTCTGAGCTGGAATTGAACCATCAAATTATATTAAATCGAATTAGAATTGAATAATTATAATTAGTATAATTAGCTCAGATGTATAAAATGGTATACACATAACTTATTTGTGTTTATTTTATTATGTGTCTAGTATATGTGTCAAATAAATTATCTCAGAGCAATAAATTTTGGCACACATTACATTTTTATAATAACCGATTTGGGTTATCTGGGAGGAGGACGTGTTTGTCAGCTGATTTGGTTTATCAACTTTTTTAGCTAAAAAAAAAAAAATATTTGTGCAATATTTGATCAGTCAGGGATAATTTGTTTGGGAAATATTATTAAAGCTGATTACCGATTTTAGTTATATGGGAGATAGGCGTGACTTTTGTCCAATATAAAATTTGAAGTTTTGTGTGAACAATAAATTTTTCCTTAAAATTATACTTGAATAATTTCGTGATTCGACGAGTTCCCGTTGAATTTATTCACTCTATTTTTGTCCACTCGCTATGGGCGTGTTCTACTGTGCAATTTTATCACTAAAGCTTAGAAAAATAAGCCTCGTAGTAATTAAAACAATCAATATTTAAATATAGTATATACCAGATTTAACACTTTTCCATTATATCTGTGGTCATATGGAAAAACAACATATTTCGAGATATGCTCAAATTGAATTCTTTATTTCATCTAAATCTACGTATTCATAAGTTGTAGCAATTTTGAAACAATTTTAAAGCCAGAAGATAAAGTTAACATTTCGTAAGACATTTAAGAAATTAGTATAACAATATATCATTTTGAATCGACGCTATACTGAGCCAAAAATGCTCGCCTGAAAAGTTAAAAATTAAGATATGCTGTTATAACATATTGCCATATTTTGAATATACTTATAATAAAAATAAAATAAAATTAAATTAAAAAAAAAGTATTTTACTCGGTTAAAAGCACCCAAAAAAGTTTGCTTAGAATTTTTATAGTTTTTCAAAATTATTCTTGACTGTTAATACAATTTTATAAAAAATTCAAAAAAACTGTAGATTAGTGCTTTAAGTAATAGTTGTCTGTTTAATTTTTAAATAAAACTCAACGATTTTGTTAATTTTAATATATTGGTAGTTATATGGAAAAACTATTTGTCAAATATTTTTCCGGATTTTTTTAAATTTTTTAAGTTTTAAAAAAAAAATTAGGAAATTTTGTAAGTTAAAATGTATAATTATGCATGAATATAATTTATTTATATATTCAGAAATAATTATTCTGGAAATTTTTTTTATGTTACTTTCTGATTAAAAACAATTAATTAAAATATAATTTTTTACATACTACTATTTTTTGTACTATATATTTTATTGTTATTTTATTATGTACCACTTATTTTATTATAATATTATTATTTAGTATTATTACAAAATTTCTTTATTGAAATTTACATTTCGAAAGATATTAAAACGTCCTCGGCACACGTTGTCCTGCCACAGACCTCTTTACTGCCATTTACGAATTTTAATGCTAATTGGAAATAAAATTTTGTATTTTCACCATTCTTAGTATAGTTACCGAAAGTAACCATATGAACTAAATTGCCAAATTTTAGTGCAATACAACCAAAACCGTTCGAAATATAGCATTTTTTGGGTTTGTGGGCGGTAAAATGGGATGTCGCAACATTTTCTCCCTTAAACAAATCGATTTCAGCTTAATAAAGCTTACACCTGCCGCACTATGCTTCACTCTACGCTTATCCACTGAAAAAGAGGCGTTAACATAGTGCGACCACGCCCATTTTACTACAGTTGCCGAAAGTAACCATACGTACAACTTTACCAAATTTAAATCTTATACGACCCAAACCGTCTGAAATGCAGCATTTTCATGGATTTGTGGGCGGTAAAAGGAGGCGTGGCAGCGTTTGTTTTTATCATCTGAGATATTTGTACCTTGATAACAGATGTTGAAAATTTGGTGGCCTTAGGTGTTACCGTTCCTGATATCTTAAGAGACACCACACGAACGATTTTGTATGTATAGAAGGGTGGTAAAAGTAGGCGTGGCAATATTTATGTGTATAGTGACCACCAATTGGTCTCATAGCAAATACACATCAAGTTTCATTGTAAAAACATGCACAACTCAGGAATTATAATGATTTCTGAAATATGGGCGTAGTTACAGTTGGACCACGCCCATTTATGGTTGAGTTGCCCAGAATAATCATACGACGTAAATTAAAAATTTTTCGTATTACTTGAAACATTTCATACTTTTAATATTCTTATCAGTATGGATTCAATTTTTCTAAAATTCTAAATCTAACTCTCTAAAATTTCTCTGGATATACTACTTCACTTTTTCACTTAAGGGGTTACATACAGTTAGAAATTTAAAAAATTCGATTTGTTTTTTTATTCTATTATCGTAATGTACATATACTGAAGTATACACAAAAAAAAATTCATTTCAATCCAGTGAATATTTTCGAAGTTACAAGAGACGTGTCCGAGTTTTTCTCCAAATTATGTTTTTAATGTTGGTTTTTAATTTTCCATTTTATAAATAAAGAAAGATTGAAGGCCTAAATTTTTATTAAATTTTTTTTTTTTTTTTAAAAACCACCATTTGGTCAAACATTTTTATTTTTCTTATTGCTTTAATGAATAACCAAATATAACATTATATTAACGATATATTTTGGTGCTTTCATTGATCCAGTCCAGAGATATCGTGCTCACCGCCAGACGCCATTTTTAGAGGCGCTTCCGGAGATCAGCTGTAGCAAATTTAAAATAATTATTTTTACAATTATAAAACATTTGAATACACTCAGAAGTTGCCATAATATGTGTACAAATTTTTACATTGATAAATTATTAAACTATCATAAGGAAAATTCTTGAAAAATCTATTTTTTTGGGCCTACTGACTGTGTATAGCCCCTTACAGAATATTTCACAGGCAAAAATGTCTGTCTGTTCGTTAACTTAAAACCTTTTTTTATGTTAGCGGCAAAGTGTTTTTTTTTTGTTTTTTTTTGTGATAAATTTTTCATTTCTAGAAAAATTTTTGTCCACCAACTAAGTAATTACAACTTATGTAGTTTTCAATTTCACTTTTCACACAACAATATCCCATGTTTTAACATTTTGTGTAGTATTTTATTTCGAGCTCTTGTGTAAGGAGTTAGGTGCTTTCAGTGTTATTTTAAATTATATATATTCTCATATTTCATTAATGCATATATTTTGTGCTAATTAATTTATGTTAATCCTTTTTGAATTTTTTTTCTTTTGTTTTCCATCAAATATTATACGTATGTATTTCACCACGTTTTTTGCACCTACCGAAAGCACTGCTCGAGCACAATAAGAGGAGGCCAAGGGCTAATCCTATTTTTAGTCTATGGGGCAACATTGGGCCCGCTTTGGTACGATATTCGCGACCAAAAAAAATTTTGGCAACTGGTCTGTTCACATGAAGACAGCGTCTTTTATAGAATTTTGACCAATATAAAACTTTATCTACGAAGAATTATTGCATATATACCGCGTTATAGCAGTGCGATAACACTTCAGCCTGGATTGGAAACATTTATAAATAATATTAACAACAATCTTGTCGATATGATTTTTTTTTTCTTTCACACAATTTATTGGCTAATATTTTCATATTTTTATTTTTGTTATTCTGTCTTCTTCACTTGTATTCGCACATATTACCTAAAGTGGGCTTAATCTAGAAAATAACACAGGTACAAATGTTCGTACATAATAGATTAGGGCTATAGTTAGTGATAGCTAGTGTTGGTACATATTAAAGTGATGTACAGATCTTTAGTGATTATTCTAGCGATTAGAATTAAACTTTAGTCTAGTAACGAGCAATATTATTGCCGGAAAATACAAGCTATTAATAAATAATACACAATAAAATTAAAATTACAGGCTTTGGACGCAACACGTTACTATCGCTTATTAAATTGGCAATACAAAAGTTATCAAACGATTAGAGTTATAGCTGTAGATTGTAGAATTGCCTACATTTTTTATTGTGTCCTACATGTAAAGCTTTTAATTTTTTTCTTATCTCGCTGTTATTGTTGTTGTAATTTATACCGTAGTTATATAAACTACTCGAAATGGTTGCCATTTTGCAATAAACACGGTAAAGATTATCTACACATGTTTTGCTGTTTTGTCACCGTATTAACAATCGATAATTGGCCAATGCATTTAAGTCATTAGAAAATAAACGGTGTCAGCAGATTTCTGCATTATCATAAAATACCAAGGTATTGATTCGTACTATTGATAACCTTTCATAAATAAATGCATAAAAAATATCGAGCCATAACCGCAGAAAAAGTGTTACCAACAAAAAAAAAATTTTACAAAAGAAGAAATTTTCTAGTTTTAATTGCATTAACAGTCGTTGCACGTGCAATACCGCATATCCGCCACTTGCACATATACTCATACGGTGATAGTAAAATCTTGAAAGAGTGTAGAGCAACTGATTTTTTTTTAACTATTGAATGAATTTTCAACTGAACTAAACTTTTCTTGAACTAAGATATTTAATTAGGGCTATTACTTTATTGAAATAAGTATAAAGTAGCCATCAAAACTTTAAAAACTGAAACCAGGAAAGCTAAAAGATGCTTTTGGAAACAATTCTGTGAAGGAATTGGAAAAATCTCAGAGGCATCAAGGCTACGCAAGATCCTCGCTAGTACACCATGCACACTCGGCTATCTCAAAGATCGGATGGTACATGGGCAAAGTCTAGCGAAGAGTCTCTTAACCTCCTGTTAGACAGGCGTTTCCTTGTTAGTGGTGCGCCTTTGGGTGCACAAGTGTCTAGCTCTAGCTGTCTAACACAGGATACAGAAGACATAGTCTCCTATAGGAAACTAAAATAGGCGGTTAACAGTTTCAAGCCCTATAAATCACCAGGGCCTGATGGTGTTTACCATAAAGATATAAAGAAAGAGGCTGAGAAATATATTCTGCCTTGGCTTCGTACTATATTCAATAGTTGCATAAGCCTGACATATATCCTTAATGCTCGGAATTAAGCGAGAGTGGTTTTTATACCTAAAACAGGGAAGACATCACACACCACTTCCAAAAGTTGTAGGCCTATAAGTCTAACGTCATTCTTGTTAAAGACGTAAGAGCGTCTAAGTGATTTGTATCTTCGCGACAATATCGGCATCACAGCATGCATACAGCAAGGGAAGGTCTGTGGAAACGGCTTTACACTCATTGGTCGGGACCATCGAAAGATTCTTCCTGTTTTATGAATTCACTCTTGTTGCCTTTCTAGACAAACGGGAAGCATTCAACAATGTCCACAATCTATACGACTGGAGTTTCTTAGGTTAGAAGTGAATAATATCATCACTTATATGATATAGGTGCCTACAACGCTGTGAGATCGGTGACAAGAGGTACGCCACAAGACGGTGTACTATATCCACTTCTCTGGAATCTGGTACTGAACAATGTGCTACTGTCTCTAGGACCTTCGCCAGAGGACCGCCAGAGGACCTTCGGGTAATCTGCCCGTTCAAAGCCAGGAATAAAAGGGTGATGGTTGGTCATGGGGTGGACAATTTATGGGGCACGGCCCATGAATTGATCTCAAAATGAGTTCATTCTTGAATTTTCATCCGATTACCGTAAA
Source organism: Dichetophora obliterata (assembly GCA_963920525.1). Classification (NCBI taxonomy): domain Eukaryota; kingdom Metazoa; phylum Arthropoda; class Insecta; order Diptera; family Sciomyzidae; genus Dichetophora; species Dichetophora obliterata. The sequence goes on from OY986437.1 coordinate 47,022,218, forward strand.
ATAAAAAGGTTTACCTTGAGCCTTGGTTGTTGGTGTCAAGTCTTGGAAAAGGCATGGTTTTGGTATTAAGTTATCATAACATTGTTATTGTAATACGATCAATCCAATATAACTTGAAGAGTGGGGGCAGTCTTCATCCATCAATGATGATGTAACAGTGGTTTTATCTTCTGGCTGTGGTCAGCTCAGCCTTACCAGGATCGAGTGAAAGATCCACAAACTTTCATCAAATAAGAACGCAGTCGGTGTTTGTTTTAATATTATAATTTTGAATTTTATTATTATACTAGCTGATATACCCGGTGTTACTCGAGAGTCATTTATATAAACATTTTAACATACACTTCTCGATTAAATGTTTTTTAAAATCGGGAATAATGAAAAACATGTTGAATTTTATTTGAATTTTATTTTATTTTATTTTATTTATCCACCGTTTGCTAGGTAATTGAACGAACATTGATCCAAAAAAGGTTAGGAAAATTTCTGTTGTTGGTGGTTCCATCTCTTGCGGTGAGCTAATTGAATTCAAAGAAGCGGTACGAAAAACAGATTTTAAAAATTAAAAAGAATTTTTATATTTACTCAATCTTAAAGCAAGCACAATTACCTTTTCAACAAAATAAAAATTATGGTGGGACTCAATGCGTCCTTGAGATATGGACATTTTAACGTCTAAACAAAGATTTATATTAAAAAACATATTGAACTTTTTAACAAAAAAAAATGTTAATGAAATATATTAAAAACAGCAGAGTTATTGGCATTAAAAGTAAAAAATTTGATTTTCATATATTTTTTTTCTCATTATTAGCTATCAATGTATTATGAAAATTCGTTGTGCTAAAAATGATTGTACCTACTAAAATTTCTAAAAAAAAATGGCAGTACTGCATTATTTTACTTTTGAAAAGTTTGGTAGCAATAGCATTTTCGCAAAATATTTCGCAAAACTTATGTGCTAGCTGCATAAGAACATCAGATATTCTTCTGTAAGCAGAAAATAGCGCCACCTGTCTGTAATCCCAATCGTGTGGGGTTAAATTTGAAGAAACTTTTGAAAAAACATAATTCAGCTATTCAACGCAAGGTGTACGTATAGTTTGTACCCACACCTCTTACACATGTGGCGCCATCTATCTGTGAATTTAACGCACAGATCAAAACTAATGAAATAATTGTGCTGACCAGATGCGCATATGTTTTTTTATATCGCCATATAGCTGAAACTGCTTACATGAAAATATTAACTTTTACAGCATTCTTATTCACAGTCATCTTTTCGATAAAATTGTGATATATATACAACATTTAAAGTACCATTGATAAAGAACTACTTGACAACGGTGACACAATAGTGAGAATAAATACAGCCTTCACAACAAAACAAATTTAACAGGAGGGGGGTGGGGAGGCAAAATATAAGTAGATCATCTGATCACTATAAAGAAAATTTTATATAATACAAAATGTTCGTAATTACTTTAGACACACAACTGCATTCTTAGAGATATATGGGGACGTTCAAACTATATAGAGAATTTTAACACAAAACTAAGATTTATTAATAGTCTGGTATGAAAAAATAGATTTTTAGCCATAACTTTTGATTGGAAAGAGATATTGGGGTAATTTTTTCACATAAATTATTTTTGAGACTTGAATTTTTTGTAAAAAATATAAAAACAACATTTTGGAAAAAATAAATTTCGCGACAAAAAATCAAAGGGGGTACCCTTGTTGTTTTGATGACAAAAACAGTAAAATAATTTTTGCGCTTAGCTGGAAGATTTTTTGCAAATTAATGCTATGTCATATGAAAGGTAGCCAGATGTGCAATTTTTAATTGATTTCGTTTTTACAACAACAACAATTTTTGAGTCATTTTTTGAGTAAAAAGTCAATATTTTGGACTTTTTTTGACATAATCATAAAACATATATACACTGACTTAACGGTACAGTTAAACCTATTTTTGTAAAGTGATTTTATTGAACTTTTGAACAAAAAAAATTTTAATGAAATATATTAATGGACAGCGGAGATATTTGCATCGAAAGACCAAACTTTGATTTTCATGTCGTTTTTTTCTCATTCTTAGGCAACAATGTTTTATGAAAAAGTCGTTATACTGAAAATTTCTCCAATTTTGAAGATATGTGCATGTTTTTGATGTCAAAATAACAGAATTTTTTTAAAATTAAATACAAAAAAATCTCCTATACTAAAAAGTTTTATAATAACAAAATTACCGTTAGTTGAAAAATTTTAAAGGGGGCGTGGCAAAAACTAAGTATGTAACATTTTAAGTTGGAACGCACTTAATATGTATACCTAGTTTGAGCAAAATCCGTTGAGCCGTTTAGATTTGTATAAAGGCCAAACAAACAAACAAACAAACAGAAAATGAGTTTTATTACTATAGATTTTTCTTAAGATTACTTAATGCAGCGTGACATCAGTAGTTTGGGTAAAAGTGAATGTAGGCGGTCGAATGTAGGCGGTCGGAGGTTGTGGGTCCAGTTGACGGCAAAATCGGTATTCGGTAAATCGGTGGATTAGCAATCGGTATTTCGGTAGATTAGCAATCGGTAGTTCGGTAATCGGTAGAGCGGTAGTCGGTGGTTGATTGTTACCAGGGGCTCGTGTCCTAAAAGAATCTGAAGTAATGCTCACATTTAATATTTTTAGAGATAATCATGGTGAAAAAACCTCCATGAAGTTCGCACCATGCAAATATATATAATCAATAAACAATTTAATAAAGGTATGCCGACTGCGTTGGACGAACCAAAGACTGGTTCTCACCGCAAGTGCGACGTCTAAAACAGGTACTCAAAGGCGCCAAAACCCAAGCAAACCCCCCTTAGAGTATGCCGACTGCGTTGAACTAACCAAAGATGGTTCTCACCGCCGGTGCGACATCTCAAACAGAGACTCAAAGGGAAGAACCAGCAAGCTAGCCCGCCATTGAGTCACTGCGACCAAAAATGTAGAGTATTGGTTCTCACCGCAAGAGCGACATCTCATGCAGAGACTCTAAGGGAAGAGCCAGCAAGCTGGCTCGCCATAGAGTTACTACTTTGAGCTTACCTGAAGTAATGCTGCTTTGGTTGGTTTTGTGTCCCCTTTTATTCGATATGGACAGAAAACCAGTTGGTAATTATACGTTCAGTTTTGTCTTTGGCCTGCCTGGCTATGCATAGATAGGTAGTATGCGTATTAATTAGCGGCTTATGCAGTAGTGCGGTTGTGTGTTGTCAATAAGTGTTATTGAGTAGGTATGTAGCGTGAGTTTGTTTCTATGGTCTGGTGTCGTGTTGCGGCTGTGTGTTATTGCTGCTCTAATAATTATAAGTAGAAATATTTAAGTAATGCAATATGAATATATATATCGATAATATTTAATATTATAGTTTACGTAGTGTATAAAACTATAATATTTGTAACGTCTTTATATTTATAATAATAAGTAGGAATATTTAAGTAATATAATATGAATATATATATACATCGAAATTATTTAATAGTTTATTTAGTGTATAAAAAGTATGTAATATTTGTAACGTCATGTTACAATGAGGAGACTTGATCTATCGTTGTTCTGCAGACCTTTGTTTTAGAATTAGGGTTCTATGTAAGAGGCACACGCTTCCTAGTTTTCCGAAAGAGGCTTTTCAGAAGCCTTAATTAAGCTAACGAAGTTGCGTAAGTAGGATTCTGGTTCTCTCAGTATATTACCGGAAAACCAATGGTTATTTTTAACCTAGTCATGTACAATTCTAGTGACTGAAAGTGTCACAGTCAAATATAATTGTTCTAAGAACTTTTGGTCTATAGACGGAAGAAGAGCCTTGTCTGGTAGAACCTTGAGCCCGGTATTGACTGTCGTGGGCTTGGGTTTTCGGGGTTTCATACGCTCTGGCTGTGGTTAGACCCGGAAGGTTGTTGTGGGTTACACTTTAGTTGAACTCGGGTTGGTAATTCCCTTAAATTACTTAGAGAAAAATGGTAGATAAACTCTCGTATATTTCAAACAGTGAATGCTAGTAAAGTAAGCAACTACCGGATCAATAACTGTTACCTTTGGATTTTGAGAACAGGCGATAGGGAAACCTAAACAGTTTGAGTTGTGTCCACAAATGATTGACACACGGAACCTGATGACATACGCGACAGCACTATATAAGCATCGCTTCCTAGTTTTTCATGACAAAGATTACCCTTTTGATCATGATGACGAAGTTGCGTGCCAAAAAGTAAGGGTTATATTATCGGTGTTTATACCAATATGACCCAAGGTTATTTTAATAACCTAGTCATGTGCAATTTTATTGGCTGAAATTGTCGCGGTCATGTATATAGTTCAATTGAACTTTTCAATGTTGGTCTGTGCTATGAAATCAGGGGAACCTTTCTGGTGGATCTTTTGGATTCCGAAGGGGCGTTGGCCTGTGCTTTATATTGGTTCCAAGCTTTGGAGCTCCCTCTAGAGAGGGAAGCTTGCATGTGCGTCCGCAGGGGAGAAGGGGGGCAAGCGCAGTGAAATTTTGTATATATCTTCATATTAAATCAAAAAACCGTAAGCTTAAATTAAAAATTTTTAAGAGAGAAGCAAAAGCTGTTCTAAATTGTAAGTTGCGCTTAAACTTAGGGTTTTGAGAACTTTGTTAATAAAAACGTCGCTTTTAGTTGTAGCAGCTGAATAGTACTGAATTTTGTATGTATTTAAATACATTTATTTATTTAATATTCAGTATTTTTAGGCCGCGTTTGCGAAAAAAAATTGGTAGCGGTATCTCAATCGCGACAAAAATGCGTAATATGAACACGGCCTAATAAGTTACGATACCATTTTATTTACCCTTGTTTCACAAATGCTTTTCAATACGTTTTCTTAAATTAAAAAATTTTTTCTACGAATTTTTTTCGTAATTTTCAGCCACAAATAGAATACGTTGAATGGACGTAGTTTGGTGCACATTTCCATTATTTTATTCATATTCGTATAAAAACAAATGTATATTGTACGAATACATTTTCACACTTTCTTTAAAATGACATAACTTTTGAACAAAAAGCTGCACAGAAACCGTAGAGCATTTGTTGTAAACGTATGGTGTATTTATTAGTGTCTTAGTACACCAAAAATAAATTTATCAATTATTTATATGTTTTCTCTTTATATTTAAAAAAGTGTATGTTTTTTTAAATATTTTGGTAAATCTAGCTTTGTCTCCAAATTTTTATACTCGTAGGGTTATGTTATTTTTTGTCATAATAAAAATAGAATAAACTTCTGGGGAGTTTACAACATATTTATTTTTATCTTTTTTGTGTGGTACTAAATTGTAACCTCCATGGAAATTGCATATTAAAATGGTTTATTCTGCATGACAAGCAACTGTTATGCCATAGTTACTATGAAGTATACTAATGAATTTTGTCCTTACAAAAACATTTTGCATTGTTAACTGAGTCATTGAAAGGAAAAATGGTTTAAACAATTATTAGCTGTGTGTTTTCTAAAGACTCTAAAATTAGAGACTGGGGCGATTGAGCTGAAAGAGATTTTTTTCGACACCTACGGGTGGTTTAGGAAAAAATAACATTTGCCACACCCCCGTTTTACCGCACACAAATCAATAAAAGTGCTATATTTCAAACCGATTTTTTCGTACTTTGCTAGACTAAAATTTGGTAATATGTTCGTATGGTGACTGTCGGCAACTGTACTGAAAATAGGCGTGATTGACCTACAGGTCCGCCAACTTTAAAGAGTAAAATCGAGTGTTTTGTAATCATATACTTGACGTCTTCCTTCGATTTCGTTATTGTAGCATTTTTCATTTCTATGATATAGCGCAAAATGTGTTTAAGTTGGTCCAAAATTTCTGAAATACTTTTTTTTTACTTTTTTATGCCTTAAACATCGAAAACTACTAAAAAAGTCCACTAAATAATTTTCTCGTTCTAACTTGTGTGAAACGAAACACTGTGCAGCGTCTCTTTTATATATTTATATATTCAATGAAACACCCTGTTACCAAGAGGGTGTTTGAGATAGATCTCTACTTCAAAACAATTTTTTTGGGAAGGAACAAAGGAATCATATCACAAAAATTTAGAATTTTGTCCTGCTGGATTGATAAAATCCCACAATGTGCATCGTGTCGTTTGCTGGAAAAGAGCAGCTACTGGGTGCGCCAAAGATCGCTTCAGGCCGAGGAAAAGGCAAGCGCATTTCAGAAACTATTTACAATCTGAATCTAAATATTAGATTTATTAGAGGGATACAGCACATTTGTAAGGGATCCAAAACAAAAAGTGTTTAGTAGCGGTCACTGCTGCTCGTCACTGGATCTTCGGAAATAACAAAAAAATGAGATCATTAGTCAAAGAAATAAAATTGAAAAATTATGATTTTTCGAAAAAGGGCGTATGTTGAAATGTTTCAAATTTGACCAAAATTTCACTCATTATTTATTAAAAAAAATATATAATCGCCAAAAAAAAAAAGAATCATTCGTTCATCCGAAGAACAGTTATGTATAGAATAATTGATACAAATTTCAAACTGATTGGTATAGCTAAATCTAATGATCTAAATGATCTAAGCTAACAGTGATCACCGACTTCGAAAACATGGTTTTTGAGAAATACTCGTTTAAAGTTTTGATTATGATGTGCTTGCAAAAAAAAAATCCCTTATTAAATGTTATTAATCTTCAAAAGTTATAATACAAATAGTCTCAACTTTTTAAAGAATATTTTTGATGTATTCTACTTTTTGAAAATGAAAAAAAAAATATTTTGCCAAAAAATTTTCATCATCTGGCTCGTTTTTAATCGACAGTATACCATTCGTACCGGTAGAATTTACTGTAAATTTTTTTTTTGTAAATACTTATTATTAAAATTTCGAAAAAAATACTCCTAAATAAAGCTCTAGCTTAAAAATGACATTTACAAATTTTTTTTCATAAAAATCGGCACAGTACTTTTAGAGTAAAGCGGTAACATTACATTTACTCTTCAATTTTATATAAAAGTAGAGACGTTTATTGTTAAAATATTAAAAAATAAGAAATATTTTACACTCTTTTTGGTCAAAATGGCCGATGATTGTTTTTAATTTTTATAATAAATGTATATTAGGGAAGATGCTGTTAATTTTCCAAAAAGCCGCATATACCATCTCAAATACACTTCTATTTGAAGATAATGACACAAAAAATTCTACTAACTAAGATTTATATTTAGACACATAATAATTTACTAACAGTTGAGCTTTCATATTATAAAATTAAAATATATTTCTATACTATTATACAAAATTGAAGTGAAAATTTGAAGTTACGACTTTACTCCAAAAGTACTGAGCCAATTTTTATGAAAAAAATTATAAAATATCATATTTTTGTTAAAAATTTATTTAGGGGTATTTTTCTTTCGAAATTTTAATAATAAGTATATTTAATTAAGGTATTAAGTTTTTTAAGAAATCATCTCAGCTGCCACACATTGCTAATTCGTTGTCTTTTGAGAGCGTTTGTGTTGCAAGAGTTTCGATAAACTCCATGCTGCTTTCCATTTTTCTCTTTTTCTTTATGCTTAGCTAGCAGAGCACAACAAAAAAAAACTGATGAGCTTCGAGCTAGGCGAAAAGTGAGATACATATAAAATACAAAAAAGACCATCTTTTATTTCTTTGATATGTATTGTCTTAACCCAATAAGGACGATGATACCACATACAAATTAGTCAAAATGAAAATTAGTTAAAAATTAGCACATGTTGGAAGAAATTGTCCTGCCTTTAAGTCGTTAAGGAGATTGACCTGTTAGTAATTTTATAAAATCTAAATACGAATTCCTTTTTCAAAACCAATGCTTCAAAACTTATATTACGAGTATTACATACATTCAAGTTTATTTTAAGAACATAACATAGCAGAAATAATCATGGAGATAGCGACTGCAGCTGTCCTGGATGACACTAAAGAATTAGAGCCATTGCCTTGGCCTTCACCAGATCCTGAACCGGAACCTGAACCTGATCCACTTCCAGATCCTGAACCTGATCCACTTCCAGATCCAGAGCCTGAGCCAGAGCCACTACCCGATCCTGAACCACCATTTCCGGAGTCTGAATCTGAACCACCACTTCCCGATCCAGAGCCTGAACCAGATCCACTACCCGATCCCGAACCACCATTTCCAGAACCTGAACCACCATTTCCCGATCCAGAGCCTGAACCAGATCCACTACCCGATCCCGAACCACCATTTCCAGAACCTGAACCACCATTTCCCGATCCAGAGCCTGAACCAGATCCACTACCCGATCCCGAACCACCATTTCCAGATCCCGAACCAGATCCACTTCCCGACCCAGAACCTGAACCACCATTTCCCGAGCCTGAACCAGATCCACTACCGGATCCAGAGCCTGATCCAGAACCACTACCGGATCCAGAACCAGAACCAGAACCTGAGCCGCTACCCGAACCACTGCCTGAACCAGAGCCCGAATCATTATGTGGAATTTGCATCTGATTGCATCGTCTTATATCACTAGGCGAACAAAGAAAACAATCTCTGCGTTCTAAGCAATTTCGCTGTTCCATCAAACCACCAGCACACGAACGCACAGTACGTTGGCCATCATCTTGTACGAGACAATAGGAATTCATTGTTTTTGAAATGGGACAACGTGTAGCCATGAATATTTCAGGAGCATCGCGACAATCAGAATCCTAGGCATAGAAAAATAAAAACAAAAAATGTAAAACTTCTTTAACATTACAACCAAACTCACCGTATTAGAATCACATTGTATGCACGCGTAATCGCTTGGACCAAGGTTATTGCAAAGATCCGTGTTGCATTTATGGCACTCGATGGCGCCATTTGGATCCATTATTTGACATTGGGCGCGCATTTCCGGCGAAAGCTCTAGCAGGCAACCTTGCGCCTGAACAGTTTCTAATATTTTTGAAACAATTACAGTTAAGAAACAAAACAAAGAACTATTTTTTAAAATTATTAACACTTACGTCCTTCAAAAACCGTCACGCAAATATCCAGCTCATCGGCACAAGTCTCCGTTTGACTATAAGTTGTCCGCAAACAGTTGATGCCGCTGCATTGTTGGCATGTACGCAACGCTACAGCTGGACCGGTTATTTGTGCAAGGACCAATAAAACTATTGTGCTTGTCAACGATCGAAATACTGCTCTCGAATGTGCAACCATCTTGACGCAATGACAGCTATGCAGGAATTAAATGAGGTTTGATGTACCGTTTAAAATGCATATGTACAAAGTGTTTTTGAATTTTGCTTCTCTCACGATGTTGTCTTTGTACATACTTCAGATATAATCAGGCAAAGTTCTTATACTTAGTTTTTAATCTATTCGATAGATAAAGACAATTGAGTGTTAGGAAATATTTGGAGTTACATTAATCATCATTGTTTTTGAAATAACATTTTAAGTGTTTTTTAATATTAACATTGATATATTTACAGGGTAATTTAACAGCAAACTAGTTAAGAATTTTCACTTGGCCAAAGTACTTAGCACAGCGAAATACTTCACAGCCGTCTTAAGGAAAGAATGAAGGTTGTAATCGTCGAAAAATGCATAAGGTTGTGATTTTTTTTTTTAAATACGTTGTGATTTAATGATGAACATCTCTTTTATCATAAAAATAAACTTTTCGAGACATCATGAAAACCAAATATAACCTTGTAGAAAAGGTGATTAAAAACCGAAAAGACTGAATTTGAGTATGTAAAAGAGTTTCTCTTATGATCAAGTCCAATTGCTGAAGCTTTGGAAATACTTCAAGGTCATAAATAAATATCTCACGGTCTTATGTTACCGTTTCTTGTGAAAGTGTTTCAATATTTACTATTTCATCGTCAGTTTCATCGTTGTCCATAGAAACAGCGCTTTCGGTAATGACTAAAGTATCTCTAATTTCGTCAGAATTTGTTTCCAAATCGTCTAATCGGCTATCGTGTTTTATACCAAATTTGTGAAGTTGAACCTATTATTTGAAAGGAATAAAAAAATTTAAAAAGCTGGCTATCTTCACACGATCTATTTTTAATATCCATTTTTACGAAAAAAATTTTATTTGTTTGTAAATATAAATATCGTCGCTTGAAAAAAATTGATGTCGTATGTGAAACTTTGCACTTTTGAGCTTTTTGAGAAAAAAAGGGCTATAAATTGTAAAAAATAGCAGTAAGTCCACACAAATTTCGTTATCTATTGTGCAATGTGAAAACAAATAGGCCTGAAATTCCGAAGAATATTGCAAGGCCAGATTTTGAACTATAGCCCCTTTTTCTCAATAATCTCAAAAGTGGAAGTTTTTACATAAGGCATAATTTTCTCAAGCGTCGGTATGGAAATGAAAGTTTGGGAAAATGAATATAAGTACTTGTTCTACAATTAAAGAAATTATTTATACAACAAATTATATTTGAACAATTATTAGCAGGGGCTTGTAAACTGTATACTTTTAAAAAGGTTAAAAATCTTGTAAAGTACGAAAAATAGAGTTTATTTACAAAGTTAATAATAAATAATAAAGGATTTTCCATTAAGGACCTGACAACTTTTGTTTTTAAATAAAACGCAAACCATTTGAGATATTTCAAACACTTTATTATCGGCTTGCAGTACAATCAAAACATTTATGAATGGAACTTGTCTTCGTTCATATGGCCACCGCGGGCGCGTATGCAGCGGTCGATTCGTTGAACCCAATTTTCGATGACTCGGCCACACATTTCGGCCGAAACGGCCGCTATTTCGCTTTCAATGTTGGCTCTGAGCTCTTCTAACGTCGTAGGCTTGTTGGCATAGACCAATGACTTGGCATAGCCCCAAAGAAAATAGTCTAGAGGCGTTAAATCGCACGAACGAGGCGGCCCATTTCTTGAGATAACACGCTCATCACATTTACTCTTCAATAAATCTATTGTAATGTGTGCTGTGTGGCTTGTGGCACCATCCTGTTGGAACCACAAGCCGTCTAAGTCCATATCTTCCAATTCGGATAAATATGGCCATTCACAGTAACGTTACGATCATTATCGTCGACGAAAAAATATGGTCCAACGACGCCGCCGGCATGTAAACCGCACCAAACAGTTATTTTTTGTGGATGAAGTGGTGATTCATGAAGCACATGTGGATTTTCATCCGACCAATAACGCATATTTTGCTTACGAGCCTATTGAGCCAAAAATGGGCTTCGTCACTGAAGATGATTTTGCGATGAAATTCATCATCTTGGCGCATCTTTTCCAGAGCCCAATCGAAGAACGTACGTCACTTCAAATGGTCCATCGGCTTAAATTCTTGAGTCAGCTTGATCTTGTTTGGGTGTAAACCAAGATCTTGTAGAGGATATTACTTATATTACTTGTTATATAAGTTGTTATATCACTTGTTATGTGAAAAATTATTTTCAATCAATTTCAATTTTTATGTTTCAATATTTTTTGAAATGAAAATTTTAGAATAGAAAAATATATTGTCCAATAAAGATATAAATTTTTTAAATAAAAGTTTTTATAAAATAAATATAATCTTTAAAAATAAAGTACACCAACCACAAATTGGCGATCCTGCGATCCTGTAATTGAATGCTAAAAAATTCCGATAATAGAAAACAAATTTACAGAACTTTTAAAGAATTTCCCTTCAATAACATCTGAACCAAACTACTCCCATCCTGTGAAACATCATACCGTTCACAGAATTGAGACTAAAGGAATTCTACCTTTTTCAAAACCAAGACGTTAAAACCCGTTAAGACCCGATAAAACTGAAAATTGCTAAAACAGAATTTGAATACCTCGTCAAAACAGGTGTGTCGACCTTCGAGTTCTTCGACCGCATCCCCCCTACATTTAGTTCCTAAAAAGGATCTAAATGATTGGAGACCATGCGGAGATTATCGAAGACTCAATTGCATATCGATTCCAGATCGTTATCCACTTCCACATATTCACGATCTAAGTATCGAACTAAAAGACAAAACCATCTTTTCAAAAATAGATCTCGTACGTTCATATCACCAAATACCAATGGCAGAAGAAGATGTGTACAAAACGGCAATAACAACTCCATTTGGAATGTTTGAATTTACACGTATGCCATTCGGCTTGCGGAACAGCGCTCAAACATTCCAGAGATTCATCAATGAAGTCCTTTTCGGTCTTGATTTTGTATTCGCATACATTGATGATATTTTAGTTGCAAGTAATAAAGAAAACCAACATGTCGAACATTTAAAAATAATTTTTACTCGACTTCAAAAATACGGATTAAACATTAAACCTACAAAATGTCTTTTTGGTGTACCAAAACTCGATTTCCTTAGTTACGAAATTTCACACAAAGGAATTCAACCATCTAAAGAAAGAATAAATACAATTCTCAATTTTGAAAAACCAACATCTATTAGTAAATTACAAAAATTTCTCGGAATGATAAATTACTATCATCGTTATATTCCAATGTTAGCAGCAGAACTTAGTTCTTTGCATGACATGCTAACATTGGCAAATAAAAGCAAAACTAAACAATTAATCTGGTCAGACGAAACAACTACTTCATTTGAAAAAGTTCGATCACTTTTTGCTAGTAATACTCTTTTAACACATTTCGATAAACACGCATGTTTATCTTTAGCTGTCGATGCATCAACAAAATTCCGATAATGTTTTGGAACCGCTCGCATATTATTTCAAAAAACTTACGATGACAGAAATGAAATATTCTACCTTCGATAGAGAACTTTTAGCTATTTACCGTGCCGTAAAACATTTCAAACATTTTCTTGAAGGTCGAACATTTACAATTTTTACTGACCACAAACCACTGACATTCATACTAAATTCTAAAACTGACAGATCACCACGACAAACACGACACTTGGAATATATTGCACAATTTACAAATGACATACAATACATATCAGGAAAGAACAATATTGTAGCTGATACACTCTCCAGAATTCCATATATTGAAGCAATTTCAACAGAAAACATTAATTTTTTTAAAACTATTCGAAGAACAACAATCTGACAAAGAACTGAAATCGTTAATATCAACTCCAACTTCTAAACATAATTTAAAAGAAATTATTATTCCAATTTAAAACATTAAAATTTGGTGTGATATTTCAAGCAATTCTTCCAGACCATATGTTCCAAATTCAATGAGAAGAATTATTTTTGAGAAAGTACACTCATTATCTCATCCTGGAATTCATACAACAAGACGTTTAAAAAAAAACCTTTGATATTTACCTGCGCTACTTACGTCTTGCAAGCTTGTACATAGAAAAAATTGTTTTGATCCTGTTATGCACAAACATTTTTTTTTAATCACTTGAAGGGTTTTCAGTCTTTTAGATCTTTATTTTTTTAAGCCCTCTTAATATTATTATCATTAAAGCCATAAAAAGATAAAAAAAACATAAATTTGATTTTTTATAAATTTAAAACAGGCTAAAAAATTTTTTGCTCTTCTTCGGCACAAAATCGAAAAATCAACAGAAAAATTAATGTCAAATACCTCTCTAGATATATTTTTATCATATTGGTTATCTTTTATTCATAGAACCAAACGATTTGATAAAAAAAAGTGTTGCAAAATGAACATAAGAATTACTTTCTGACGAGTCCAACATATTGGGCAAATCCACTGAAAGGGTTAAAGATGAAAATGAACAGTAACCGTTGCCAGCGCTGTTTGTTTCATGACGCAACTTGGCGTTGAGCATTGAAAATTCATCATGTTCCTCGAATGAAGCTTGTATTGATTGAAAACTGGAATTTCTTAAGAGTATAAACAACAAAATTTTTTTTAAGGTCCACCCTAGTGTTCAAAAAACTTTTTAAAATTCTTACTTCTAATTCGAAATCAGCGACCAAAGCATCTACAAAGAGTTTGAAAGAAAAATAAATTTTTAGGGTCCACCCTAGCGTAAACATTTTTTGAAACTCTAACATAAGATTCGAAATCAGCGACCCCTTAATAGCACACCCTACACACCATACACCCTAGCGTCAAAAAACTTTTTGAAATTCTAACATCAGATTAAAAAAAAAAAAATCATGTATAGGGTCAACCCTAGTGTTAAAAACTTATTGAAATTCTTACATTAGGTTTGAAATTAGCGGCACTTTAATACTGCTAGCACATATACAAAGCTGATATAACAAAACAAAAACACATTTTCAGGGTCCATCCTAGTGCCAAAATTACTTATTGAAATTTTGAAATCAAGTTCGAAATCAGCGATCCCTTATACTGGGGGTATATATATACACATAAATACATTGTATATAAACATATACAAAAAGTATAAAGCAAAAAAACACATTTTTAAGGTTCACCCTAGTGTAAAAAAAAATAAAGCAACACATTTTTGGGTCCAACCTCAAGGCAAAAATATTTTTAAAATTTAAACATTGCACCACGTAACTGATCGAAGTTGAACAAAACATTGCAACGAGACGTTTTGTTCCATAAGAACCGAACTTTAAAAGTCTGCATTCGTCGCAACAGCTGTTCGGACGGCACACTTAATTATTTAATATAAAATTTTATGTTATGTTTATATTAATGTTTGCTATATCATCCAGGTTAATTAGGGTTTCAACAATATGAAAATTAGGGTGGGGACTAAATGGGTTAATGAGATATGAACATTTTAAAATTTAAATAAAAATTGAAATTAAATTTTTTTTAATATTAAAATTACCAAAGCTCATGAACCCATTGAGTCCCCACCCTAATTTTTATATTGTTGAAAAGGTAATTTTACCAGCCTTCAGCAAAAAATTATTATTATTTTTTTAAATTTTGTTCTGCGAACTCTTTCATCAAGATCAATTACCTTACCGCAAAGGATGGAACCCCCAACCACCAAAACCACCAAAACTTTTCCAAAACTATTTTTGAATTAAAGTCTTATTTTTGAATTACCTCAGCAATGGCAGTTCAAACTTAAAATTCTGTTAAGAAATTCGTTTGCAAATAAAAAAATTGTTTGCTAATATGTTAAAATGACCATATCTAATTAACCCATTGCGTCTCCACCCTAATTTTTATATTGTTTAAAAGGTAATTTTGCGTGCTCTAAAAAAACAATTATTTTTTAAATGGTGTTCCTCGAACCCCTTCATCGAAATGAATTACGTAACCGCAAGGGATGGAACCCCCAACCACCAAAAAATTTCCCAAAATTATTTTTGGATGAAAGTCCAATTAACTAGCATTCCAACGGTAGTTCAAACTTAACAATCTGTTAAGAAATGTTTAAGATATGAATATTAGTAATAATCAATTTTTTGCCGATTTTTTCAATTTTGCGTAACCCTGTAACTTCGCCAAACATCGCGCCAAACTCTCTTGGTCCAAATTAAGTTTTTTATTTCTGTCAGTGATGCTACATGCAACATTTTACTAAAATCGGATATGGTTATTCCGTAAGGCCGGTACGTTCAGAATGGAATTGCTGCATAATTATTTTAATGAGCTTTGAATTTTAAGGAGTTAATTCAAAACGGCTAAAATTTAAACGGTTAATTTAAACGGCTAAATGACATGAGTTCGGGGCTCCATTCACTGTAGACATTGGTGCATAATTGAGTGAAAATTTATACAAAACTTACTTTTTTACACAAAAAAAATCGACTTAATATTTATTTTCCAATCATTTATTAAGCTTTATTACCAAATGCAGCAAAAGTTTTCAAGAAATACAAAATTTTATAAACAATTAATGTATAATAAAAACATCTACACGTTATCAGAGTAGCATGGCGCGAGTTCCTGGTGTAAAGTCGACATTATTACAGCCCTGAACATCACCTGGCAGACAGAGTCTGCAATTGTTATTCCCAAAACAACTCAGCTGATCGGCTACAGAAGTGGCGCAACCTCGCCATGTCACATTATTCTCATACCTAACGTAACAGTAGGAGTTCGGGGCAGTTGGCGAGTTGCAGCGGGTAGCAGCAATGCTGGCAGGATTTGCAGAGCAGTTTGAATCCTGCAGAAGTTATAAAAATATTTGAAATTAAACTAGAAATATTAAAATTAAATTTAAGGTCTACTGTGCTAGAATCACACTGCAAACAGACAAATTCCTCCTGTCCCAAACTGTTGCAGCGATCCGAGTTGCACTTGTGACATTCGGGAGAGTTTCGGTCGCAACGTTCTCGCAACTCGATTGGTATCTCCAAAGAGCAGCCCTTCTGTACTACGTTGACTGCAGTTGGAAATGGAAATAGATATAAATAATTTAATTCTTCAGACTTGAAATTAAGGTTTTTTTTCAATTACATTTGTCAAAGATGGTCACGCAATAATCGATTGGATCCAAGCACTGCTGCTCCGAGCTCACTGAAGTGCGCAAACAATTAATGCCTTTGCAGCTGTGACATGTCCTGGCTGAGTTGCCAAAACTCTGCTGTACCAGTAGCATTAAGCCGATTATTGATATTAGCTGGATTCTTCCTATTGACAACATTTTGATGCAACTACTGAACATGAACTGATTTTACCAAACTAGAAATACTTTTGTTATATCATATTTCCGCTAAGAAAATTTCATTGCAACAGCTGTTTCAGAGTTAGTATTGAAAAATTTTCCAATGATACTTCAATACTCAATTGGTACCCACTTCAGCTCGGAAAGATGCATAGCTACAGTGGATGACTCAAACGCATTATCATTGAGTGCAGAAAATTTAACTATTCAACTATTTAACGTTATTGATATTTATGTACTTCATGTAAATTGTTGTTAAGATAAGAAGAGCTTAGTAGTTTGATTGTTGAAATAACTTCAACAAAAAATTTTTGTTTTAAGCTGCTTCAACAATAGCTTTTGAAAATGAACTTAGTATAATTACTAAGAAACATGGAAAAATATTTGTTCAGCCACGTCAGAACTGTTATAATGAAATGAAAGAAATGATAATGTTAATACATAGTTATTTTCATTTTATTTGAAATTTTAAGAATTTAGTCCTATCTCCTTGTAGTTTAGATCTAAAGGGTGTCCCAACAAAAGCGCAATTTTAAAATTTTACATAAAACACAGATATTTAAAAAAAAAAAATCGTGAAACTTTATTATATCCTTAAGTAGACAGAATGAGGTTATGTATGGAACAATATATCGTGCAGATGGCCGCCGCGGCTTTGCTGGCATACCCGCGATCTTTTAATGAAATTTTTAATGACCGTTTTGCATAAATGCTGCGGTATTTCATTAATGCAGCGTCCAATTTCCTCTTCTAAGGCTTGAGTCGTCGTCGGCTTATTCGCGTAAACCATCGACTTCAAAAAACCCCAAAGAAAAAATCTAATGGTGTTAAATCGCACGATCTAGGCGGCCAATTCTGATCTCCAAAACGCGAAATAACACGACCGGGAAATGACTGATGCAGCAATTGAATTGTTTCTCTGGCTGTATGACATGTGGCGCCGTCTTGTTGGAACCACATGCCCTCCACATGCCCTCCACATGCCCTCCAATTCTAGGCAAGAAAAAACTGGTTATCATTTCACGATACCGAACACCATTGACTGTTTGCGCTTGACCTGCCTCATTTTCATAAAAAAAGGTCCAATGATTCCTCCAGCCCGAAAACCACACCACACAGTGACACGTTGAGGATGCATTTGCTTCTCGTGAATCACTCGAGGATTTTCATCACCCCAAATGCGACAGTTCTGCCTATTGACGAAGCCATATGATGGAAATGGGCCTCGTCACTGAAGATGATTTTAGCGGCAAAATCAGCATTTTCATGTTGTCTCTCCAATACCCAATTAACGAACTCCCTTCGCTGTTCATGGTCAGCTGGCTTCAGTTCCTGAGTCAATTGAACTTTGTATCCATGAAGATGCAAATCTTTCGTCAAAAATCGCTGCATAGTGGATTTGGAGACACCAATTTGCTGAGCTCGGTGTCGAATTGAGGTGGATGGAGTTTGAGCGACATCATCACGTAAAGCTGCGACATTTTCGGTCGATCGACCTGGTCGAAGGCGCGTTGTTGTCTTTACATCACTAACAGACCCAGTTTCGGAAAATTTATCCATTAATCTCTTTACAGTTGACTCTTTTGGAGCATTATTGTGACCCTAAATTGATCGCAATTTGCGAACTGTAGCCGCAAAACATTCACCATTTTGGTAAAACAAATTCACAATGTGAATGCGTTGTTCATTCGTGTAGCGCTCCATTTTTACTAACCTCGTATCTTCTACTAGCAAACAATAACAATTGTTCAAATGTCAAACAATGACACTTCGAATGGCGCCAAATTTAAAAATTGCGTTCTTGTTGGGACACCCTTTATTTCCTCCAAATCCTCCAAATCCTCCAGCCCTAGAGGAGTTAAATGCGAGAACTGGTAACCAAATCTCTGAAATCTGAAATCAGCGGGAGCGACTCTAATGTATCTACTCACCGTGTTTGTCATAATTAGAAAAGAAATTCAGAAAAGATCAATAAAAATAAAAATCTATAGAAGTATGTCGGGCCTTAATCCCATTTTTTAGCTATCTACGTAAATCTTTTTACTTTTATCACTTCCTGCATTCAATAATTTTTATTCTAAGTGCATTTTGGGGAAATTCTTCTAAATTCGTTATTGCAGCTAATAAAATAAAACAACTTGTATTGCTTTATTGCTCTGATAAAATTGCTTTTCTTTTGTTTGAAAGTGTTAATTTTTTGTAATAAGTGATAATTTCAAAGTCTACACCTTATAACTAAATGCAAGGTTGACTGTATAAATCCTTTATCAACATTTTGATACTACTTGATAAATTGTCAACTTAATATTGGATTAAGCCCCTGAATGGTTGTTTTAACAAAAACAAAACACTTCAATTTCTTCTGAGACTAATGACTTTTGAGTAGATAGTACCAATATTTTTTTTAATTTTGTATAAAAAACTATAGGCGTTAAAAAATTTCAATAAATAAATATTCACGTTCTTATCAAAAAAAATTATTAAAAAAAATATGAACATCTTTAAGAAGAAAAAAAAGAATAATTGAATAAATTTACTCAATTAACAAAATGTGATTAATTCTGTCGAAAGCAGGCAAGAATATATTCGTAATAATATAAGCTTTTGACAGGGGTCGTTAAACCTATCGGGCTTCCACCTTTATTCGGTCTGTTTTGCGAATTTCTTTAATCGCATTTCTGCTTTTTATTCTCTTGAAATAAAAAATTGTTATTTTGCTAAAAATTTTTAAAGATACCAATTAAATTATGTTTTTAATTTATTTAAAGCCAAGAGACCGAGGCACGGAAATACAATTTTGATCCTGACAACATTTCTCATATACATAATACATATACATTAGGGCGGGCCAAATTTTTTGTCGATTAAAGCCACCCCCTGGGATGATTCTATAGACAATTCTAAGCAACTTTGGTGAAGAAACCATAGGTCTATCTCGATTTTCGAGTCTCCCACTTTTCAAAAAATGATTTTTCCCCTATAACATTATTGATTCAAAATTCGATTTTTTATTCATCGTTATATTATCTTTTTTATGTGTATATGGGGGGTTTTTGGGGTCGAGAAATTCATTTCTGATCTTTATTTTTACCTATGACCACCGCCAGAGGGCGTTTCATGCCTATTTTAACAAAAATTATTTCTGCTGCTTTGCGGACTTTTTATCTCTGACATTTATTGTTCTTAATTTTAAGTAAGTCAATTGTTTATATCCGCACTGAACAAACTCGTCGCCCACCGCAAACTGCATTGATGTGTATTGACGGTCGGCGATGGGTTTGCGTTGTTGATGTTCAGTGCGGCCTTTTGACACTTGCTGTCATATGTTTAGTGATTTTTCTCCCGTTTTGGCTTTTCTCTCGCATTCCTTTAACCGCGTTGGTTCGTTTTTTTGCGTATGGAATTTAGTTGGTTTTAAATAAATAAAATTAAAGTAAATTAAGTACAGAAATTGTGTTCGTATTTATAATTGTTTAAACGCGTCAGTTTTTTCGCATACTCCAGAGTGCATTACCCGGCATACCAACAGCACCACCAGACGGCACATCACCAGACAGCCGCTGCAATTAACGACACAAGGCTCCGCCACCAGCAGCAACATCATCCAAACCGACTACCAACGCACCCAGGAGAAACCAGGCAACACCAGTAACACCCACATAGTGTGTAAAAACTAATACGTTCTAACAAGAAACGTAACTAATATAAATAAAATTCTCATCATTTTTACCATTGCGTTTTTACCAATTTGCAGGTGGAAAAAATATATTCGAACCAAATGTTTTAAAATATACTATTTCAGTTATTTTTTAAGTCTTATGTATGCAACGGATCTAAATGCATTGCCGTCTACATCGCAAACCGCAACAACATCAACAAGTAACGAAACTCATTTGAAGCATTTGCCTTCGCACGATGTTGCTGTTTTTGGTGCATCTTGTGATTTGAGTGGACTCAATCTGCCAACGAAACAGGATATTTTAAGATGTTTTTCTTTCTTGGCCGAACGTGCTAAACTCGAAAACAAAATGTTTTCGTATAAAACATTCGTACCGCACGTAACAGACAAATTGATTGAAATTTGGAGTCAACTTAATGTTGAAATTATAACAAAAAAAAGTGTTGGTAGAAAATTGGGTACATTGATTGACAAGTATCAAATCGAAAGTAAACATCCAAAAATCGCCACATTCAGAACGTTCGTGCAATCTACAAAAGAGTTATTTTACATCGGCAAATGTCAATGTGACTTGAAGGCAGCATTATGCTCATGTGGATTGATTCCAGATCATTTGAAAGAGTTTATGCGAGATCAAAATAATGTCAGAAGATTGACGATACCGGAATTCGTGCCAGAAGTTGAAGAGCCAGCACCAACGTCAACAATAATACCAACAAGCGTTGAAGAGACCCATTTAGCATATGAACCAAGTACTGATGCAGATGAGCCAAGTTCAAATCCACAAGATGTTCCGCCACTGATACGAGGACCGTATACTCCCAGATACGATGCTTCGAACTTCGCTGCGATGTGTGATCGATTTGGTGTGTCAGATAGAATAGCAGCAGCACTCGCAACATCCCTTATGCAAGACATTGACGTAAAAGATGCACATGGCAATCCGATCATCATGGATAAAAATAAAGTGCGTCGAGAAAAAGCCAAATGCAGAGAAGAATTGCTTCGTAAGAAGTATGATGCATCCAATTTGATAGCATTTTCATTCGACGGCCGAAAAAATGATGCTTTAACAATGGAAAAAATCGATGAGAAGTTGCATCCAAGGATGGTGAAAGAACCACATCTAGTTGTTTTGAAGGAACCAAATTCTCGATTGATAGGCTACACAAAAGTCGAAAATGAAGATGCTGAACACAAATTGATGACATTGAATGGATTCTTCGTCGAAAAAGAAATTGCTCTCGATGCATTAATCGGCATATGCTGTGATGGTGAGCCAACAAATACTGGCGTAAGAAATGGGATTTTGCGTCGATTTGAATTGCATTTAAATAGACCGCTGCATTGGTTTGTATGCCTTCTGCACTTCAACGAGCTGCCATTTCGTCATTTGTTTAACACTTTGGACAAATCATCAACCACTGGACCACGAACAACAACCGGAACGTTGGGCAAACAAATTGAAACGTGTGAAAATCTTCCGGTATGTATCATTTTTCTCATCGATTTTTTCCATTATTAAATGGTAAAATTGCATTTAATTCATCTAATATCTTTTTTTTCAGCTTATAGATGAATTCGAGATAATCGTGCTAGAGAACATGCCACCTGATTTAGATCCATTTGAATTATCCACCGATTCAAAGTACCTATACAAAATGGCCAATGCAATTTCGAATGGTGTTGTTCCTGCGGATTTGTCTCACATTAAACCAGGACCAATAGCACATTCAGGTTGGCTCACCAAGGCGAATAGATTGTTGCGGTTGTATGTGTCAACTGAAAATCCATCAAGGAATTTGAAAATTCTGGCAACATACATAATTAAAGTGTATGTGCCGATGCACTTCAACATCAAGTACTATAATTCGGTGGTCTTCGGTAGTGTATTATTTCACAAATTCATTCGTTGGACACAATATTTGGATACAAATCTACGCCAAGTTGTGAATAATGTCATTAAAGACAATTCATGTTACGCACATTCTGAAAATATTCTGTTAGCGATGTTATTTGATGATAAAAAAGAGACACGAAACATCGCAATCAAGAAAATTTTGCACTACCGAAGAAATCTGTACGACCCGGCACATCTTAGAGTTTATCAAAAACCTTTGATAAACTTCAATTGTACAGATTATACGAATTTGATTGATTTAAATAAAGATGATGTCTTATTCGAACCACCGTTTACGCATACCATTCCGTATGATCATTTGGAACAATATATAGAATACGATGATCCACCATTACCTAATCCAAGAATTCCGGTACACATACAAGCAACGGAAAGACATGTTCAGTTGCTGGCTAGCGTTTCTAAACGTGTTTTACAAAAAAATCGACACAGTGTTATGGCAGTTACATCAGAAAGCCGTGCAAAATACCCCAGACTGGAAAGCAAGAAAGACTTTCAAAAATAACTTATTTCGCTTTTCTTCCACTAAATTAATTTTTTTGTTTTTTTTGCACATGTTCTTAGTTTTTAGGTTGAATTTCTGTTGACAAAAAATAAAATAAAGATCAATATTACCGAAAAAAATTTAAATTTTTCTCAGAAAATAGACAAAAATAGTTAAAATATGCATGAAACGCCCTCTGGCGGTGGTCATAGGTAAAAATAAAGATCAGAAATGAATTTCTCGACCCCAAAAACCCCCCATATACACATAAAAAAGATAATATAACGATGAATAAAAAATCGAATTTTGGATCAATGATGTTATAGGGGAAAAATAATTTTTTGAAAAGTGGGAGACTCGAAAATCGAGATAGACCTATGGTTCCTTCACCAAAGTTGCTTAGAATTGTCCATAGAATCATCCCAGGGGGTGGCTTTAATCGAATTTTTCGGCTCCATACAAATTGGCCCGGCCTAATATACATACAAGTTATATTGTAAAATGGATTTATTACCTGATTTTGCGAAATTGGGTTGATGAGTGAGTTTCTTAAGCTCATAAGTAGAAAAAAATTGTTTCTACTTGCATAAAAAATATATCAAACTGAGAAAACGTAGGGCAGCAAATTTTCCATTTTTATACCCCCACGTTTAAAAAACGTAATGGGGGTATATTAATTTTGTCACTCCGTTTGTAACGCCGATAAGGAGGCGTGGCCGGTATAGAAAAGTATATATATTCCTGATCAGCATCACCTCCTGAGTCGATTTAGCCATGTCCGTCTGTCCGTCTATCCGTCTGTGTCCACGATAGCAGCCGTAATTTTTGAGCTATCATAACGAAATTCAAAATATAAGCTTTTTATACAAAAATGGAGGTCAAGTTCGAATCTGAGCAAAATCGAAAGAAAACCACGCCTACCTCCCATACAAAGTGACTTAACCAAAACGGTAAGATCTCTTTAAATTCCACAAAAATCAATTTAATGACTTCAAATTTCTCACAGTGTCTTAAATATTTAATATTTATTTTGACTATTAAATTTGTAGAAATCGGATGAAAACTACGCCTACCTCCCATACAAAGTGACTTAACCAAAACGGGAAAATATCTTTAAATATATTTAACAGTTTGCTTAAGACTTTATGTATACTCTAATTCGGCCGTGGGGGTATTTTAACTTCGGCCCAGTCGAAGATAATTCCTTACTAGTTTCAATTCAATTTAAAAACAAAAGTTCAGCGTATAAAAATATGAAGCAAAATTTTGTTGATTTCATTGTTGTTTTACTAAGTATAAGTTTTTTCATAATAATTAATCTAAAGGTGGCATGTAGCTTTGGAATTTTTAAAATAGACTTTAGTTTAAAAAATTTATTTTGAAAAATCTAAAGTGTGGGTTTTTCGGAAAACAAATTTTTTATGAAAATAAAATACTAAGGCGTTTCAAATGATCATGAACAGTCGAATTCTTAAATTTACAACCTTATTCTGGCAAAGTGACAATTGTTAGCCAGTATTTTTAAAATTTTTATGTGCTTGTTGTAATTTTTTGATTTCAAAATAAAATTTGAAGCTCAAAAATAATAAAATTTGATAAAAATTGTCACCTGCTCTTCAGATAGTGACAATTTCATTAAACAATTTGGTTTTGAAATCAAAAAGTTACAACAAACATACATACATATATGAATTTTAAAAATACTGGGTAACAATTGTCACTTTGCCAGAATAGGGCTGTTAATATCCCAGCGATCTCAGAAGTTACTGTTACCGTGCTCTCTATGTCTAGCATAACTGAATAAGAGCACGGATTGTAACAACACTATATATTGTACAAGTGTATCAACAGCTCAAAAGGCAGGGTTTGAAGGGTAACCTGAAAAATTTCTTTGTCGTGCAAGAATTATAATAAAAACAAGCTCATCAGATCCTTCTATTTCTTCTCATACTAAAATATTGAAAAAAAAAGAATAATGATAATGAAATCGACAAATTCATTTTAAATGAAGATCATGACACAAATGTGGACACAATTGATTTCATTTCCGATCTCAATTTCTCCGACTTTGTGTCGTGTGACTCTACGAATTACTCTGATGACAGTCAATAATTTTCTCTGCTATTTTCTCTCATTCTTAAGATATGTGTCAAATTTTAACAAACCTATGTATTAAACCGTACGACAGCACTTTTCACATACGAAGTAAACCAAGTACACTTAAAACAAATGACAAAGGATAACAAAACTGCGTTCTCACTTTTTCTCTAAAACTTTTTTCTTTCTAAAGGACTTTAAAGTTACAAAAAAGAATTGTTTAAAAAAATGTATGTAAATACTTAAAACCTTCAAAACATGACAATATGGATATCAAATGAAATAAAACAATCTCTGTTAACAAAAAAAAAAAAAAAAAAAAATTGTAAAAGCTTTTTCGGCTTGGAACTAAAACTAATGGAATTTTTTTACTTCAAACATACTGAAAAATATTTCCATAACTTTTCAAATAAAACTTAGGTCAATTGAACTAATCTACTTTGTATTTCTGATAGAAGAGATTGTCCTTTTTTATTTGATACCCATATTGTTCTGCTTTGAATGTTTAAAGTATTTAAATAAATTTTTTTATATACTTCCTTTCAGTAACTTAAAAGTCCTTTAAAAAAAATCCTAATGTTCTAGAAAAAAAGTGAAAACGAAGTTTTACTATACTTTGTCTCTTGTTTCACGTCTATACGGTATACTTCGTGTGTGAAAAATTTTTCCCATAATTGTTGTACGGTGTTATAATAAAAATATTTTTGAATTTATAAACTTCATTGAATATTGTGTGCAAGGCGGGCGAAGAACGTTACCAATCTAAAAACAATATATATATATATGATAATTAAGTAAACGAAGTTGAAAATAAACTAATTGATTTCCTTTATTATATTTTTTTTCAACTCGAGATTTTGTTTTTTATTCATAATTTTGTATGGAAAATGGGCGATGACCGTGGCAGATCATGATGAAATTTTTATATTTTTAATTATGTGAATCTAGTAAATAAAAAATATTGTAATTATGTGAATCTTTTATTTAAAAATCTAATAAGTTTTTTTCTTTCTACAACTGGAAATACTGCATTTATATTCTTTATATTTTATCGGAGGTGGGCGAAGGGCGTAGCATATATTAATGAAATTTTTATACGATAATTATGTGGATCTAGTAAATAAAAAAATTAGTTAATTTTGTTTCTTACACTTTCTACAATTCGAGATATTGCACTTTTATTCTTCATTTTGTATGGGAGGTGGTAAGAGCGCGTGGCAGATCCTAATGATTTTTTTTATTAATAATGTAATTATGTGTCTCTTGTATAGTGTATAAAATCGAGTAAATAAAAAATTAGCTAATTTTGTTTTTTACACTTTCTACAACTAGACATACAACACTTCTTCATTTTGTATGGGAGATGGGCAAAGGGAGTGGTATATCTCGATGCAATTTTTATATGGTAATTATGTGGATCTAATAAATAAAAAAAATTAGTTAATTTTGTTTCTTACACTTTCTACAACTTGAGATATTGCACTTTTATTCTTAATTTTGTATGGGAGGTGGGCGAAGGGAGTGGCATATCTTAAGGAAATTTAATATATGGTTGTTATATGGATCTAGTTAATAAAAAACTAGTTCATTTTGTTTCTTACACTTTCTACAACTCTAGATATTGCACTTTTATTTTTTATTTTGTATGGGAGGTGGTTAGAGCGCGTGGCAGATTTTAATGAAATTTTTTATGGTAATTATATTAATCTAATTAATAAAAAATTAGTTAATATTGTTTCTTAAATTTTTCACAACTGAATATATTGCACTTTTATTCTTCATTTTGTATGGGAGGTGGTTAGAGTTCGTGGCAGATTTTAATGAAATATTTTTTTAAGAAATGTGTTAAAAAAAATTAGTTATTATTGTTTATTAAACTTTCCACAACTCGATATATTTAACTTTTATTCTTCATTTATTCTTCATGTATTGGAAGTGGGCAAAGGGAGTGGCATATCTTTATGAAATTTTTATGTGGTAATAATGTGAATCTGGTAAATGAAAAAGCTATTTAATTTTGTTTCTAACACTTTCTACATCTGGAGATACAGTACTTTTATTCTTTATTTTGTATGGAAGATGAACGAAGGGCGTGTCAGATCTTGATTAAATTATAATAATATGAATCCAGTAAATAAAAAACTAATAAATTTTTTTCTTACCCTTTTTACAAATGAAGATACTGCATTTTTACTCTAAATTTTGTACGGGAGGTTTGCGAAGGGCGTAGCAATTCTTTATTGAACTTTTATGTACAGACAGATCAGCGTTTTGATTAAAACTAAACTCTTTTCGGCCACTTTTCTAAGATCTTGGTTTTTGGCTCTTCCAAAAAAGTTGCTGGGTTGTGAACCATCTGGCAAATCCCAATAAAATTCGGAAAATACGAAGTAAAACACCTATTATTTTATCTATTCAGAACGTAGGCTGAAAAAAATCGTACTGAATGAAAGTGTTCAATCATATTTTTTTCATTTTCATCCAAATCGGTGTCGCAATGTTTACATGTGCAGTACGAATGCGTTGCCATATTGGCGCACTTTAAGTGAACTTTGGCCGGCCTGGCCACATGTGTTGCATTTGATGGAGTTCTTGGGGGTTAGTCCTTTAGGCCAAAACCTCAAACAAATGGTGCAAAAATCAATGTCCTTATAAGATGGTTTTGATGTTTCTTTTGCCTTAAAAAGCTTGGGTGGTGCTGGTTGTGCTTTTTTTGGTGATGCTTTTGCTGGTGGTTATGACTTTGCTGCTGTTTTTTCTGCTTCAGATCATCAACTTTGTCTGGAGAAGTCAGCTCTCCATATTCTTTCGGTCAAAAACATTTAATTCCGCCTCGTTATAATTAATTGGCGGGCATATACTCCTTATACAGCTTCTTAAATTTTTTGCAAATGCAATTTCGCGAATCTGATGAATTTTTTTACCCAAGGAATAATTCTTGCTCAAAACAAATCAAGGATGAAAGAAATACCCCCTAAAGAAAACCTGCTTTAAATATTTAATTTCGTTAGTATTAATTGATTCAATTAAAAATTGCAGGAAGCTGCCCCAACTGTTAAGCGAACAAAATAAAAATTTAACACTTAGTGGCTGGAAGCCCAACAGTTCAGAGGTTGGTTGACGAAAATCTCGGAAAATAAAAATGACTCTGCTTTTTGTAGTGTAAGCATACAATTATATTATATAAGTAAGCTTAGAACTTATTTGGTGCGCCACAGCACAACTGCTAGTAATGTGGCGAGTTGAGTAATTTTACTCGTTAACTCGAGTCAAACTCGCAATCGAGTCGACTCGAGTCTGTTTCGCTTTAACTCGAGTTGTCAGAAAGTTAAGCGAACTTTTTTTCACACAGCTTCAATTTCAACAAATTTGCAAATGAGAAGTCCTTATTAAGGTTTTAGAGAGGCTCGCCTTGGCAAGCTGACTTTTAGATCGAAAAACTTAATTAGGGTGTTCACAGTTCCGTATTATCTGCTCTGTTAACTTTGCCGTCTATTAACTTTAAAACATTTTAGCATGTGTTAACTATTATTGTTTTTGTTTTACGTACAAAGTCGAGATACCACTAGTTGCTAAAGTTATCTCACTTCTGCTCATGTCTTTCTTTTGTGTTATGTGTTATGTTTTGTGTTTTGTCATTTATTAGTGTTTAGGGGTCGCTGATTTCGAATCTGAAGTCAGAATTTTAAAATTCAAGATGGTGGATAGGGTTGCCACCTTCTTTTTCTGTAGTTTTGAGAATTCGGGGCTGGCAAAAAAAAAATCGTACACAAAATATGGGTCGCTGAATCCGAATCCGTCGTCAGAATTTAAAAATTATAAAATTTCGAAATAATAGGGTTGCCACCTAATAATATGTCTTTTTAAGAATTTTAAACGTCATTTATTAGTGTTTAGGGGTCGCTGATTTCGAATCTGAAGTCAGAATTTTAAAATTCAAGATGGTGGATAGGGTTGCCACCTTCTTTTTCTGTAGTTTTGAGAATTCGGGGCTGGCAAAAAAAAAATCGTACACAAAATATGGGTCGCTGAATCCGAATCCGTCGTCAGAATTTAAAAATTATAAAATTTCGAAATAATAGGGTTGCCACCTAAAAATATGTCTTTTTAAGAATTTTAAACGTCATTTATTAGTGTTTAGGGGTCGCTGATTTCGAATCTGAAGTCAGAATTTTAAAATTCAAGATGGTGGATAGGGTTGCCACCTTCTTTTTCTGTAGTTTTGAGAATTCGGGGCTGGCAAAAAAAAAATCGTACACAAAATATGGGTCGCTGAATCCGAATCCGTCGTCAGAATTTCAAAATTATAAAATTTCGAAATAATAGGGTTGCCACCTAATAATATGTCTTTTTAAGAGTTTTAAACGTCATTTATTAGTGTTTAGGGGTCGCTGATTGAATTGATTAAACTTTTCTTCTCAGGTGAAGCAGAAGCGATTGCAAAATGTGAATTTTAGAATTAATATGTAAAGGGGTGCTCACACTTTTAATAAGTTATCTTTCTAAAGTTACCACATATTAACTTTAAAAGGAAACTGTGAATACCCTAAATATATTTTAAAACTCGACTATGAAATACTGACTAACTGACTAGTCAACTCGAGTTTCTACTCGAGTCAAAATTATTCAGACGAAAGAATGCAAAAACTGAAACTAAAAGGCAGAGCTAAAGCTGATGAGGCTTCTGGCAACAAATGATTTACCTTTCCGGCTTACTGACAGTTTGATTGCAGTGCTAAAATCATCCCCTCGTGATTTGAAAATTTTAAAAAGTTTGTCACTTCCCCGAAGTAAAGCTACAGGCATAATGAAAAATGTCCTTGGAGTCAGCTTTTCCACTGATCTGTTTTCGCAGCTTAAACAAACAAAGTTTTCTATAAGAATTGATGAGACAATGGATGTAAATGATACTAAAAGGATGCCAGCAATATTATAATTTTGGGGATTTTATAAGAAGTTTTCTATAAGAATTGCTGAGACAATGGATGTAAATGATACTAAAAGGATGCCAGCAATATTATAATTTTGGGGATTTTACTTAAAAATTGAGGATTTATTTTGTATTTTTGAGAAATTTAAAAATATTTTGTTGGTAACACTGCTTTGAACATACCCAATTGTTAGGAAAAATATGGCTATTTTTCAGCACTAATTGCACTCAGAGAGAAAATCGTCGGTTGTCAGAAAAAAAAATAGAATAGATTCTATTCTGGCGATATGTCGCCGCTACTCTTGCCTAACGATTTTATTTTGGACGGCCTCATTTATTTGCAAGTGTTCTCTTGTTTGACGATATCGCCGGTCGTGACGACATTTGATTCTGTTCGTGCTCTTACACTCACCTTTTTGGAATAACTTCACTCACTTGGATAGCACTTGTCCGTAGCTGCCACAAGCAATACGTCTATACACTTAGGTGTAACTACAAAAACTGAGTCATGTCAAAAGACGAACTTTAATAGTTGAAAGATTGACGATATGTCAATTAGGAAAAGAAAAATAAGTAATGGTTGACAACGCAGCCTGGTTCACAACCCAGCCATTTTTCCTAGTTATGTATCTAGTAAATTAAAAAAAACATTTCTAATTTTGTTTCTTACACTTTCTACAACTGGATAGACTGCACTTTTATTCATTATTTTGTATGGGAAGTAGACAAAGGGCGTGGCCGATATTGATTGAAAGTTTGTGTGACACATGGGCATTTCCGCTAAAAGGTCTAAGCGACAGAAAAATTAAATGTTACTTAAAATTGTTTTAAGCCTCCAAGATAGAGAAAATATTGTTTTTGGTTGTTACGGTCCTGAATTACGCTTTATATGTATGTTTTCCTACTTCAATTAAATAAATAAAACTATAAAATTAATTAAGATTGTGAGCTTTAGATCAAGTAAGTTTTCAAGAAGGCAGCAACAACAACAACAACTCTGTATAGAGTCAATCACTTAGCTGACTAGACAGTCTGCTTCGGAAATCGCTACATTTTCCTCTTCAGTAGTCTTTGAGTGATTAAGCTGTGATCAACTCACTGTTTAAACTATTTAGCATATGAATGTGCAGATTTTGGAATTCATTCTTATGAATTGTATGGCTGCTAATCATATGACATTTCAAAGCAGTAGGCTATTTATAGATCACCGCCATCAACTCTATCAAGGGTTGCCATCTGTCCTAGTTGCTTCTTCATTTATTTCAATATTCTGCACATTCATATGCTAGTTTAAACAGTGAGTTGATCACAGCTTAATCACTCAAAGACTACTGAAGAGGAAAATGTAGCGATTTCCGAAACAGACTGTCTAGTCAGCTAAGTGATTGACTCTATACAGAGTTGTTGTTGTTGTTGTTGCCTTCTTGAAAACTTACTTGATCTAAAGCTCACAATCTTAATTCATGTAATTATTCAATAGATCATAAAAACTAATTAACTTAACTAAAATATTTGTACTTATTTGAAGGGAAAAATCTGTCACTTGAATATCACGCAATGTATCAAATTATGGTTTGCATAAAAAGGATTAAAAAAGATTTTTTTAACGGAACAATTAGGAGTATGTAGCAACAGTATTCCAAATTATAATAAAAAAAAAAAACATTCTTAAAAAAACTCTTTCACACTTTGCAGATGTTTTCGGTTATATTGATGCAGGCAAAAAACCACTTCTATTTTTTGTCACGTATCATTTTTGCCGGCTTCTATCTAAGAGCCGAACTTTTGAAAACTCTTAACTTTTACACCATGTATAGTGCGCTTAATGAACTATTAAAAAATCAAAATTCAAGTATGTTAAATTTTTCTTTGTTTTTCCACTTATTAAATTCGTACGATTGTCACGTGCGTAGCTATGGAAATGCCCATATGTATAAAAAAATACATGCTAAACTGTACCTACGATAATTCCATCTATTTTTGTTCCTCATCACATAGAACTCACTAGCTGAACGAGTTGTGTTATTCGCAGGTTTGCATTAATTGATGCTTTACCACTGGCCAACTGGCATTTCAGAAGTGGTGTATCTTCAACATCAAAATTGCCGGATCGAAATTTTGCAAATCAGTTCTGACACGCGTTTTGTCCGTACATCTTCTTGAACAGCATTTTTACCTTTACAATAGTTAAAAGTAAAATATGCCGAAAATGCTGCATTACACTATCAATATTTGAAAGAGCACCAGACAAAAAGTACTGAGAAGAATCGAATGAACTTTCACTTCAAGAAAAAATAAAGCTTTTATTGTTGCCTGCAAAAAGAACCTTTTTTCAGTTCAATAGAACTTTCTGTAGAATAAGTGATAAGTTTTTATTACAAATATAGTGCTGGCTGGAAATACTTCATCTGATTGCCCCCAATAAATTACTTATCGCACACAATATTTGGTTAGTACATATTATTAAATAGCCACTATTTATGATTAGTAATAGGGGAAAATGCTGACTGTTTTATAGGCGACTTTTATTACACTAAGAACATAAAACAAATCTTGACATTCTCCAAAAACTGTGT
This sequence comes from Dichetophora obliterata, assembly GCA_963920525.1. Classification (NCBI taxonomy): domain Eukaryota; kingdom Metazoa; phylum Arthropoda; class Insecta; order Diptera; family Sciomyzidae; genus Dichetophora; species Dichetophora obliterata. The sequence continues at coordinate 47,054,498 of OY986437.1, forward strand.
GAAACCAATTAAAACTTATCGCAGGCGAAGAGTTGCGACGATAAGCATTAGCATGACGCTTAGACTGCAAGCGGCAGCACTACGTGAGGCACCCGACTCTATGCGTAGCTGAAAGGCGTTACAGGCTACACCGTCGCCTGATAGACACATGGAGCAGCTATTGTCCTTCAAGCAGTCTAATTGCTCCTGTACGTGTCTGAGGCAGCCACGTTCCACATTGCCACCAGTTTGCCTAACGTAGCAATAGGAATTGGGAGCAGTTGGTATGGCACACTGTGATGCTGACATATTGGAAGTGTCGCTGGAACACTTGGAGTCCTGGGAGAGATAAACATTTTGTGAAAAACTATTATGTAATTAGACATTGAATTGAGCTCACATCAGTTGATTTGCACTGAATGCATTTAAAGTCGGCACGTCCCACATTATTGCATAGATCTCCAAAGCATTTTTGGCACTCAGGATTATTGCGTTGATTGCATTTGTTGCGATATTGCTCGGGCATATCCAAAAAACAGCCCTTGGCCGCAACAGCAACTAAAAGATTTTTAATAATACTTGTTGAAAGTTGCAACCCTACTCTTGATTAGCTCCAAACTTACATTCATCGAACACGGTCACGCAGACATCCAATAAATCCGCGCAGCTGATGTTGACGTTAGTCATGGAGGTCCTTAGACAGTTGACGCCCTCACAGCTATAGCAAGATCGTGGATGCGCAGGATTTATAGAATTGTCGGCCTGCGCACTACATAGCAACATTGCGCCAAAAAAAGAATATATAGCCAATGTGTTTCTGGATTTCAACATTTTTCTAAAAATGTATTTAACAATTTTTGTACCTTTCACAAGAAACTTAATTTGAACACTGATTTTGCAATTCAAACAACCTGCTCAACACTCTGTCCAGTGTTGTAGTCTTCATTGGGTAGGTAATCGAAAAAATTTCCCATGATTCCAGTTCAAGTGTTTGTTAGGCGTTTTCGAGGTTCTCGCGTCTCATTTATCATGGAATGTTTGTCCAATTTATTCTTCTAATAATGCACTCACATTAGCAAAGTCACACTATTTCTTATCTTTGAGTATAGATCAAATATTGTCAATAATTTTGTCAGATTCTCACAAAACAATCATTAAACAGCACCAAGCATAGAGGTATTTTATCAACTTTTTTAGAACTTCAAAGTTACAATCGAGTTGCTTTCGTGTGACAAAATTACGCCAACAATTAGAGTGAATAACGTGAATGCGAAATGATTTTGCTTGCAAATTATTTTTAATTTTTTTGCAATGATGAAAAACACATTTTTCTCTGTATGATTTTTTGTAATCTAATTAAAAAGTATTTGTTTGTTTAAATGTTACGGCAACCCAGTTCAAAAACTACTCAACTACTTCAGATTACTATTTTTATTTTATTTTTTAAGCTTATAAATTTATGAGCTTATAAATGACTTTCCTCATTTTTGTTAAAGTCGTATTCTTAAATTGCAACATATTAATCGAATTTATTAAAAAAATATTAAATCAATATCAGCTTTATTATGTATTAGTTACAGCTAAAAAGTGTTTAACAACAACTTCAACAAACAAATATTGCTCTAATTTCAAGTCCCTGATAAGTTTATCTCTTTTGTTATTAAACCACAAAAAAAAAAAATATATATGCATAGTATATCTACTACTTGTTCTTGTACAAATATGTTCTTGCCCAATAAATAATCCAATTACTATCAGTTTGTTAAGAAAATAAAAAAATTACACTGACTTGCAGATAATAATAGAAACGCAGATACGTTGTCATTTTTCATTGATAAAGTCATTTGTTGTAAGTGACAATTACTGAAAGGTTTTTTTTCTATTATTATTAAAATTAATTTGTTTTAGAGATTGGTTTTAGAGCTTTGCGTAGATACAAATTTTTCTTTTATTAAATGAACTTTTTTGATATAAGTATATAATCAATATTGTGTTGCAGATTCTTATCTGTATCCGAGTCTTTTATTTGATTCTCTTTTTCTTTTCCTACTTACAATCCCTATCCCTATGTTCCAGTACCGGAAAGAATTTTTTCCGAATATATAAAAACCAATAAACTTGTAATGGATCATTACTTTCAAAAGCATTACTTTACTATGCAAAAAATTACTTAGATTTAACACTGAATAAGATAGAAGGTAAGTGATCGCCTACCTTCAGCATTACCAAGAATACAGAAAAAAATCTGTAGGCATAAATTATTGCTGAATTGAATGAAACATTGATTCATAAATCTTAGAACAGATTCACAAAATTAAAAAAAAAATCATATCATATCAATTATAATCTATACTTACTATTATCATAGAAATATTCCAACATATTAGAAATATTGTAGATTAATTTTTAAAAATTTAGTTAATATAAAGGATAGTTCATTGGGCTTTAGTCGTAAATTAAAATAAAAAGGTTTTTATGTCTTAATAATTTTTATTTTGCGATATTTCGACTCTCGCTGAAAGTCTTCATCAGGCTAAAAAAAAAAACACAGCTCTAAAATGACTATATTTACCTTTAAAAATTATATTAATTACCATTAAAAACACCCAATTTACATTGAAAAAATATAAACTGAATACTACAAACAATAAAACTTAATATAAACAATAAAATATGTAAAGTAAATAAAACATTAAAAATATTTATTAAGAAGCTTGCAGCGGAGTTTTTGGAACAAATAAATCCAAAGAAATAAGTCTTAAATCCAAAGTTCCGGATAGTGTGATTACAGCTGGTAGTGTGATTTGGTGGAAACCTTTACTTAACAGTGAGAATGCTGTGTGTGTATGCGTGCGAGTATCGAGCAGACTAATAAATATTTTGTGATCGTAGTTTGGTTGACTTTGTGCCCTCAGGCAATATTAATAAGGACACTGCAAAAATTCATAAAACAATAGTATCAGCTGCGCACCACTCCATTCCACAAACCAAAAATAGACCATTAAAAAAAGCTGTTCCCTGGTGGAGCCCAGAACTCGCCACACTTCGCGCGTCTAAACAGTCAGCTTGGGCTAATTACAAGCGCCAACAATCTTCTGAAAACCTTATAACTTTTAAAAAAGCGAATGCTTTATTTAGGCATAATGCAAAGAAGGCTAAAAGAACTAGCTTTGAAAATTTTTCAAAAACTATTAACCCCCTAACCAACCCTAAAAAAGTTTGGGCAAACATAAAAACCCTGACCGGTTCTGGCAAAGTTTCTTCAATAAAATTTTTAAACTCCCCCATTGGCCCAATTCTAGCGCCGCTTGACATTGCTAATCACTTCGCCACTCAGTGGTCAATGTACGCATCTGACAACAATTTTCAATCCGCCTTTGTGTCAGAAAAACTCGCAACGACTAACCGTCCATACACTAATCGACAACCCTTATCTCCTTCTGCCAAAATAATCGAATCTGAAATATCTGCATTAGAGTTCGAGAATGTCATAGCACAAGTTAAAGGGAAAACACCAGGTTTTGACAGAATCACATATCCGATGTTAAAAAATTTGCCTTTTGTTACAAAATCTCGGCTTATTATGCTGTACAACAACATCCTTAACAGTGGCACTTATCCACAGGCTTGGAAAACGGCAACTATAATCCCAATTCCAAAAGCCAACAAAAGCAAAACTGAATTTAGTAGTTACCGTCCAATTTCTTTACTGCCATGTATGGGCAAAGTTATTGAAAAAATTGTTGCAAAGAGAATAATGTGGTTCGCTAATAAAAATAATTTAATTAGCCCAAACCAAACAGCATTTAAGCAAGGACAAGGCACAATAGACACCTTATTGCATTTTGACCATTACGTCTCAGGCGCCCTTTCTAGTAAAAATCATATTTCGGCCTTATCCATTGATTTTGAAAGGGCATTTGACCGTATTGGTAGCCACGTTGTGCTGAATATATTAAAAAAATGGAATATTGGTCCAAAAATGTTCAATTTTGTTAAAAATTTTCTGTCCAATCGCAAGTTCAGAGTAAAAGCTAATAATTGTACCTCTGTTATTAAACCCTTGGCAAATGGCATTCCGCAGGGGTCACCATTATCGGTTATACTTTTCATTTTAGCGTTTGACGAAATAAGTCATATAGTATCCAAATACAAAAATATTTCATTTTGCATGTACGCAGATGACCTTTTATGTTTTTCTAAAAATAACGACTTAAATGCCATAAGCAATATTTTTAACAATATTTTACGGGACCTCTCGGAATGGTCAGTTTGCTCTGGTGCTAATATAGCTTATGAAAAATGTAATACATTTCACATTTGTCGCAAGAGAAATTGTTTAAATCTAAATTTAAGTTATAGCAACATTTCTATTCCTAATGTAAATTCCCTTAAAATCCTAGGTGTAATTTTTGATAACAAATATTCCTTCAAAGAACATTGTAAATATATAAGAAATTGCTTAAATTCAAGATTAAATATTATTAAGTATCTGGCATCAAAGCATAGTTTCGTTCACCAAACCACGCTGTTAATTATCACTAAAGCTCTTTTGCTTTCGAAAATTGATTATGGGCTACCAGTTTACGGACACTGTGCCAAAACAAACATTAAGCATCGAGACGCACCCTATCACGCAGCAGTTCGAAGTAGCCTCCGCGCGTTCCCAACCACACCAATCAAAAATTAACTAGCAGAGTCCGGACTTCCATCAATAAAGGAACGAGTCGATTTCTCAACATACCGTCTCATACCGAAACTATTTAATGGAAACAACAAATTCATCCAAAAATATACTAAATCCGCTGTAGCTAAAAAACTTATTCCAAAAAATAGTTCGGCGATACTTAAATGTGTTATCTTTGCGAAAGAACTGGATCCCCTTGCTAACCCAACTCTAATGAAAACTTCTAGCTTTCCGCCTTGGATGCTAGAATCCTCTTCTATCATCACTAGTTTGCAACAATTTCCAAAAGACACAACGCCCGCCTCAGTGTTTCGTCAACTCTTCGAAAAAGAAAAAAACATTCACTTGCAGTCTGGCTTTAATTTTGTCTACACAGATGGTTCCAAAACAGATGATTACTCTTCCTTTGCCGTAGTAAAAGAACCTAACAGCATCATCAACATGGGTCTCATAGATACGCATTGTTCCATCTTTACAGCCGAAATACTTGCAATTCGTCAAGCGGTAATCTTTGCATCAAAAAGTAAGGGCAAATTCATAATCTGTTCAGACAGCCACTCTGCACTAAGTGCAATTCGCTGCTCTTCCAACACAAGCCAGTTGGCCGCCCAAATCCGAGATTATCTAATTCGCTTTAATAAAAAACTGAAACTAATGTGGATCCCCAGCCATGTCGGAATTTGTGGCAACGAACTTGCTGATTTAACAGCAAAAAAAGTAAAGGCTATGCCAACTTTCTGTTATGCCACTGCCGAGAAAAAAGACATCTACCGCCTTATTAACTCGCGCCTTGTAGAAAACACGCTAAATGATTGGAACTCTTACCATCACTTTTACAAATCACTCAATCCTCAACGGCTAAGACCAATTCTACCCAAGTCAGCATGCTGCAAAAAAATTCAGCACTTCATTTGACTCAGACTGGGACATACGTCTATTTCTCATGAACACTTGCTGCGCGGTAGGGCTGCGCCTGGCTGCCTTTTTTGTAACAACACGTCAACGTCGGTAACGCACATTCTTAATGATTGTCAACACTTCAATGGGAACAGACACCGAATTTTCCTCAACGACACGCCTACAAACTTTCTTGCAAACACAACTAGTGAAAACATCGACAAAATCTATGATTTCCTGAAACTATCTAAGCTCATCACCTTCATTTAGTATCATTGTTAATTAAGCAGTCTTATAGTATATTGCTCCTCATTATTTTAGCATCTTCTCTTATTTGTAACATCGAGCCGAAAGCCTAAGCAGCTAGTGCTCAATAATTTAATTAATTATATAATAATTGTATTATTATGTAAGTTCTAATAAATAAATAAATAATATAAACAATAAAATATGTAAAGTAAATAAAACATTAAAAATATTTATTAAGAAGCTTGCAGCGGAGTTTTTGGAACAAATAAATCCAAAGAAATAAATCCTAGATCCAAAGTTCCGGACAGTGTGATTAAAGCGGGATTTGGTGGAAACCGTTACGTAACAGTGAGACTAAAGGCTTGATTACCCAAGCGTAACGTGAGGTGGCGCAGCGGGATGTAGCGTAGTGCGACGTTGCCTCGAGGATAAGCGATTACCGAAATCGTAATCCAACGTAGTGCAGGCGGCGTAGTGCAGGGCACTCATTTTATTCTAGAAGGCTTATTTACTTCTCCTCGTCAATAAAAGATTGCATTCTTTCATATATAGTATTAAAATTCACAAAAATGTGAAGTTAAACAAATTTTTTCGCTTGTAACACAGCTGTCGAACTACCAAAAATCGTAACGTTGCGTAGAAATCTATTTTCTACAGACTTCTACGCTGCGTCACGCCACGTTACGATTTCGGTAACGACTTGTACACATTTATCATTAAACAGATTTTAGCTTGACAATTGGCAACGTCGCGCTACGTTACCTTACGCTTGGCTAATCCAGCCTTAATAAACGAGTAGGCTAGTGCGCAACTCTCTCTTTCTCTCTATCTCTCTTTCTCTGTGTGTTTCTGTTTCTGACACGTTAAATAATCTGATGTTAGAATTTCAAGAAGTTTTTTTTTACACTAGGGTGAGCCCCAAAAATGTGTTTTTTATATTATACTTTTTGTATATGGGCTGGCAGTATTAATGGATTGCTGATTTCGAGTCTAATGTCAAGATTTCAAAAAGCTTTTTACCAATAGGGTGGACCCTTGTTTTATACCCTTTTAGATGCGCTGATCGCGGATTTCCATTGGCGTCGGAAGCGGGGGGCAAGGGGGCAGTTGCCCCCACTTTTTAAGCTAGATAAACAATTTAACAGGAAAACTTCAAAAGTTATTAAAAATATCAGTTTTTTTTACAACGACAATATTTTTGTATTATATATTTTTCTCTTCTTTCTCTCTTCTTCATAAGCATGCTTGCGGATAACCATTTTCTTTCTCTGTGTTTGCAAAAAGATAGAACAAAATGTAGAGTTTCTACTGCAAACCCACCACTTCAGTTTAAAAGCACCCTTAAGTATGTAGCTTAATGCTTGTTAATTTTGCAACTCTGGTAAGAAAAAATTTGACATGTTCTTAGGGGCTTTCCATATTGGGAGACATGTTGTATGATAAGTTAGATGGAAAACTAATGGGACTATTTGATTGAGCGTTCGAACGATCCAACTTGTAAAGCAACATCATTAATTGCAAGCTCTCAAGCAGAACACATCCAGCTAATAGCTAAGCAACTTTTAGATGGCCTAACAATTGAGCAGTAATTTAACATAGTTGTACAATATTGTACAATCGGCAGAAAAAAACCAAAAATTTCGACTATCGTTTTAGCTTACGCATGGTACTACATATTGTACAATCTGCCATGTTGGTCCAATGTTTTGGACCATGCGAAAGCCCCTACTGTGAATTAGCTGATGAAAATCCACCTCGACGCTTTGAAGAAACATCAAATCCGGTTCCTTCAGTACAGTTGCCATTATATGATCGGCTACGAAAAGATTATTTCGAAATTTTAGATCTTCCCTCAAATAATGGCTAGATTCGATCAAACAGGTTGATATTTTACTTTTTTTTATTCTTGCAAGTTTACACCAGCTTCACTCAACCGACTCACTTTGATTTAACATTCGGTGAGTCGGTTGAGTGAAATCTTATTGTACATTTAAAAAGATCTTGACACTCTGCAATCATTGGAAAATATTGTAATCGAAGCCTTCAACGGAAAAGTGCCTTCTGAACAAAATCTAAAAACAAAACTAGATCTTTATGCAGATGACTTTTTTGCAGATGAAATTGCTGAAGCAATTGCCTGGCCAAACACCTTGAAATTGTAGTGGAATTGCATCCTAATTTGCGAAAAATTCGGATACTGTAAAATAACTATTAAATGAAGTTGAAAAACTTATTGCTTTGCTTTTGACTGTGCCTGCATCAGCATCTTCATCTGAGCGTTCTTTTAGTGCACTAAGACGACTTAAAACGTATCTTCGAGCAACAATGACACAGAAACGACTCACTCATGCAGCACTTATACACATTCACAAAGATAAAACCGAAGAATTGAATTCGATGGAGGTGGTGAAAGAGTTTGTTTCTCGCAAGGATAGAAAGAAACATTTTGGAATAATTTAAATTGATATAACTTTTTGTACCTTATTGCATTTAAACCATGTAAAGATATACCTAGTCTTGCTTTATAAAAGCAACCATTATTTCTTATATTTTCATATTACCATATGAAAGATCCTTTAAAGAATGATCTCTGATATTAAAATTGGAAGAACTTTTAAAAATAATGAAATTTTAATATTTTTTATATATTTTTATATTTTTTTTATTTTAAACTAAAATAATAAATTTGTTTATTCACATTCATGTTTCTTTGAAGAAATTTTGGTGAACCTTTTTTTGCACCACCATTTGTACTGCCCCCCAATTTGTACTGCCCCCCCAGATGAAATTAGCTTCCGACGCGCTTGCGGATTTCGAATCATATGTTAGAATTTAAAAAAGTTTTTGACACTAGGGTTGATCCTAAAAATAAGGCTATTCACAGTTTGAATATGCCGGCCTGTTATTTGTACGATTTGTTATTTGTACGCCAATTTATGTAAGCATATTTTGCTTTGTTGTTGTTTTGCATACAAACGCAAATACGCAAACACGCGTAAATAAAAGTAGCCTTTGGACGTGTTTTTGTGCCTCGTATTTTTATGCTCTGTATACAGCCGCATAGTTATATACATCACAGGGTTGCATAATTATTAAATACGACAGTCATATGGCGGGGTGCTCACAGTTTCGATAGTAAAAAAAGCTATAAATACGATTTGTTAAATGTACGCTTAAACTGTGAATACTATTCACTGAATAGCCTTAATGTGTTTTTTCTTTCTTTATACTCTTTGTGTTCTGGCAGTATTAAGGGGTCACTGATTTCGAATCTTATGTTAGAATTTAAAGAATTGTTTACCCCAAAAATGTGTTTTGTTGTTTTATTCTCTTTTTAGATGCGCTGATAGCTGATTTCAAATCTTACGTATGTTTGAATTTGAAAAATTTTTGTCACTAGGGTGGACTCTAAAATCGTGTTTTTTGCTTGTTTTATACCCTTTGTATGTAAGCTGGCAGTAGTAAGGGGTCGCTGATTTCGAATCTGGTGTTAGAATTTCAAAAAGTTTCTTGACACTGAGTGGACCCTAAAATGTTTTTTATTTGCTTTAAATTCTTTATGCATGTGCTGGCAGTCAATTAAGGGGTCACTGATATCAAATCTTATGTTAGAGTTTAAAAATTTTTTGATAATAGGGTGGACCCTAAAAATATGTTTTGGTTTGTACTCGTTGCAGATGTGCTGGTCGTTGATTTCGAATTTGGTTTAAGAATTTCAAAAAGTTATTTGACACTAGAATGGACTCTAAGTATGTGTTTTTTACTCGTTGGATTGAAAAAGTTGGATTGAAAACTGGACTTACTTACATTTTTCAATCCAACTTTTTATTCATATCAAGCACCTTTAATCATATCAAGCTTTTTAATCAATGTTCTATGCTCAACGCCATGTTGTGTCATGAAACAAACATCGCTGGCTACGGTTACTGCCTTTTTTTCATCTCTAATAAGAATTGTATATACTAATCTTATATATAAAATGAATGTTTGTTTGTTTGTTTGTTCGTTCGATATTGCGATAAAACTTTGTCAACTTATTGCTTGCACTTACGCGAACAATATAGGCATATATAAAATTTGCCACACCCCCTTTTACCACCCACAAATCAATAAAAATGCTATATTTAAGGTAGTTTTTGTCGTATTAAACTAAAATTTGATAATTAAGTTCGTATGGGAACTATCGGTAACTATGCTTAAAATGGGCGTGGTCCCACTATAGCTACGCCTACTTTTAAGAAAATATAAAGAGACTTCGAAATTACTGGTCCGATCGAGCTAAAATTTTGGCAGTGGATTTTGGAAGTTTCGAGTACGAGGTGGCTTAAGAAAAATTGTCACACCCCCTTTTACCGCCCACAAATATATAAAAAATTCGCGATATTAAATTGCTTTGGAGTTATGGGTCGCACAGCCTCGAAATTCGACATTCAACCACAATTTACACATGTCGTTCCACTGACGACATTTTATGGGAGTTAAACAAGGGGGAGTGGAACCTCCGATACAACCAAAACTTGCGATATTGAATAGTTTTAGAGTTACAGGTCACACAGCATCGGAATTCAGTATTCGACATCAATTTATGCATGCAGTTTCATTAATAACATTTTATGGGCGTTGGAAACGGTGGAGTTTCACCTCCACCCATACAACCAAAACTTGTGCTATCAAATAGCTTTGAAGTTATAGGTCGAACAGCATCGAAATACAGTAATAGACCTAAATGTACACATGTAGTTTTACTGAAAACATTTTATGGCGTTGGACAAGTACAACCCAAGCATGCAAAATCGAATAGCTTTAAAGTTATGGGTAACACAGCATCTGAATTTAGTATTCGACCTCAATTCATACATGCAGTTTCATTAATAATATTTTATGGGCGTAGGAAAAGGGGGACTGACATCTCCCATACAACCCAGATTTGTGCTATTGAATAGCTTTGGAATTATAGGTCGCACAGCGTCGGAATTCAGTATTCGATCCGAATTTATTCATGCACTTTCATTGGTAACATTTTTTCGGCGTTGGACAAGAGATAGTGACACCTCCCATATAACCCAAATTTGCGATATCGCATAGCTTCTGAGTTATTTGTCGCACAGCGTCGGAACTCAGTACTTGACCTAAATGTACACATGCCATTTCATTGATTAAACTTTATGGGCGTTTGCCAAGGGACCTCTTATTTGACCCAAATTTGCGATATCGAATTGCTTTAGAGTTATAGGCCGCACAGCGTCAGAGTTCCGTATTCAACTTTAATTAGGCATTCAGTTTCATTGATCACATATAATGGGCATTGGTCAAGGGGGCGTTGCAGCTCACATACAACCCAAATTTGGGATATCTAGCAGCTTTGAATTCATAGGTCGCACAGCATCGAAATTCAGTATTCGACATCAATTTACACATGCAAGGGAACGTGGCAGCAACGCGCCGGGTTTCAGCTAGTATTTAATAAATAAAACTGTTTTTCCTAAAATATTAAATTCAACTTTTTGATTTGTTTAATATACTGATTTTATTTCGAATTACATTCAGAGTTGAAGAAAAAGCATAAGGAACTTCGTTCCTGACGGGGGTCCCCCGACCGCACCACTTTTTATTTGAATTTAATATATACAGTTATTATAATTTCGTTTATAAAATTAAATGTTAGCAACGCTTTTAATTTGGTTTCTGGTAAAATTTTAAAAAAAATTCATAGCATTTAGAAACAAATTCATTAAATCTATGAAATTCTTTTTCCGTGATGTAGTTAGTATTAAAGCTATAAATTTTTTTTGAAATGTCATATCTATATCTATATTTTCTCCACATCTATATACAGGGTACCCCGAAATAGAGTGCAAATATTACGGAGATGAAAGGTGATGTCGAGTTGAGCAAAACATCGCATAGGAAAGGGATATATTTTCACACCTTTAGGAGATACAGGGCTAATAAGTCTTTCATGACTTCGATGCATATTATTGTTTTTAGCAGAAAAACTAACTCACGGAGTTATTGTTTCTATTTCATACTAATTCTACATAGCTATATATTAGAGTGTCCCTTAAAAGTTGAAGTTGTTTTTTTCTGGCTTACCCTCTTAATTTTTCGTATAAAGTTAAAATAAATATAAATAAAAATTATGTACCTAAGACCACGGCAACCCGTGCCGACTTGCATATAAATTTGTCAGTACTTGGCGATATGGGAAAAAGTGCTGACTTTTCAAAAAAAAAAACCCAAATAACTTAAGAATGAGTATAAATTAAAAAAAAACGGTTCGTACCTCGTTTTTCGTTTAATTTTTCTTCAAAATAAGCTTTCAAATATGAAAATTGGACGAAAACTACTAGAGTTGTGATTTTTAACTTTTCGACAAAAATCTAATTTTTGTTCTTGTTGTATTAAAAAAAAAAACAATCCACATTTGTAAAACTTTAAATGCAATGTTTTGAAAATATTTTCTTAAGCTATACCTAAGACAGCTGCAACAATTTGTGCAGTCATGTTGAAAAACCTATCATTATAAATTTTTTTGCTAGAAGTGTACCTTTTGGAAATTTAGAGTTTTAGTATTTTTACGAAAAATTCTCCAAAAATGCAAAATTAAAAAAAAACAACACCACGGATGGTTTTGGCATAGTCTTGAGCTATTTTCTGCACTAAATTGAAAAAAAAAGCAAGCAAACGTCAACAATTCGAGCTTACATTATTTCTTCCATACATCTGGGTGCCACCTTAATATGTGGCACGGGGTAATTCGGCACACTTTGTTTTTTTGGCATTATTTCATGACTCTGAGCTACAATATTTATTGATATGGAAAAATGTATTGCTTACCGTGTCCCGCAACACGATCAGCCTTATTTTCTTTTTACATAAAGATGCAGTAAGTCACTTTCGATCAAAGATACATACAATGTGAGGCATACTATTTACAAGCTATGAGGGATTTTAAGAACACCAAAAATTTGTGGCTAATTTGACGCAACCGGGGTAAATCGGTGCAGCGTCCTTTTCATTGTATTTCACGGAAAGAAAGTGTATCCACATGTAGTGTTGGTCCTAAAGTAAAATTATACCGCACTTCCCAACACACTATAAAGATTGTTAACTCTAATTGTGTTAACCTAAAAAAATTAATGCTTACAACACATATGCACATACACACAAATTGTATGTAATGTGCTTTCACAAAATTTAAAATAGCAATTCAATAATAAACCCTCCTGTGTATACGAAGGTACCCGAGTACCTTTTGCAATTTAAAAGCAAAAAAAAAGGTAACTTTCGTCCAAGGAACTATATACTGAAATCTTTAGTACCTTCCTAAAATTAATTTTTTTATTCAATAACGTTTTTATATTGCAAAGAAAATGTTTTGGCAAGTTTTTATGAAAGATTTTTAAGTACTACCCCTTCATCTTATACGAAGGTACCCGGGTACCTCCGGGTAAAATACATGCGAATTCGAACTGTTATGGTCTTTATCGATTTTTTACGTTTAGAAAATCATGTACTGATGCAATCAGGATGAAGGATTACAAAGTTACTTTGGATTTTTTCATTCACGTCTAGTTTTTTTCATACAGATTGTGTAAAGGTACCCGGGTACCTTCGTATGCACGAAAAGGGAAATTTTTCGTATACACATGATTTTTTTATTCATATATAGTTTCTCTTATACAGATCGTATAAAGGTACCCGGGTACCTTCGTACACACGAAAGGGGGAAATTTTTCGTATACACATGAGGATAAACAACAAACATCGCACTACTCATAGTATAACTAGACAAGGTAGTGTTAGGGCGGAGAGCCGGTGACCGAAACTGTCAAAAGGAAGTTGCAACCGATGAGAATGCGATAAGAAAGCAAAAATAGGTAAGAACAGTAAAATGGTTGATTTTGATAGTTATGATCCAAGAATGATAGAATACAAAGATTGCGCCGAAGACAAGAAAATGAGTAAAACAAAATTGTCGTTCTGCGCATGTACGTCATAATATCAATGCTGTTTTGGAGAGCGTTCACTTTGCATTGATTTCTACACAGAAATGAAAATTGCATACATTTTAGTTTGTATAATTAAAATAAAAGAATTAAGAAGCAATTTATTGGAATGAAGAAGGTAAATTTATTAAGTACTCCTTTGCAAACATTATTTTTACTATTATTTTATGACAGCAGCTTAGTAAAAAAAATTTTCCTGAGAAACCAACTTCAGTGAGCATTATTTTTCGACTTGGATTTTATAAAAATGTTCATTACCAGTTTAATTGATGTAGTTTAAACATTCCCAGATATTTTATTTGCATTAATTTGCCTGTGAATTGAAAGGACAAATAAATTATAGTTCCAAGTTTTTAAATAATGAAACAAATTTAGTTAAGTTAATATATTTTTGTATTTTTGTTTGCGTTTGTGTGCGTTGTTTACAATTTCTTGGTTTAATTTTTTTATTTATTGCAAACATTAGGTTTTTGAAAAATATTTGTTTGCTATTTTTACTACAATTAGCAGCTGCACACTTCATTTTTTAAATTTAAAGTTAAAAACTCGTAAATATACTTCGATATATACACAATTAAATAAAACAAAACCGATCGCAGTACGTTTCTCAAAGAAATAAAATATTGTGACGTAGTCAACTGAACAGATGGTTGTCAAACTCGATTAGCAGAAGTAATGGACCTGCGCAAAGCGTAATCTCTTATTCTATCATTCTTGGTTATAATCACTTAGAAAGAGAGCACGTTCAGCTCTAACACTACCTTGTCTAGTTCTACCATGGCATTACTGATGAACTCAAATAGTACATTTTCTACTGCAGTGCAGTCTTATTACTACTAAACTTAAAACATCGAGAAAAAGCCACCGTTGTCCAAATTGTTTTCAGCTTCGGACAGTGAACATATTTAGTCTGTTTCCGTACTAACTTTTTAAGTTTTAAGTGTCTTATAAAAAATGTTAAGGGTCATTTTTGAGACATAATTAAGAAGCGATTGGCTTTTTCTTATTAAGAAGAGATTTGCAGTTTTTTTTTTGCAAATCTTATTTTTAACCCTGTAAAAAAAACAGTTTTGCATTTTTCATACATTTCATGGGTGCTCAATATATGTAGTATTGAATAAAAAAAGAGCTTACTTTATCTTATTACTTGTCATATTTATCTGTTAGAGATGCAATTTTTTTCAATATCATGTTCTTTCATCGTCGATTTGCTTAAAAATTAGACAAAAAGGCTCGTATTTATAATATCAAAAAATTTATTGACCTTAATTTTATTGAGTTACTATTACAGTGTGAAGCTATAAAAAACACCTTTTTTATTTCTTTTTTTACCTTGTATTATTAATTTTAATGATTTAAATTTTTTTACATAATGAACAATTATTCATGAGGAAATAAAAAAAAATTTTTTGTGTTTATAGTTGTTGTTAATTTTCTACAGGGCGTTGAAGTTAGCGTGTTTAAAAAATTGTTGCAATTGGCTTCTCGTTTCCAGCATTTACAAAGCGTCTGAAAGTAAAAAATCAAAGTACATTCTTGAGTTAAGGGTTGTAGTTGCTTACGCAAGTAAAAAAAAAAAAATAAAAACAAAAAAAATGGCATGCGTTGAAAACAAAATGTACAAAAACCCTTTTTTTTTACGAAACTTTCAGCCATACATAAAAAACTATAAAAGTTTTTTGGTTTTTTATAGGTCTAGTGCTTAACAGAGTCTATAAGGATCACAATTAATCAAGATTCATCCAAATCGATCAAGTAGAACTCCAGATATCTTAGAAGACGATTCGAAAAACCTTGTTTCGAGAAAAACGCGATTAAA
Organism: Dichetophora obliterata; assembly: GCA_963920525.1. NCBI lineage: Eukaryota > Metazoa > Arthropoda > Insecta > Diptera > Sciomyzidae > Dichetophora > Dichetophora obliterata. Next base: position 47,070,138 of record OY986437.1, read on the forward strand.
GATTTAAAGGTTCTTGAGTATATCGCGACATACGAATAAAATATATGTTATACTACTTTTACTACTACTACTTTTCTATTTGATATTTTTTTCGAGAGACTCTAACGAAACTCTTTTTTCTTAAGACTCTAACGAAAAAAAATTGATTTTTAATTTTGTACACACTGTAATGGTACCTTAATAAATAAGAATAAATTAGACCCAAATTTTCAGTTTAAGAAAAAAATTTGACGCGTGCTTTTCGTACTAAAATTAAGTTGACGTTGTTGTTAATTTTTTGAGTAACTCTAATTTATAACGATCGCATATTTTTCAAGTGTATTTAAAAAAATATTTATAAACTAACAATAAATCAAAATATAATAATAAAATAAAAAAACGGAATGTAAAATGCTCGTGAATGTAAAATTGTTTCTTTATCTATTTTAATAAAATTAATTCCACTTCATAAAACTGAAAGATATCGTTTCGATAATGAAATTCTATTTTTCAGGCGATAATTTTTATCATTTGCGATTATCGCTATGATATAGAAGCAATATTTAGAAAATATAAAAACAGAACTTATTAAATTTTTAAAACATTATTTTTAGTAGTTTACTAAAAATCTAATAGGGACGAAGACTTCTTGGTTTATGTCTGAACTAAATGGTTTTTGTTAATTATTTTAAAAAACTCAAACACGATTTTACGAAATTAGAATTTATGATGAAAATTTGGTTTAGTGCAACACTTTTATTTTGTTTTTTTCTAAATAATTTCTTTAAAAGCTGCAACACAGTAAGATTTCTTAATTTTCGTTTCCAAGACTTTTCCATAACAACTTCAATTGATTGTACAATTATCATTACAACCAACGTAACGGCAATCTTAGCACTACATTTTTTTAAATTATTTATGAAGCACTTATATTTTAATTCATATCTGTAGATAAAAAAACTACAGCCACTTTAAGAAATCAGAGCCAGTGATTCTTTATTCAGCTAGCTACCTTAAATAACTATCTACACAAAATAAAAGACGTGCTTTCCTGTCATAATTTAATCTTGACTACGTCGACACCTTGATGTAGCTACTTTAGATCTGTAAAACGTAGCTAATGAGAACGAAAAGCAATCTTAGAACAGTCAAAGAACACGAAGTCAACGTGATACGATGAAAAAAAATATATTAAAAAAATTAAAATTTTGTTAATTATATATTGTAATTATTACGGAAAAAAATTATGCACTCATGAAAATGAAAAAAAAAAAAATTATTTATAAATTACCTCTTCATGGCTCAGCGTGGTTTTATTCAGCTGTTCTTCTTCTGTTCTTAGTTATAAAGAGTGTCAGGAATCGGTTATGTTGCCAGTGTCGTCATGATTATCTATTTTGTGTAATTAAACAATTACAATAGCTGAGTTGAGACATTTTGGCGCATTGTGTTGCATGCATGCATGAGCTGCAACAATAACGACACTAACAATATTGCAAGCCACAACAACATTCATAGTTGTGTAATTTTCAGCTTCATGAACACGAGGACAACAGCATGTTCTAGAGATTCATTCCTCATGGGTAGTAGCTGTGGGAGTTTGTAAATTATTGCTGTAGAATATCAAGAAAAATATTTCTTGCAAGAGAATGCGTATTATAGTGCAATGTAGCTATTTCAAAATATTCAGCAAGCTACACTTTTTGATGTAAACAGTCCCCAAGTAATACTATACTTCTTAAAGTTTCCCCACAAATGTCAAAAAATTATATAGTTATACACAGAGCCAAAACGACCTAATAAAATATAACAAAATCAATAAGACTTCAAGACTAACAATAAGAAAAGACAGTCGAATTAAAATTATAGAGAACAGTCTTTTTTAAGCAATGTAATTTTTTATTAGTCAAATCACATAGTTCTAAGAAGAATCTTAATGTTTTTTATAAGAAAACTTTTTTAGACTATAATAACTTCTTATCACAAATGTGTGATTATCTTATTAATTTTAAAATTTGTCTTCTTGATACTTAATAAGACAAGTTCATTGATTTATAAGATTTAATTTTGAAAATTAATAAGTGAAGCTTTTTAAAGCAAAAAGGAATCTTATTAATCTTGTAGCTGAATTAGCTTTTAAGATTACTGAAAAAATCAATATATAAGAATATAAAAAAAAAAATAATTAAAAAACTTAGAAGTAGAAAGTATACATTCATTTGCAGTTAATTAAAGCTATGCTGCTATGATGGAAAAAACCATAGAAAGCGATACAAAGATGTGGCTGTTCAGAATTAGAGCATGTCGTTCACACACTAAGCACTCGTAGTTAACTCGCAGTAAACTCAGCAACCCTACGCTATATATTCTACTCGCTATCATCACGAACATCTCTAGTTTCTTTTTGCTCTAAAACACACATATCTATTTTGGTCTGCTAAATAATTGAAGTTCTCGCTAATTGAACTCAAGTTGCCTGCGTATAATTCTTAATATTTAATCAATAAATATTAACTGTTTATAAGTAAACTTCCAACCTGCATCTTTTTATTTGGACTACGACACGATCCCACTGCGTATATGAAAAAGTTGCACTTTCTGCGCATGGTTTTGTTGTTGCCTAAGTAAACACTTTGCTGCTTTTATTGGACACTGAGTTTTTTGTTACAACCTATTGATGGCTGATGACGTTCCCAATTTCCATTTTATTGAACACTTCCTTTGAGTTCACGTCGGACATTTTTTACAAAGCCGAAACTCAGGCGCTACTCCCTTCATCTTCAGTAGTCTTGAGTGATAAAGCTGTGACCAACATAATGTTTAAGTTTTATATCATCTAACACTTGTTCGAATAAACTCTTCGAAATCATATGACGTTGAAGCAAAGGTTCTTATTTAAGGTCAAGCCTGAGATGTGAAGATCTTTCAACACTCCTGTCATCTCACTCACTCACTCAACTAAACTTTTAGAGGAAACCACTTAAAATATCCACTCCAATAGCGTTAAATATCGCTGCTGGAGCATTTTAAGGACTCTCTGAGTGACAATACTCTGAAATAGCGTAAACAATAGAAAAAATATACCTATTTTGGAAAAGAACGCAGAATTTTTGACGTAATTGCCACTGCACAGTGTGCTATTTTATCAAAATCGCAAATAATGGCGTGAAATTTTACAACATTTATCAGTTTTTAGCGTGTGTATACTAGGGTCGATTTGTGGGGAGGCAAAAAAATCGCCCATTGCTCAGTGAAAATCGTATTCTAGGGATCAAAATAAGAAACTTTGCCCGAGGAACTATACCTCTAAAACGACTTCTAATGCCCCAACTTTTGACTTTTGTCCCGTAGGGTCAACTTTTAAAAAAAATCCCTCTTTGACCCATTTAGAGTGCCCCAATCGAGTCCATGTGTATGACCGACCCCACTAACTTTGGAGGGCCGATCCACCCATGCCAGTGGTGACCCCATTTCGCTGATTTTTTCATGTAAAGTGCCAAAAATTGTGATTTTTTTAAATGTTTGTATGGGGAACCCCAGGGGGGTTCCAGGGGGTATGCCACTGGCATGGGTGGATCGGCCCTGCAAAGTTAGTGGTGGCCGGTCTTACATTTGGACTCGATGCGGCACTCTAAATGGGTCAAAGATCCAACTTTTGACTTTTGTCCCATAGGGTCAAATTTTGAAAAATCCCTTTAGAGTCGTTAAAAAGCCATTAAAAATAACGAATTTTAGTAAGCCATTTTTTATCAGTTTCAAGAATATTTTCTCTACAGAACTAAAAAGATTTCTCTTTGTAAAAATTTTCATATTTATTACTATTAAGAAGATACCCTAATAAAATAGCTCAATAATGTGATATTTTTGATTTTAAGTAGGTAGCTTTGGCTTTGTGAAAAATTGCTTAAATTAAGAGTCTTATGCATGAGTAAAAGCCGATAGCAGAGACCGCACCAAGTATGCATTTTAAAATAACAAGTACAAAAAAGTAATTATCTTTTTTAAATTTTGAGCAATAAATAATAATTATTTCTGCTTTTCATTTTTCTAAGTCAAAAATAAAAAGCAAAATTTGCCCGTTATTTTCTACGCACAAAATAACCAGTAATTTTGGATTTTATTTTTAAGGCAAAAATAAAAAGCAAAACTTGACGCTATTTTTTTGAGCACAAAATAGCTGGTAAGTTTTGCTTTTTATTTCTTAAAGCAAAAATAAAACGCAAAACTTGCCCGATATATTTTTGAGGTAAAAATAACTGGTAAATTTTGATTTTTATTTTTTAAGCCAAAAATAAAAAGCAATATTAGGAAAAACCCTAATTTTGCTATTCATCTATTACTGGTTTGGTTCTAGCGTGCACTTAAATCCTAATTTTGCTTTTTATTTTTGCCTTAACAAATAAAAAATCAAAATTTACCAGTTATTTTGAAATTTACTAGAGCAAAATTTAACTTTTTATTTTTGCCTTAAAAAACTAAAATCAAAGTTTATCAGTTATTTTGTCCTCAAAATATATACCTATCGAGCAAATTGAGCTTTTTATTTTTGCCTTAAAAAATAAAAATCAAAACATACCAGTTGTTTTGTGCTCAAAAACATTTTGGGCAAATTTTGCTTTTTAGTTTTGGCTTAAAAAATAAAAAGCAAAAAAAAAATTATTATTAGTGCTCAAAATTTTAAAAGTCAAAATTTCAAAAATCAATAAAAAAATTAAGTTCCACAATGTGAGAGGATTCTAATGGTACCATCAAAACGGCGGTGCGACAATTTTTTCACAATGCTTTTATGGTTTAAAAATCTACAAATAATTTTTATTTACAGTATTTTATAATATTTATTTATAATATTTATTTACAGTCTCTTGCTTGGTTCAAGCATAGAATGCATGATTTTTTTTTTCTTCGTGATCATAAACTCTTGACCAAATTTGATGGAAGTTATCCATTTCCTGTTTTCCAAGTTATTATCTACAGTAATAAAACGCATTTTCTGTTTGTTTGTTTGTTTGTTTGTTTGGCCTTTATACAAATCTTAACGGCTCAACGAATTTCGCTCTAACTAGGTATACGTATTAAGAGAATCTTAGATTAAATTGATACATACTTAGTTTTTAACATTTTTTACAAGTGGCGGCCGTAGCCTAGTGCGTAGAGTGCGTGGCCCCTAAGCTAAAGAGCCGCGGTAGCCCGGGTTCAATTCCAGCTCAGACAGAAAGTTTTTTCAATTGAATTAATTTTTCTATTCGGTCGTCACCTATCTGTAGACAATGACAAACCTCAGAGAGTAAAAAAATTGCCATGTAAAGCTTCCTGAGAACATAAGCCGTTCGGAGTCGGCATAAAACACGTAGGGTCCAGTCAGTTCTCGGTCATTTGTGATCAAACATTTAATAACCCGTACAACACAATTGATCAATAGAAGCTAGGTCAAAGTCCTACCAAGGGCTGAAATTTTCAGATTATTTTTTTATTTATTTACTTAGTTTTTACCACGCCCCCTCCGAAATTTTTCAGCTAACGGTAATTTTGTTATTTTAAAACTTTTTTGGATCGGAGTTTTTGTGTATTTGATTCAAAAAATTTTTTCTTATTTTGAAATCAAAAACACTCACATATATTCAAAATTGTAAAAATTTTTAGTGCAACGACCTTTTTCATATTACACGACCTAAGAATGAGAAAAAAGTCAGGAAAATCAAATATTGGTTTTTCGATGCAAATGGACAGCCCATTAATATATTTTATATAAATTTTTTTTTTTGTTCAAAAGTCCAATAAAAACACTTCATAAAAATAGTATGAATTGTAGGGGAAGTGCATGTACCAAGGTACGATTGTACCTTGATGCGATTGTACCTTGGTCCAAAGGCTACTTTTTCATATTTACCATCTCTAGAAAAAAAGTGTTGCACTACCATTCGTTCTGTTTATTTTCTTGACATTGGCAATGCTGTTATTGTGCCGCTTTAGTTCATATTTGCTCGTCAGCTAATCAACAACGAAATTAGAAAAGTGGTTCGTAAATTTTTGTGCAGTTTTTCATAGTTTATATATACGAACGCGGATATATTTCAGTGCTGAGAGTCAATTACAGTAGATCGGTAAGGTTTATTCTTTAATTATTTTACTTTGAAAACTTGATTTATTCGAACAAAATAAAGTTTTGAACATTTTGTTAATTGTGTGCCTGACGTGTACCTTGGACCAATGCTTGGAATGTACTGGGCCGGTCCAAGGTACAATATTTTAAAGGAAACTTTTATTATATATATTATAGAAACATGCCAAGAAGTAAGACTGGACACCATCGATGTCCTATAAAGGTAACAGACTTATCCGCAGCAGTCGACGACGTTGTGCAAAGAGGTTGTAGTGCTACATCTGCTGCAAAATCGCACAAAATCTCAAAATCAACTTTATTGCGCCATTTGGCAGCATACCGTGCTTCAGAAAACAAATCGTTCAAATGCACGACCAAAATTGGTCAAAAAAAAGTATTCAACAGCGAAGAGGAGGGAATGTTGGCTACCTACCTTAAAACTGCTGCAAAGTTGCATTATGGGCTATCTAGAAAAGAGTCCGTGAAGCTTGCATACCAGTTTGCAGAAAAAAACAAAAAGAAGTTTCCTCAGACCTGGGTTGAAAATATTGCTGCTGGTAAGGAATGGCTTAATGGATTTTTGAAAAGAAACCTAACCATATCGTTGAGGAAACCAGAAGCCACCAGCATGTCGCGATTGACAAGCTTTAACAAAAAAAATGTCGGAGATTTTTTTGAAAACCTCAAGGAGTGTCTAAGACGCTATAAGTTTTCCCCAAGCCAAATATATAATGTCGACGAAACAGGAAATTCGACCGTTCACGTTCCACCAAAGGTACTTGCTGCTAAGGGAGAAAGGCAAATAGGCAGCATGACATCGGGTGAGCGGGGTTCCAACGTAACGATGATCGCTGCAATTAACGCAATTGGCAACCATGTACCCCCGATGCTTATTTCTCCTGGAGTGAACTTCAAAGAACACATGATGAAAGGAGCACCTTCTGGATCTATTGGCGCAGCAACTCAATCGGGATGGGTTAACGAGGAGTTGGTTTCAAAATATTTTGATCATTTTGTAAAACATGTAAAGCCGTCCGCTGAAGAAATGGTTCTTTTAATAATGAACAACCATGACAGCCATATTTCACTTCGAGTTATTGATGCAGCTAAAAATATTGGTGTACTGCTTCTAACTTTACCATCTTATACATCACATAAGCTCCAACCGCTTGATAGATCTGTTTTTGGACCATACAAAAAATTCTATAACAGTGTGGCAAATGATTGGATGTTCAATAATCCAGGAAAACCTATTACCATTTATGATATTGCTGAATTAATTGGTAAATCATACACATTATCATTTAATACGCAAAATATTGTAAAAGGATTTGAAGTATCTGGAATTTGTCCATTGAACGAAAATATTTTTGGAGAAGACGAATTTTTATGCTTTTCTGCTTATGTCACAGATCGTCCCTTTGCAAATCAACATGTAACAGCACCAGAAAGTCCCTCGCAAAATCAAGGTAATTGCCTTTTTACAGTGGAGGACTCGAATTATGCATCTGCAACACAACTTCAAGAGGATGAAGCGATCGAAACTTGCGCAGAAAATTAGGGTAGGTAATAATTACTATGCTTCACATAAGATTCTCAGCAGCAACCGTTTTTCAGTGATATTGCAATCTGGAGTTACACCGCCACATGTAATACGGCCATTTCCAAAAGCAGCAGCCCGGAAATGCTCAAAAGCTGGCAGAAAGAAAGGAAGGACCAGAATATTGACAGATACTCCTGAAAAAGAAGAAATATAGCAGACAAAAACCAAAATCAAATCAGAACGGGCAAAAATTAAGACTGTCAAAAGGAAACTCCGAGATAATAACTCAAGCGCATCCTCAGATATTGAGAACTCTACTCCGAAGCCGAGAAATAAATTATTACGGAAATCTAAGGTGGATTGCAAGCTCTCTGTGGCACTTGCTCAGTGCGAAAACTCTGACTTTAGTGCTGAAAGCGACTTTTCGATAGAAGAAATATTTAGAGCCTGCGGATCTAAGCGTCTATCCAGTTTTTGCTTATTTTAATTAAATTTTTTTTTTGTGGTTCAAGGTACAATACACCATTACCCGAGGTACACTGCCTGATTGTACCTTGGACCATTTTGGCTTTCTGAATAAAAATATTTATAACTTAAATTCAAATCGGATTTTCAAATTTTTCTTTCTTTACCATAATAGCTAATGAATCAGACAATAGTGTGTAGTTGTTATATTAAGAAATTAGGGGTTCTTTTAGAGCCGAAAAATGATTTAGCGCAAAGCGGTCCAAGGAACATGCAATTCCCCTACCGTTAAGGCAGTTTATATATGTCTTATGATTTTTATCAAAAAAGATCCAAAGTATTGACTTTTTACTCAAAAAATGACTCAAAAATTGTTTTTGTTGTAAAAATAATATCAAGTAAAAATTGCACATCTGACCTTCAACCTTTCATATGACATAGCATAGTGATGGCTCTATTTCTTCTCACTACTTTGTGAGCGTTGTCACTCAGTTCTTTATCAATGGTACATTAGTTTTTATTTATATATCCATTTCATCGAATAGATGACCGTGAATAGAAGGCTGAAAAAGTTAATATTTTCATGTAATCAGTTTCAGCTAGATGGTGATAGAATAAAACATATGCTGATCTGTTTAGCACAATTATTTCATTGGTTTGATCTGTGTTTTAAATTCACAGATAGATGGCGCAGCATTAGTAAGTACTGTGGGTACAAACTATACCCCTTGCGGTGAAAAGCCGAATGATGTCTACCACATGTTTCTTCATATTTAACCTCACACGTTTGGCTGGCTCAATATATATTTTAGTACAATAATTATTAGTACAACCACTTTTTCATAAAACATTAGGTATCGATGTTTAGAAAAAAATTATATGAAAATCAAAGTTTTGACTTTCGTTAAAAAAATATCTCCGCTATTTTTAAATATATTTCATTCAATTTTTTTTTTTTTGTTCAAAAGTTCAACAAATTTTTTAAAATTAATTTTTGTTCATATGCTAAAAGGTCAGTTTTTATATTGTTGAAAATGTAATTTCGCTAGCTTTAAGATTAAATAAATATTTTAATTATTTTGAATTTTTAAAATATGTTTTCGTACCCTTTCTTCGAATTCAATTAGCACACCGTAAGAGATGGAGCCCCAACCACTAAAACTTCCCAAAACTATTTTTGGATTAAAGTCCGTTCAATTACCTTTCTAACGGTAGCTCAAACTTATAATTCAACATGTCTTTTAATATTCCAGAATATAAAAATCATTTAAACGAGAATAGTATATTCAAATATTTATATAAATTACTCTCTAGTAACACAGGGTATATCAACTACGAGTAGTATCTACAGTGACTCACACTGAAAATGGTCCACTTGTAACCACACACTTTAAAGCGTAAAATGTCTAAGAAATCGATAAGTAAATAAAAAAGTAAAAATGCCAAAGTTGTTAGTTTGTTGTATTTTAATAAAAAAACATAAAAAATTTATTAATTCCATAACATTTTCCAAAAAATTAACATTGAACGAAATAAAAGAAAAATTCAGGTCACAGTGAAAATGGTCCACTTGCGCTTATGTACATTAATTTAAGTATTCATAGAAAAACTACATATTATTAATATTTTGTTGGATAGCCTTTCTGATGAATAACAGATTTAAGGCGACTTGGAATAGATTCTACTAGCTTTTTTGTATAATCCGGGCTTATTTTCTCCCACTCCTCCAAGAGGACCTTTTTTAAGTCATTTTTGTTTGAAATTTCGTGTTTTCGTATTTCAACTTCCAGTTTCTGCCACAAATTTTCAATTATGTTCAAGTCCGGTGATTGGGGAGGAGTTTTGATTACTCTTGGACAATGATACAGAAGCCATTCTTTAATTATTCCTGCCGTATGCTTTGGATCATTATCCTGATAGAAGTGAAAGGTTTCTTTTATGCCGAGTTTTTCAGCACTTTGTTTAAGATTATTTTTCAAAATGTTTAAATATTGCATTTTCTCCATAATCCCTTCAACAAAGTGCAATTTTCCAACACCAGCAGCCGAACAAGCACCCCAGACCACCACATGCCCGCCACCATGTTTAACTGTCGGACGTAAATGCTTAGGATTCATCTCCTGGTTGGGTTTTCTCCAAACGTTTACTCTGCCATCTGACCCAAAGAGGTTATATTTACTCTCATCCGTGAATATGACGTTCTTCCAGAATGAAAAATCTTTCCCAGCGTAGCTATGAGCGAACTGCAATCGAATTTTTTTATTCTTTAGACTTACAAAAGGTTTCTTGCGTGCAATTCTGCCATTTAGTCCATCCTTCCGAAGGACTCTCCGAATTGTCTCGGCGTTACAGCTTATATTGAAGTGTTTTTCAACCATATCCCGTAGTTTCGGTGCACTAAGTCTAGGATTTATCTTGATTTGGTTGACTATCCACCTTTCTTGACGCTCGCTGAATAGCTTTTTTGTGCTAATTTTCGGCTTATTTATAACGCGTCCTTCATTTTTCAACCGCTGAATGATATTTTCGACTGTTGTGCGGGCTTTTTTAACAATTTTCGCTATTTCTCTTTGACTTTTTCCACTTTTATAGTGTTCAATAATTAAATTTCTCAGCTCGAGAGTAGTATGTCGACCCATCCTCAAATTTATAGATAAACAACTGAAGGAATCGATCTAAACTGTGTTTGCTTCAATGCACAAGTGTAAATAAAGGTAAACAGAACAAAACAAATAAGGGAATATGAAAAAGATCCGTTATTTATCGTAGTTCTGCACAGTGGACCATTTTCACTGTGACCTGAATTTTTCTTTTATTTCGTTCAATGTTAATTTTTTGAAAAATGTTATGGAATTAATAAATTTTTTTATGTTTTTTTATTAAAATACAACAAACTAACAACTATGGTATTTTGACTTTTTTATTTACATATCGATTTCTTAGACATTTTACGCTTTAAAGTGTGTGTTTACAAGTGGACCATTTTCAGTGTGAGTCACTGTATATAAAGATAAAAATTTCACAAGTGCAATATAGTTTCATTATTTCGCATTTGCATAGAATCAAGTATATTTCTGTATGAGAAAATTAATAAGTACCTTGATATATTATTCTTGATATATTATCTTTGACATATATTGATATATTATTCTCTCCCTTTAATTTATATACCTTGATATATTATTCTTGATATATTATCTTTGATATATATTGATATATTATTCTCTCTCTTTAATAATTTTATGCAACTTTTGCAGCCCCTAAATTTTGTACATAATCCCTTTTAAAATACCTTCAAGGTTTAAGTATGGAGAAGCCATTAGGTTAGACCAATAGTTTTATTAATTTTTTTTAAACCTTTGGTCTTATGTTGGCACTTATGCAATTTATTGAATAACTCTTAAAAAATAAACAAAATTTATTTTATTACTATCCACAAATATTCTTTAACATAAGTAATACTTATAAATGGCATATTTTCTAAACTAACAAAAGTTCTTTATCTTTGTTTACAGGGAGGTTTCCGTCTGCAAATGCTCGATCAACTCGATCGTCCTCTGCTCGATTTGACGCCACAAGTGAATGGTTCCCAGTTTGTGAGTGCGGATGTTACGTAAGTTTCACTACCTTCAAATACCCTCTTTGTCAAATACCCTACCTTAACTTATTCAAAAATATCCTAATTTCTTAATTCAACCCATTCACGCAGCGCCCAATCATTTCCAGTAAGCATACCCGAGGACTTTGAGTGTCACAACTGCACACTTCGGCTGCTGCGTCAAGCTGATGAATTTTCGAGCAGTTATTATTTCTGGTCCTGCGCCGATGTTGATATAAAACAGCGCAAGGAATATAGAGAAACTTGCTCGGGCAATGGAAAATATTTCCCCTCCCGTTGTAAGTGTGATAAGTTGCACTACGGACCGCAGTGCCAGTACAAGGATGAGTGTATCACCAATGCCGATTGTGGTATACAGGGTAAATGTATAGATCTGCAGGGTAGCACATTGCCACGACGTCAGTGTTATTGTAATTTTGGCTGGTTTGGACCGGGATGCAATCAACGTTCACCCTACAAGAATACCGATATAGATTTATCTGCACACACAATGAAACAGTTGTCACCGGATTTCCGATTGTACTGGCGTTTACTGGAAGAACAAAAGGAAATCGAGATGGTGCTGAAGGTAAACAGTACCTCGTGGGTTGGTCTCGGCTGGAGACCACGCAATCTGACACCTGAATGCAAGAATTTCCCACTATTACGTGATATTGGTGACATTGTTACTAGCTTAGAGAGTTTAACGGTGACTGAGTCAGAACCTAGTGCCGAACCAGAACCTAAATCAGAGCCTGAACCAAGCTCTGAGCCCGAACCAAAGTCTGAACCCGAGCCATCTTCCGAACCGGAACCAAAGTCTGAACCAGAGCCAAAGTCAGAACCAGAGCCTACTTCCGAACCTGAACCTAAATCGGAACCTGAGCCAACATCAGAACCAGAGCCAAAGTCAGAACCTGAACCTGTTTCAGAGCCTCAGCCAACAACTGAACCGAATAATGCATTGAAATCTAAGCGTCTTGCTGTGCACCTGGAAGACGCTGCTGTTACGCCAATAATAGATGGTGTAACATCTGTTGCTACCAGCGTTTCGTACCGAGTCAGCGCTTCGGCCGGACGCACACGTCGAGAAACTGCCGGTAAGGTCCTTGCACTGTTTCCTCTTTTATTGAATTTTTTTTGCTTTGATTGGGACTTTGAAGCATCACCTAAGTGTGCACCTTGACACAAACCCCAAAAATAAGGTAGAACTCCATGCTAAATGTAGTTATTTTTAAGCTTTTTCAAGCTTTTTCGTATAAATTTCGTAAACTTTTGCCTAGCTTTTACATTTTTTATGCACTTCTTAGCACAAGCCACTACAAAATTATATTCTCACTAATAAAAATGTTTAGATATAAGCGAGCAGGAACCGAAAGCCGAACCTGAGCCACAAGCTGAACCTGAGCCAGCACCAGAACCTGAGCCAGCAGCAGAACCTGAACCTACATCACAAGCTGAACAATCTGCAAACTCAACAGTTTATTCCAAATCAGAGCCACAACGTCTAGGAAGATCACAAGCTGAGGGGGATTCTCAGCCCGAACCTCAAGCGGAACCCGAACCTCAGTCAGAACCAGAGCCGACATCTGAGCCAGAACCAAAGTCCGAACCGGAACCTCAGTCAGAGCCCGAACCAAAGTCAGAGCCGGAACCAAGCTCCGAACCTGAACCCAAATCAGAGCCGGAACCAAGCTCCGAACCTGAACCCAAATCAGAGCCGGAACCGAAATCTGAGCCCGAACCCAAATCTTCATCAGAAACGTTTGCAAAGAAAGTTTTACCGCAACAAACTCAAACTGCAGGTAAGTGTGCAAAATAGAAGCTTAAAATTACAAAATGATGGCTACTGCAAAATTGGTATTTACTAACACCTTCTAGCAACTAATTGTCAAATGTAGCAAATAATCATTAACCATTAAAAATCTCCGAACATTCACAATCATCACAATAACCAATATTTCCGGAAAGTTCTCTTTTTTAATCAACTATTTAAATTGTCCTTACAGCTGCCCCTATTGTATACAAACTCAATCCCTACACACCACGCCACGATTTCAGTCCAATGGACTGTACCGATGTCGTTATTGGTGCCGCACGTGGCATGGCTAGTCGTGTTGGTGACTATTACTCACGCGATCGTTCGACACCCAAAATCGATGAAGTCTTTGGAGGAAAATCAGATTTAACACTAGGCACAGGCTTTGAAGAAAACGGCATTACAACTATTATCTTCCGTAAGAAACTGGTTGCCACCGAACCCACCGACCATACGCTAGATGATACTTTGACACATGTTATATGGGCCAAGGGTCAAAAGGTCGGAAATCTTATACCAGCTAGCAACGGTCAAACTGTCAAAGATTTCTATCAGCAGGATGAGATAAAGTATCACGGTTACCAAGGTCAACGTGGTGTAGCTGAAATCAATTTCTTTGGTAAGTTTTCACCGGGCTTCTCCCTTTTAAATTTTATTTTTTATTTAATATGCTCCATAGCAATTAAACAAAATTGATTTTTCTCAAATTTTGGGCTCTTTTTGTCTTCAGCTGAAATCGGTTGATCAGCTGATTGAGCTTCCAATCCAGTATTGCGTATGCGTAGTATTTATATGCTACAGGTTTTCAGAGGTGCATTTTTGCAAAACGTAGCAAGCTCAAATCTGTGCATTTTGCTAGTACATTGCAAATAAATGCAATTAAATTTTGCAAATGCATTCATGCAAGACCAATTGCACTAGATCGTGAACTCCACCAATATATTTAATGTCAATTTATATTTAAAAAATCAATCATTAATAGATTTACGCTTTTAATAAATTCTTCTGCATCTCAATAAAAAGGAATTAAGCTTTAATAGGTTCAGAATTGCAGAAATCAAAGCGATATCCAGTGGGTATCAGCAAAGTAGCACTGCACGATTCTTTCCAAAATAGGAAAAAAACTTTATTTAAGACGTTCCTAACAAAAAAAAAAAAAAAAAAATTTAACTAAATTTGTGTTTTGTAGTATTTTAAGTTGGTGTGGTCCCTGGGACCAGATGTACTGTTAGTGTTATTTGTTTGAGGTGTACCAGTTAAGGGTTAAATGACAGTCTATAGTCGATCATCACACCAAGATATTTAATGTACGGCTTCGATTCAATTAGCTTTCCACGAATACTGATGCTGGCGATCTCTAGGTTTTTTCAACTACTAATGAGTACAATCTCAATCTTATGTTTAGCTCGACTAAGCCCCGCTCTTCACATGCAATCGCAGGTAGTAACCATAGTTACACTACTGAGGGCCTCAACTTCTTCACGGTGTTTTGCAGTCGCCAAAACTGCTAGGTCGTCCGCAAAGCCAACAAGCTTGACGCCTGCTGGTACCTCTAGCATGAGAACCCCATCGTACATGACATTCCATAGCATGGGGCCCAGAACCGACCCCTGTGGGACTCCATTCGAGACATTTTACGTCTTCGTGCCTTCTTCTGTGTCGTAGCGTAGGACTCTTTCACTGAAGTAGTTTGATACGATCTTCGTGAGGTATCGTAATACTCCAAAGCTCCTGAGGGCTGTCATAATCTGACTTCAGTTAGCTGAGTAAAAAGCGTTCCTTACGTCGAGTGTTGCCACCAAATATTACTGCTTTGCTCCCCTTAATCCTTTAATTGCCTTTTGCGCTGTGTTCGTAACTAGCTTAATACCGTCCAGTCGTTGACTGGGCCTTTCGAAACCCAAAATTTCCTTCTCCGACTGGATCGCACTTTAAAGACGCTTGCACACAACTCGCTCAAAGACCTTGCCGATTGTGCCAAGTAAGCAAATTGGCCTGTAGTCTGAGGGGACGTCCGTGGCTTTGTGTGCTATTATTATATTACTGTGTATGTCTGAAATACTGTGCAACAAATTTAGCATATACCGCAAAGATAGAAACTCCATTCCTGGTATTTGCTCTAAAGGCGGGGGTGTGTTGATTGCAGTCAAAGCGATATATTTCTCTGAAGAGTGATTAATTACAGAATCCTTGGACATTGAATTCTGTTGTGTTCATGTTAAGTTTGGTTCCTTGAGCCTTTTTATAACATGCTCATATATTCCTCCCCTTTCTACCTTAGAAGTTTATAGCAAAAATTTGGCTTCTATAAGTAAAGTTTGCTCAAAACTGCAATCTAATGATCATATTTTAATAACTGGAGATTTTAACCTGCCAAACGTTTCTTGGAACTGCTGTTCTGAAATTCCTGGAATATTTTTACCTTCGTCTGAATGTTCATCCGATAATTACTTTTAAACGACCTCTCAATCCAAGGCCTGTTCCAACTTAACTGCATCTTTAACAAAAATAATCGTTTGCTTGATCTGGTGTTTTTTGATGACAGCAATATCGCTTCTGTGTCTAAATCAGATCCTCTGGTTACACCCGAAGATTCTCATCATCCAACATTAGAAATTATTTTAAATTTTCCAAAACCATCTGTGCAGTACTATGATTCTCAACCGCCTATTGAGTTTAACTTTAAAAAAACAAACTACGTGATTTTGAAGAATAACTTGTCTAATATAAACTGGAATTCTATTCTAAATATTAATACAAAAAGTTTATCTTCTCAGAGTCTTGATGATGCGGTATATGCGTTTAATAGAACGCTCAATGATTGTTTTCTTAAGGCTGTTCTGCAAAGGAAAGCCTCTTTGACATCGGGTCCGGTATGGTACACAAATGAATTAAGAAAAATGAGAAACTTGAAATCTAAATACTATAAAAAATATCAAAAAAAAAACACATAACATATGCGATTTTGGATGCTATACCTCGATTAAATACAGTTACCAACAGTTATGCAAACAATCCTATAATATCTACTTAACAAAAGTAAAATTAAACATCAAATCTGATGCTAAATCCTTCTTTAAACTTTGTGAACACAAAACGTTAGATTGATTCCTATCCTTCTTTTATGAAGTATAATTCTGTTGAGTCTGATAATGATAATAGTATTTGCAATCTTTTTGCTGACTTTTTCAAGACGACTTATTCATCATCGTCCTATGATTATTTAAGTTATCCCTTCAATATTCAATCTGGGGATATTTATTTCCCAATAATTGACACAAACACAGTCTTTTCATTTTTAAAAAATATTAAATCATCATATAAAAGTGGTCCTGATAACATACCTTCATGTATATTAAAATACTGCTGTGAAGAATTAGTAACTCCAATCTCTTTACTATTTACTTCATCATTAAAATCATGCTATTTTCCTGCAGCCTGGAAGCATTCATATATCATTCCGCTGCATAAATCCGGAAAAAGGTATTTAATTGATAACTACCGTGGCATCGCAAAATTAAGCGCTTTGCCTAAACTTTTAGAGGCAATTGTTACATCACGACTATCGCATAGCGTTAAATCTTTAATGTCTCCTTTCCAACATGGATTCCTTTCTGGAAAATCCACTGTTACTAACCTTCTCGAATTTACATCAAAAACTATAGAAAACTTTGGAAAAGGCATGCAGACTGATGTTATTTGATGTAAAATTACATCTTGTTGGATTTCCTATACCGTTGGTAAAGTGGATTGAATCTTACTTAAGCAATAGAACACAGTCTGTTATTTTTAAGCTCAAGAAATCACATGAGTTTCCTGTTACTTCAGGAGTACCTCAAGGAAGTCATCTTGGGCCCCTTCTGTTTCTACTTTTTATAAACGATTTGCCATCTGTCATAATGCATTCTAGCATCTTAATGTTTGCTGACGAAGTCAAACTCTTCCTTTCTTTTAAAAATGATAATGACGCTGTATTTTTGCAAGCCGACATTGATCATCTTCATAACTGGTGCAAAACGAACCGTATGAACCTCAACATGAAGAAATGCTAGCATATGTCTTTCTCGCTCAAACCACCAATTAAACGTACCTTCAAAATTTGCGGTTATCCATTGGAGTCCTTAGCTAATAGCGTTTTCAATGATCTTGGAGTTACAATGGATCCTAAACTACGCTTTAATATTCATGTAAATAAAATAATAAATATAGCAAATAGTACTTTAGGATTAATTAAACGTTGGGCAAAAGAGTTTAATGATCCATTCATAACGAAAACCTTATTCACTTCCCTAGTGCGGCCTATCTTAGAATACGCTTCAGTTGTTTGGTGCCCACGACGATACGGTTGTTAAATAGACGACATTGAATCAGTGCAGAAACAATTTCTTTTGTTTTGCTTAAGCTATCTTTATTGTAATACTGATTTTCACTTACCATCTTATGAATATCGGTTACAACTCTTAAATCATCCTTCTTTAAAAAATCGGAGAATTATGATAAATGCTTGTTGGATTACAAAACTTTTACATGGATATGTCAACAGTCCATATTTATTGAGTAAAGTATATTTTAATATTCCTCTTCGTCCTAGAAGATCTTTTGACTTACTCCACATGAACTTTTCTAGAACTAATTATTTGCAAAATGAACCTCTTAGAAGCGCTTGCGGTGATTTTAATTTTTTATCTGGTGTTTTTTATCCTTAAGTTATATCCATGGACTCAATCAAACATAAAATTATAGATTACCTGCAGTACCGTCGTTGATTATGTAAAGTTCTTTCAAACATATATCTGATGCATCTGGTGATATTTGTAAGCACATTAATATAACAATCTAAATGGATAAATGGACCTAAGCGTAAAATGGAAAATTTTGGTGAATAAACATCGAAATAATCTGAATGGACCTAAAACTGGGATCTTCAGCTGCCTCATATCTTCATGATGATTGTAACTACACTTGTCGACGGTACCGTGGTGTCTTGGGTCTTTTTACCTCTTGAAACACTACGTTAGATCGATTTGTAATACTAGCAACTGGTTTTCTTTGTTTTATGAAAATTGCTTTGGTGAAGTTGACCTAGTTTGTCGAGTAACCACCCTGTCAAGCCTGGACCTCACCGGCTTCAGGAAGACAGAACGATATATATTATATATTTACCTATTGGAGGGGTGTTTTATTGGGTATGAGACCTTGTTTGTCACACGACTCCGCCGGATACAAAAATTGTTGCTAACTTGACCTTGTTTGTCTTGAAAACGCAACCCTGCTTTGCTGTCTGATAGTATCGATTTTGACTTAACTTTTTTTTTGTTATTTTTTATACTTTAATAAAATTATATACTTTAAGCAATTTATTAAAACTTTTTAGTTTGTTAATAATACATGATTTCAATCAAAATCATACTTTTTATTTTTGAATTGTATTAAATATCTTATTTTATAATTTTAAATTTGCTATAAAACCTGTTAAGGTTTAGCAATCAAATAAATAAATAAATAAAATAAATAAATGTCAAAGCAGTATGTCAACACACATGATACACTACTTAGAGCCAGCACTGTGTTAGTAATTTAGCAATGTCTTTCCCACCTCTATTTAATTATAAATAGATCAGAGCTATTCAGCGTAAAAAATTTTAAGATAGTAATACCAACGACATGTCATATCTTCTCACACTCTCAGATGTATACTGCCACTACGCTTTTCAGTAACCGACGGGCAGTTTAAAGATTTCTTCGATTCTCAAGGAGGCAGATTTCTAGCTTCTGGTTACTATAATGACAAACATCCGCTTTGGGAACCTCGTCTTATTAATTCTAAAGACAGAGAGCTATACAACACGATTTTAAATCGTCAGAACAGGCTAGATTTTTTCTCGAATATGAACGAGATCATAAAAAGCTCGTAGAAAGTTTATCTCCTAAGTGCACAAAATTCTCACTGTTGAAAGTCAATAGAAGAAAAAATCTACTAGTTGAAGGTTAATCGCCGATTAAAACACCAAATAGTAAGTGGGCCCACAGTGAGGAGGAGAAAGCTACTACACTTGCACATTAATTGAGTCAAGTATTTAAACCAAATGCACCAACAACAGAATTTCAGATTCCTCTATTAATTTATAATTCAAACGAAGAAATCATGCCGATTGACATACGTCATTGTGAGACTAATAGCGTCATATAAAAGGAACTCGACCCAAAAAAGAGTCCAGGTTATGCTCTTATTATACCGAAAATGATAATGGAATTGCCAAGTATAGCTGTCGTGTTTCTTACACACTTATTCAATGCGATATTCCGTTGGCATGGAAAAAATAATTTATAATAATGATTCCAAGGCCAGGAAAAGACAAAACTCTGCCATCATCTTACAGACCTATAAGCTTACTTCCTTGTCTTTCATTGAGAAACTTCTACTTCTAAAACATATCATCAAAAAAAAATTTCATACCTTATCATAAATTTAGTTTTCGTTAACAACGTGACACCATCGAACAGGCAAACTGTATAACAAATGAGATGAGAAAGGCCTTCGAGCTCCGCGAATATTGTTTTGCCTCTGATAGAATATGGCATAAGGGTATCGTACATAAAATAAAATGCTTACTCCCTCCTAACTCTTACAGAATCTTAGAATCATACCTGACGAATCGGTTGTTCAGATTAAAGTAAAAACGATTCAACACCGATGATTTCTCAATCACGCCTGGAATTTCAAGGCAGCCAAGGTAGCGTTCTCGGCCCTATTCTAATTCCTTACCTCATTTTTACATCCGATATACCTACAAACACAAACTTGGTTACGACAACGTTTGCCGATAATACTACAATTCTTAGCTCCAACAAATGCATTATCAGAGCATCCAGTGAACTAAGAGAGCACTAAGAACTTGTAGAAACAGGGTTGTCGAACTGGCGCATTAAAGTAAATGAACAAAAGTCTAAGCGTGTTACATTTACACTAAGAGCAGGTAAATGTCCCACAGTTACTATAAATAATAAAGTAATCCCGCATACAAATTATGTATCTTGAAATCCAACTAGATAAACTTATCTCGGAATCCCACTAGATTGACGACTAACGTGGAGGAAACACATCGAAGCGAAGAGAACACATCTTAAACTGAAAGCCCTCAGCTTACACTTTATCAAAAATTATCGTTCTGCACTGAACCTGGAATATAAAGTCGTGCTGTATAACAGCATTTTAAAACCAATATGGACGTATGTTATGCAATTGTGGGGAATTACAAGTAAAAGCAATATTGAACTTATACAGAGAGCTCAGTCAAAAATACTTAGAACAATCACTGGAGCACCTTGGTATTAAAAAAACGAATTTATTCTTAGAGACTTTAATATACCAATGATTAAAGATAAAGCCATTCGCATCAGACAAACCAATCAGGAAAAACTCATAAGTCATCCCAACCCGTTGGCGCGAAGTCTAACCAACACTATTAGCATATTACTTCTTCAAAGAAACGACCTACCAACCTAGCCCTGTGAAAACATAAAGGAAAAGTAAATCAAGTCATTCCAACTAACATATGATGATGACTTATGACTTCAATTGTATATATTAAGGTGCCTCGACCTCCAAAGAAAAAAGTTATCGATGCAACCGACTTAAAATTAACCTTAATCTATTTTATGACAATTCCCAAATATGTTGGCAATCACGATAATTGCCAGTGAGCTAAGCCAATTTTAAATAACCTCAAAAAATCAAGTTTTTTGTAAATATATGGGCTGGTGTTATAGTTGTAAAAAAAAATAAACTATCAAGCATTATAGGCTGGAAAAATCTCGTCCAATCTTATATTAATCTGAGTTTAATTTTCAGATTTAAATAACTATTGTTAGTCTCTTAACCCTCCGATGGGTGAGAAGATCCCTGGGGACCTTTTCATTTTCAAACTGAAATTACTCCTTGATGGTCCATGGGAGATATACCCGACCCTTATATGTATTCCAAGGGAATTTTGTGCAGAATCATTTGAAAAGAAAATCAAGGCGATCCAACCAATAGTTTAGGATTTATAAGGGTTTAAAGGTGTTTAGTACGGGAAAGGGTAACAAGGTCCCTAGGGTTCTGAAATTGCAAGGTATTGTTAGTAAATGCAATTTATTTTGGCTTGTTTTTAATTGTTTTATTATTTGAACCAGGGCTGTGGAGTCGGAGTCGGAGACGTGGAGTCAGAGTCGCAGTGTTTTTGCCGGAGTCGGAGTTGGTAAAAAAACTCGCGACTCCGACTCCGAAAAAGGAATTTTTCAAATATTTTCCAAAATAAAAATTCTTTCAAATTTTTTTTTTCAATATTTTCAATTTTCAAATGTTTGCCTTTTTTACAGAAGTTGACTTTATCTTTTGCAATGAATTATTTTTTAGTTTATTTAATTCGAATTATTTATTTTGTTGATTTTTGTTGTGTTTTTGATTGAATAAAAACGTTAAAAATGTTCGACATTATATCGACTTTTCGTTTTTGAAAAAACGGCTTTTTCCCCCTTTTTTAAAATTTTCAACAGTCACCCTGATTGTCACTTACAAACTTGTGCTTTAATTTTCTCATGATTAAGAAGAAAATGAAGCAAACAAAAGCATTAACATTCTCTCACAAGTAAAAGCAATTTTGATAAGTCACTAAGATTGATAAAATCATTGCATTCATTCTTTAATGAAAGGAAACCAATGCTGCCAGTTTAGGAAATTTTACCCTAGATTTAGGTTATTTTTTTTTATTTAGGGTACATTTTAGGGGTAAATATTTGTTATCACTATAGTAGAACTCCAGATATACAATTATTAATTTTCAATAAATTTCCTAAAATAAACAAATTAGCTCCTCGTTACTGGCTCTTCCATTTTCAAATGCATCGGTTGAAAGTGAATTTTCAATTTTTAACTTTGTAAAAAATGAGTTGAATAATGCAATATACAGAATGGAAATTTCATTAACATGTGTATAACAAATTAATAATTTAAATAAAATTCTGCTCTTGATAATTTCTTTTATAAATTGACTAAATTTAGGAGGTTTTTATTTTTGTCTTTGGTCGTAGTCGGAGTCGGAGTCGTACTTTAAAAATTTCGGCGGTTAGAGTCGGAGTCGGAGTCGCAACTATTTTTTGATGACACAGCCCTGATTTGAACAAATCACAAATGTGTTCTTTGACTTTTAGGTACTTTCTAGATTATTATTGGCCTTTCCTTGAAAACATAATTACCTGTCTGGGGAAATTCAATCCTTTTTGAATTTTGAATTATTTTATTGTTTGAACACATCACAAATGTATTCTTCGAATTTAAGGTACCTTTTGGACTATTTTTATTGTGCCTTTGCTTGAAAATATAACAAATGGTCCATCCCTTTTTTAATTTTATTGCCTGCCTTATGGCTGAACACAGGTAAACCTAGAAAAAGAGTATAAAAGCGGTTTCAGTTTCGTAAACCGAATCATATTAGGTTTACACAGTGAGCAGAAAATATCGTGTGCTAAGGGCAGATAGAAATTTAGATATTGCTGAAATGGTGGTACGTCGTAGTACACACTACCAGTAAATGAGTGAGGAAGAAAGAAATGCAGTGGATGGGAGATTTGCAGACTTCATGAGTGAGGAGGATGAAGTTGATGTTCCTGCATTTGATCTTGAAGGTGCGGAAGATGACTTGACATATCAACCAAATTTTCATGTTGATGATTCTGATGCCGAAAGTGAAGCAGATGTAGAGATCAATGAAGATATTTATTTATTTATTTATTTATTGGCCAAACAAGGCAATGCAATGCAATTTACTTATTCTAACTTATTCTAACAGGTTTTGTTTACTTATTACTAAGTTTAGATTACTAAGTTTTTTGTTTTTCTTCTCCCCTTTCCTTGTTTTTATTTTATTTTTTATTTGGTGCTCTTAGTGGGCATACTCCGCCCACCGGATTGACATGATTTCAAAAACCATGTCAAAACTAAGAGAAGAGGAGGAAAACAAGAGAGACTATATACACACTTAAGATACGATGTATATATATTATTCTTAAAGACTATAAGGACAAAAGGACGTAAATGGGAGATTTGGAGAGGGATGTTAAAGAATTTTGATTTATTAAACTAAATGCTTATACATATAAATCCATACCTGTATGTAGTTTATCTGAGGCCTGGGTTAGTTCTGATTACTGAGTGATTTATATAGGGTTTGCTTGAAAGAGGATTTGGACATAGAAGGTGAGTAGTATATAGAGATATTATTAAATTCTCTGCAACAACGATTGATGGGTTCATTATTTGCATATGTAGTTTGGTGCTGATATTCAGTTAACAATCGAGTATGCCTAGTGCGCCTAATTGGATCGTTAAAGGAAATCATATTAGAAATATATTCGCTGTGAATAGCACCACTAATTACATCAAATGTGAAGCATGAGCCCAATAACGATCTTCTTGTTGATAGTGGCATCAAATTTAAAAGGCTGAGTCTATGTTCATATGATGGAAGGCTACAATAATCATGGGGGTTGTACATATCTCTAAGCGCGTATAGTAAGAACTGCTTTTGAATAGACTCAATTCTTTCTCTATGGGAATCGAAAGATGGATTCCAAATTATGCATGCATATTCAAGTATTGGGCGCACTAATGCATGGTACAAGGATGTAGTGACCCATATATTCTTGAATTCATTTGCACGTCTTTTTATAAAACCGAGCTGTTTGCTGGCCCTGGACACAATTTTATCATAGTGCAGATTAAAGCGCATCTTGCAATCTAAGACAACTCCAAGATCCACTATATGGTTGACCCTTTTTAGTTCGGTACTATTGAGGTGGTAGGTATGTAATGTTACGTTGTTTTTACGAGAAAAGCTAATAACATTGCATTTATTGACATTAAGATGTAGTTAATTTTGAAAACACCATTGCTCAAGAGACAACAATTTTGATTGCAAAAAATTTACATTTACATCTGATTGAATTGAATAGTACATTTTTAAATCATCTGCATACATAAGATGTGGGATATCGTTAAGAACTTCTGACAGATCGGATATGAATATGTTGAAAAGAAGAATATTAGTGATGACAACGATGATGAAGACGAAGAAACTGATGCTCCGCAAACAAGTTACAATTACTTCATTTCCAAAGATAGCACCAAATGGAGTAAAAATGCACCACCGACTTCACGCACTCGTGCTCATAACGTGGTCGACTTCACAAGGAGGAAACCGGGACCAGTAGGAACCACACATGATCCCTTTACCATTTTCCGCTCGATATTCACCGAAGACATGGCGTACATCACAATACGCGAAACAAATCGAAAAGGCCGTGAACTGACAGCTGCATGGAATTTGGCAAATCCAACGAACACAAAAGAATGGAAAACAATCACTTTGAAGGAGTTCGATGCCTTGTTGGCTATTATTTTGTATGCTGGACTCACCAAATCGAATAGTGAACCTGCTTCAGAGCTATGGGTTGCAACGCGCAGTGCAATATACAAAGCTACATTATCGTATGATCGCTTCAGATGCACGCTACAATGTCTTAAATTCGACAATGGAAATACTCGAAAGCAGCGACTAACCAGAAGCAAAACTGCGGCTATTGATGATGTTTGGCAAATGTTACAGTCTAAATTGGCAGCAGCTTACACTCCGCATGATGCACTGACCGTTGATGAGCAGTTATTCCTATACAGAGGCCGCACCAGCTTCACACAATACATTCCGTCGAAGCCTGCCAAGTATGGTGTAAAGGTATGGTGGTTGTGAGACTCGAAATCATTTTAACTTGTCGAAGGAAAAATTTACTCTGGTAAATTGCCTGACCAAACACGAGAGGTCAATCAAGGGCAGAATGTTGTACTTCAACTTGCGCAGAGTTATTTGGATGCAGGCCGCACAATTTATGCGGACAATTTCTTCTCCACTTTGGAATTGGTGCATATTTTGATCAGGAAGAAAACTGCATTTGTTGGAAAAGTGCGCTCGAATAAGTCATTTGTGCCACAGGAGTTCCAAAAAAATCGTATGCGTCCTGCTAACAGCACATTGTTCGGCTTCAACCAAGGCGATGTAGCGCTGTGTTCATAGGTGCCCAAGAAGAACAAAGCGGTCATTTTGCTGTACACACAACATTATACTTGCGGTGTGGGCATGCAATGTAAGAATCAGAAACCGTTTGCTATTTTGGACTACATGGCCAACATATCAGGCGTTGATAAAATGGACCAAATGCTTGGCAGATATACATGCAAGCGCTCAACAAACCGCTGGCCACTGGCCATGTTTTATTGTATGGTAGACGTTGCTACATTAGCAGCATTTATTTTATATAATGAAATGCAGCCAATTCGAAGAAGTGACAGACGTCGGTCATTCCTGATGATGCTGACAAAACAATTGGCAGTACCAAACATAGAGGAACGAGCGCTCAACAACCGTACTACCGCATATCCAAGGATACGGAACGCAATGAAAGCATTTGATGTAAAGGTGAGAAAAATCAATTCTTATGTTCAAAAGCAGAATAACTACATATTTTTGTTATTTTTCCTTTTTGTTCTTTTTAGATATTATCAAGACCTACAGAAGCAGAAGCAGCTGCACCGCCATTTGCGCATAGAGGAAACAGATCTTCATGTCGACTATGTCGTTCTGAGTACGGACGTCAGTGGAACACTAGGTCCTATTGCAATTCCTGCAACAATCCAGTTTGTGCAGATCATTCTACACTCATGCATCGATACAACACCTGCACAGAAAATATTTTGGACGAGGGACAATCTACTCAACAATAGTTATTTAAGCTTTTTTCATATAAAACTCCAAAAAATTCATAGTGTTAGTATATTAAAAAAAAGTTCTGGAATTAATTTAAAATTAATAATTAATAAATAATAATAACAAAACAAAAAAAAAGAAATTGAAAAAAAAAATTTTCGTACAAAATTCCATACAAATACAAATAGGTCCCTGGGGACCTTGTACTGCATATAAGGGCAACGGTTGACTCACCCATCGGAGGGTTAAGGGAAGATTCAAAAAATAAAAATAATAAAAAAAATATCTTTTAATGGATTGTTACTTTTGTTTGTCGGAAAAAGTTTGCTTAAATCTTGGTTCTGATATCAATAAAGAAGCTTTTACTGGGGTTTGGGTATACAATTCATCAATCTCCAAGGAGATTAATAAGAACCCGGTTTATTAAAGGGATTTTTTAATTCTTTTTTGACATCAAGCATTTCGTTTTACTCCTTCTCCTTTTCAATTAGAAGAATCTAGCATTTACTTAATCTGTTTTTAGGGTCTATAAACTTTTGTAGACAAATATCGTACTACTACTTATTTGATCATCGCTTCGACTTTCTGTATCTTCAGACTAAAGCAATCGCATCCGTTTTACTAAATATTGCAATGTTCTCCCTGATTTATTTTTTATAACATACTGATTCAATGATTTTGATAATGTTCAATCTCATATCCATCATAATTCATGCATTTTTTCCTTTTTGTAGAAAAAGATAAGTCCTCTGTCGGCACTGGTATCAACAACAACATACTTAACAATGATTGCTATGGACACTGGCAACATCCAGCCGATTGTTCGCCTGAAAATCATACCTGCGAATACTATGCTGCCTGGGAAACTGTAGGACGCGGTGACGAAATGCGTTGGCACATCGAGACTAGCAATACCAAGACCTGGACTGGTATTGGCTTTAGTGAGGATGACAGAATGTCTCAAACTGATTCGATAATTGGTTGGGTCGATTCACGCAATGGGCGACCATTCCTTATGGACACCTGGATAAATGGCTATTCATCGCCGAAGTTGGACGATCGTCAGGATGTATATAATGCAAGTGGGCGCATAGAAAAGGGCATGACAGTTATGGAATTCACACGCAAGCGTAATAGCAACGATGAACAGGTAATATTAGCAATTGTAAAGTTCAACTGGGGCTTTAAACTGAAAACCCTGACACATTACAGGATTTGTCGTTCACCGATGATCACTGCCTGTATCTATTCTTCCCGGTGCTTGGTGGAGCCTTCAATGCAGTCAATAAGAAGATCAGGAAACATGAGAAACAGCCCATAGTAACTCCCACACGCATTTGCATTAAGTCCTGCGGCAAAGGTGAGTTCGGAAGGCATTTACGAGACAATAAATGGTTAATGCTATATCTGTCTTAGAACTGGAGAGCCTTTACAATGGACCCACGACACCAGCACCAAATCGTTTGGTCTATTCCGTTGGCGTTAAACTGATGAACTTGGCTGAGTCCTTTGAAGCGCCCGCACCGGGAACGGTTGATTTCAATAATCTGGCAGCTACCATTTCAGACTCCTTCAATGGCATTTTGAACACAATACCAGGCTATTACAAAACGGAGATCTTAGGTTTTGAAAAGTAAGTTTTAGTATAAATTTCAACACAGTAGTTTAAAGAAATGTATTACCGGGATTTTTCCATCCAGGGATGGCACGGCAATGGTTGCCAAGATGCAGGCCATGTTCGATAAGGCAGCCTACGAAAAAGGACATATGGTTAAGGCTGATGTCAATACTAATAGCGTTGATGAAGTGGACAACATGATTGCGAGCGGTGATGTCATAAAGGCAGCTATAATGGAGAAAATTGCCACAGGCAAGGTAGGCTCCTTAACGGTGGATCCACAATTTCTGGACTTTGAGGCGCAAGCATGTAAGTCACTCGATCGAATGAAGCACATTTTGGAAAAAAAGCACATTTAATTTTAACTCGATTTTTGCTTACAGTCCGAGACATAAATAACTCGGACAACAACCAGACGAATCTTTCATTCTTCGAGCTCTCGGAAGTGCGTCTTTATATTGTGCTTGGTCTAATAGCTGCATTGGTGTTCATTGCGCTGATTCAGGCCTCATGCACAATATACAAAACTTCACGTCGCAATAAAACCCAAAAGGTAAGCGCCAGTAATTCTGAATTTTTTCTAAGTATTCCGTTCAAAAACTCACTCTAATCTATGCTGATAAAGTCATATTTCATAGATTAAAATTTGTTTTTATAATCGCTTACCAATAATCAAAATAATTGATAAACGACAAAATATTATTTCATAGCAGTAAAATTGTTGCCAGCGTTGCCATTTATTTCTTTCTTACTTAAAGCATCAATTTTTTTTTTGTTTTTCTTTTCGCAAAAATATTAACGTATTCATTAATAAATTATTTAAAGCTTGTTTACGTTATACCCGAAGAATGGAGGATGTACCAACAACGCCAGCAACGCTACTATCAACCTTCTAGTGACCTTTAAAAGAAATGAGACAAAAAAGAACACAAAAAGAAAATGAATACCTAAACAATTAAACAATAAAAAAAATAAAAAACAAAACCAACAATATTCAGTAAACACTACCAAATACGTAACTTAAAAGAACAAAAACAAAATAAATCAACAAAACTTAGTTAAAACTTAGCTAAATCTTCTTAAATACTCGTGGATCCTTAGCGAATCGTGTAGATTTACCAAAAACCAAATCAAATAAAATCAAACCTATTGGTAATTTAAAGCATTTTGTTGTTCTAACTTTTCAAGCCTGCTCTAACACTATTGCTCCCTTCTACTTTTAATGTTTTCTTCATTATCTATCTGCTCTTGAGGGGCAATATTTTTGAGACATTTTAAAATATATTCAAAAACATGATGGTTTTACTCAATAATATACTCATTTTTAAATCTGTAACCAAAAAATATTTCTATTCAAAAATATTGTCCCTCATTTGTGTATGTTAACCTGTTCTAATCACGTGTATCTGTGTGTTTTTAACTTTTCAAAATCTTCTTTAACCCAAACTATTTTCTTTTCATTTTATTTCGACCAGTCAGCATTTTGTTACGTGCTATTTTTATTAAAAGAAACATTTTATTATAATATTTTTTTAAAGCTTAAATTTGTATTAAGGCTGTAAATATTTTTAGTATGAACGCACCTCATTTTTGTTGATTGCTTATAACATGTCATCCTACCAAATATCCTAATACCAATGTCTTGAATGCTACATAATCTTTAAAATAGTTCTGAAATTAAACCTAATTTGATCTATATATATTTTCATATATAAGGGTATTGAAAATCAAGTGAGGTTATTAAATGTGCTTCATAAGCACAATATTTTAATATTTTAACTTTAAATTTTTCAAATTTACTTAACAAAAAAGGCCTAAAATTTACGAAGAGGAGATAAAACAATCCAAAATATAGTTATAGATTTTCTTATTAATTTATTCATATGAGGTCTAAAACACCTCAACGCTATAAGCATAAAATACTTAATGCAAAAAAAAACAAATCAAAACCCTCTCCGCTACACTGATCATAATGGAGATTGATAATTACATTTTAAAAAATTAATTTAAAAGCTTACTTCTCTCATGAAAAGCTTTGTCTTTGAGCTTATAGTCTTTGAGTTAAACATGAGACCAGTTCAAAAATCAAAGAGGAAAATTTTGGGTAATTTTTCTTCGGTGCGCGTCCTTTTTCTGAAAATTTCATTCCTAAGGAGAGCAAGAATCCATTAAACCCAAAAAAATGTGACCAATAGAAATTGTGAAAATCCTTTAGAGGATCATTTTGCAAATCATTTTGGAGTTGTCCAAACCGAAATGCATATGGAACATTTTGATGAAAAATCATTTATATTAATCGAAGCATTTTTAAGATTTTTTTTATTTTTTTTAAAAAAGCATCTGATATTTTTTGGCGTAGCTTTGAACATGCAATTTTAAGCCAAAATTATCGTTATTCCACACACATTTTTTATTTATTTTGTACCTTTAAATTTTTGTAGAAATACTTTTTTAAAAACAAAAAAAAAAGGAACCAAAATATATGTCAAATTTTTATTTTTCGTACGTTAAAATGAGGAAATGTAAAAACCGGTATTTTTTAAACTCTTTTACAAATTCAGTATTCAGAAAGTTTCTACAAAAATCGTAAGATCAGTATAAATGAGGTCTTTAATGAAAGCATAAATGTCTAATTAGTAAATAAGTAACAAAGGTGAAACATAAATAAATACTTTTGGAGTTATAGAAATATGACTGGGAACATATTTTTCAAAACTTAAAAAAATCAAAAATTGCTTTGAAAAAAAAAATCCGCACCAACTTGGAGAAGTCTTAATGATTTTTATTATCAAGAAACAATACTTCATCGAACTGGTGATGTTGTTATTGCAACGCAAAAATGCTGTTTATATGTGTTGTTAAGAGATCATAATTTTTTATCTAATTTTTTATTTTATTACCCCAAATAAAATTAAAAACTTAAAGGCCAAACAGCGGCCGAACACGGCCTAATTTTAAATATTTTTCTCGGCCGTACAAGGGTCGTACAAGGGTCTTTGCATGACTTTCAGAGCAGCAGCGGCCGTACAGAGACCGTTTTGAAATAATCTCGGCTGTACGACGAACGTACAGCGCCCGTATATCGGCCGAACAGTGAGTATTCTACAATGAAAATAAGAAGCTTTTCTTGACTAACTTTACACGGAGAATATTCTTTGCGCACAAGTCCTGATCAATAGGGCGCACAGTGAGCTTTTTTTAATTTTAGGATGACATTTGGGTTTTTCTTTTGTTAAATTTGATAAATCAATAATTTTATTCATCAGATAATAAAATATGTATTATGAATGTGGTACTTAAAACTTGATGTAATGTAGTTTTTTTATAAAATTCGTCAAAGTTGAAATTTTTTTAACAAAATAAGCTCAATAAAACTCAAAAAATAAAGTCAAGTTTAAACAATAATAACTTCGAGCACAAAGTATATTTTAAGGTTTTGTTTTTTGAGCTTTTTTATGTCTTAATTGCCATTGAATTTAGTATAAAATACAATATGAGATGTTAGTAAATAAAAATAGAAAAATCGTTGAAATAAGACTGTAAATTTTTCAAAGAATGAAAATTTAAGTAAAATGTCGTAGAAAATATCAAGCTAATTAAGCATTTTTAAAGTCGAAGGCTATAACTATCATAAAATATCGTACTTCTACCTTCTGTTTCTGTAAATGCCTGATATTACGAAAAACCACTTAATTTTAAAAAAGTCTTAAAAATCAAATTTTGCCCTAAAATGCACTTATTTCCAAAACAATTTGTAGGCACTCTTAAATTTAAAGAAAAATAAAATAGAATTCATCATTTAAAACAAGTTGTGAGCTTATTTTGTATTAGCAACCATTTTTTTTTAATTTCGTTAATTTGGTATTATTCTTTCATAGGAGATACATATATCTAAAAGTTATCCGATTTGAAATATTTTTAGCATGACGTTTAAGTGAAATTACATCAACTAAATTTATTCTTTAAAAACATAAATAAGCAATTTTATGCGGGTTTGTATTATTAAAAAAAATATGGTTTGTATTGGAGGTAGGCAATGGAGTGGACCTAGAATTCTAATTTTTTGTGGTGATATTTAATTTAGGCTAAAATTCATTTGTACAAAATTTCATGACCCTAGCTTTTATAGTTTCTGAAATAATGCAAATGTCATCCTAAAATCGAAAAAGCGCACTGTGGGGCGTATCGAAAAATGTAGATCGTATTCTTAAAAGTCTCAACTGTTGCATAGGGTGGTCAACATTTCCCAAAAAAATTTTTTGGGGAAAATAAGGATGAAAAATCCCGATTTTTTAAATCTGTTTGTTTTTTGTAATAAAAAATACATATATCTTAAAGTAAAAGTAAATAAAGACTTTAACTAGCAGTATCCTGCCAAACACAATGCCACTCTCAAATTTTACCCACAAGGTCCTGTATGGAGGATATTCGAATCTAAAGGTACACTCGAGGTAGCCCAGAACTTTTGATTGCTATATCAGATAGCTAAATCTAAATTTTGGTGATATTGCATACAGTGTTAACGTTTTCCTTAAATTTGGCGAACAATTAATTTGCATATTTTTCACCCGACTAGGGTTTTTGGATTATTTTTAGGCCATGCTCGGCCCTTGTACATTCGTTCGGCCCACGTTCGGCCGCTGTTCGCCTACTAATATTTTACTCGAGTTCTCAAAGAGATCAGGAAAAACAATTTTTTATTTTTCAAGAAAAGAAAACGCCATTACAAACGTCAAGCATTAATTATTTCTCCGAAAAATGTGATAGAACGATCAAGTCAGCTATTTGAATAAGTATCGTCGGTAATAATAGGTGTCCAAAGCAAACACTTCTACTTAAAACGAGTTGCTTATTTTCTAAATGAGAACCAGAAGTCCAAAAATGCTAAATTTTAAAATAATTTTCTTGAAAATAATAAAATGTTGTGAACAAAAAAGCGTTAACAAGCTAATATATTACTTGTTTCCCAATTCCCATGTGTTTTTACATGATTGTGATTTTCGTTTTTTATTTATTCTTCAGAAAAATACATCTCCATTACCTATGTAATATTTATGCTACAATTATTTAACCAATTCAGAAATTCCGGCAAATATTCACTTTTCCTGGATGAAAATCTAAAAGAACTCTCATCAAAACAAATTCGGAATTTTTTCATCCATGCTTACTCATTTAATTGAAAATGTGTCTGTTTTCAAAAATGTGCTGCACTAGAGTGGGTTTTCGAATTTTCTGAGACTCACAGAATTTCAGAGAATAAAGACATAAGATCGATCTAATTTTCAATATAACACTTTCATTGTAATTTTTAAAATAGTATCTTAAATTTATTTAAACTTCTCTAGAATTTAAAACAAAAAGATTTGTATAACTTCGCTGAGTTGAAAAAACACATTTTTCACGCTAATATGCTTTTTATTTTATAACAACTTATTTCCAAGCATGTTATAACTAAAATTTCATATAGTATATTAAAATATCAGTGACTTTTTCAACAACTTAGGATAGTATAATAAAAGGAGGTTATTTCCTTTTTATTTGAAACTTGAATTTAAAGGGATCAAAAAATAAATTACAGAACTCCTTGTTAATACATTGACTCTTTAGAAAGCAGAGGAGATATTTTTAGCACCAGCATTTATATAGTAGTCGAACACGCTGTGAAAATATAAGCACATAGTTTATAATAAAGGAACTTTTTTTGGCGGGAAAAATCAAAACAGTTGGCCACGTCTAAAAATGTTCAAGCCTAGCTTAATTTTCAGCTAAGTAATAATGTTTTCAATAATATTTTCAATTAATAAAAATAGCAAAATAAATGTTTGACTGGTTTTCATACACGTTCTTCATAATTGTACGAAATTCTTTCACAAACCTAAGCGAAATGAAAAACCTCTGAATAGAAAACCATGAAAAATAGTGCACGTATTTTAAGCAAAACATTCCCAAAATAAGCCTATTTAGACTAACAATTTAATAAAATTCTACTAATTAATATAGCAGAAAATACAACATAAACGCATTACAAACATAAACATAAGAAAAGAAAATAAAAGAAATAAAAAAAAAACAAATAAATGCTGACTGGTTGAGGAAATCAGGCCAATACAACTATATTTTAATTATTCCTTTGCTTACAGGATCATCTCATACAGAACTCACCATGGAAGGAACTCGCTGCCAACACAAACTATGCCTTTGATCCTTATGGAGAAACGGAAGAGAAAAATATGACAACCACAACCACGACCCACACCACTTCCGGTAAGAATAAAGAGCGCAATCGTTCGACTAGCAACAACAACACCCAACAAACAACGCTGCCGATGTCTCACTCGCCCACGAGCAAGTCACAGCTGTACAATGAAGGCGGCAATGCAACCACGCCCAGTGGCAATGGTCATCAACAGCGCACCTTGCCACGTTACGAAAATGGTGGCAGCGGCATGACGCAAGAATATCGCAGTAATGGACGCGGTCAGCGCAACGCTAACGGCAGTCAATACGCCAACGGAAACGGAAATGCGAACTATGCACATTACGAACGTAATGGCGATGTATCGGGTGGCTACTCACGCAGCTCGTATGCCGATCGTGCCTATTCTTTGCCGCGTCAGCAACATCAGCAGCAGCATCAACCGCATCACGTGCAACCTTCGGGTTACTACACGCAAGATCGTCGTGCGCATCGTCAAACGAACGGCGATGCTGAGCGCAGCGGCAGACACTATCGTGATGGCTCACGAGAGGATCCACGCTTGAGTTCGAATGGAGGTGCGGATACGCCCGACTTTTATTTCATGCCATCACAGCGAAAGTACTCGGGTGAAGTGGTGCGAGTATATGTCGATTACAACAAGGATCCGAAACACTAGGCAACGGTTAAGTGAGTGAGAGAGAAAAGTCGAGAGCCAGCAAGTTAGCATGGAAGTCAGCGGAGGAGTTTCCATGCTGTTCAATCGATATCTTCGCTCGTAAACTTGCAATTTTATAGCCAAGTTGCTGTAGTAAGAAACAAAATTAATTGCTATAAAAAAAAACATACCTTAAGGTGCCTTTTCTTTATTCCAAAACTAAACTTTACCTCAGAAGCGACTGAGTAAACTTTTTAGAAATAAGTCTTACAAAGAAGCTTTACAACCTTTTGCTTAATTTTTACAAAGATGTAGCGATATTTTTTATAGCAACTTCAAAATAACTTTGTAAGATAAAGACAGAGCGTGACAGAGAGAGAGAGAGAGCGAGAGAGAGAGAGAGTGAGACAGAGAGGGAGAAAGAAAGTGAAACAGCGTGAGATCGATGAGTAGTAGCGCGCAAGATCCAACAAAATATTTTAGTCATTTTTCACATACAAACAAGAGTTTATTAAATCCATAAAATAAAGATGCTATAATAATCTTTATGTTTGTATAGACATCTTATGTTATATATATCTTCTTAATTTGTTTACATTAAAAGAAAAATTTTCTGAAAATCACAATTTATTGTAAATACATTTTTTTTCATTTTTGTTTTTAATAAAATTTATAAATATTTTGCTAAAATATATAAAAGTTCAACAAATTCACAATAGTAGTGCACAACAACAAAAAATTACATACATAAAAACAATATAAATATGTTAAAAGTATCCAAAATAGTCATTTATTAACAGTTTTTTTAATATTACACATAGTGTATGTATTTTAGTTATGTTAAAAAGAATACAAAATATGTTTTAAATAAAATATATACATTTCTTACATATCTTTGTATGTACATAAAATAAAAATTAAAATTAAATTTTATATATAAAAAATTAAATGTGTATGTAACATAATAATGCAATAATAATATTTAAATTAAGCTTTAAATATATTTTTTAATTTAGTATAAAAAAAAACTAAGTGAAACGCATTTTAATTTAAAAGAAATAATGATGTGCCAATGGATATTGGAATTGAGTGTTTTTATTTCGATTTACGTCTTCTTTTGTTGCGAAAAATGATAGCGTAAATCGCAAAGACGCACAGTGGGTTGTTTCAAGCGGGTTAAAGTCAAGTTAATCTAACACCAATTTGACTTAAAAAAATTAATTTTGCAATGGTAAATAGTGTAAAAAATAATGGACGAAAACTATATATAATTTTGGCTTACAGAAAAAAAAATTTAGAGCTCATTAAAATTGACAATTTTTAACTTAACTATTGTGCTGTTTTTACTAGCTGCTTAGACAGGGGCTTTAGAGAAGATCTTGTAATTTTTCCAGAATTTTTTAAAAATAGACGGAACATAGATTCTATTAAAGGAAACGGAAACATATGTAGCACAGCCGCGAATTACGTTGTAAGCGACAAAATTGTAATTGTTCACTTTTATTCATTTAACAAGCACTTTTATTAATTTTTCTATTTTTTTTTTTTTTTGATATGCGATAAAAATGCCCCAAACCAAGGCTCATTTATAAGGTTGTGGCACTTGAGAGTGAGCTCGAACGAACTGTCAGAGTGGGTGAAAAGAAATCAAGAAAGTGAATGCATAGAACAAAGAAAAGCACAGTGACAGTTCAAGCAAAGGCCAAAAAAGAGTGCATTTCTCTCAAGTGCCACAACCTTATATATGAACCTTGCCCCAAACTGTTCAACTGCTTACTCAGTTCTGTTTTTATACAATATAAGAGAGTAATTTTAACAGGTATTCGCCAAAAAAACACTAAAAAAATGTGGCTTACAACGTTATTCTCGGCTGTGCTTCATATGTATGTTAGGACGGGTCGATCTCCATACAAAAAAAAAAAATGTTTGATAAGCTCGGTCTAACATATTCCTTGGCTCATTGTATGACCTTCCACTAAAGGATTTTTCGATGTGTTAACCCTTAGGCTACCTGGAATTTTTATAAAAAAAATGCCTTTTGGTATGGGCAACACTTTTTGTATGGTCAAGTTTTTTGTTTTTACGAACTGTCAAAAACAATAAATTCCAAAAATAACACTCCAAAACTTATTACTATTTGGTCAATTTATATAGTTTACTAGCTGAACCCGGTGTGCTTCGCTACCCCCCTCGTACCAGGATTGCATTTCAAAATTGTGGCAATACCAAAATCACTTTTCACGCCATTGAATTTTCGAAATAAGTCCACCCCAGCGCCACCTACCGTGTCCATTTATACACAAATTATTTTCTTATGATTAAACAAACATACATTCTGAATTTCAGTTAAATTGGTCCATAAATTCAAATTTTCGATATAAGTCCACCCCAGCGCCACCTATCGGGTCCATTTATACACAAATTATTTTCTTATGATTAAACAAACATACATTCTGAATTTCAGTTAAATTGGTTCATAAATTCAAATTTTCGATATAAGTCCACCCCAGCGCCACCTATCGGGTCCATTTATACACAAATTATTTTCTTATGATTAAACAAACATACATTCTGAATTTCAGTTAAATTGGTCCATAAATTCAAATTTTCGATATAAGTCCACCCCAACGCCACCTATCGGACTTTCCCGGAGGGTTTTTCCAAAATTTTCCTTCGTAAAAACCTTCTCCTGGCAATTATAAACAACTGAAAAAAAATTTTAGACAAATCGGCCCAGCCATTCTCAATTGATGTTTTACTATACATTTTTTACACCATTTTTATATATATAGATTCAGTTTTGATTATTTTGTTGATTTTGGTAGAAATGAAAGATAGTCCGATTTTGATAACATTTAATTTTTTGGAAAGGTATTCAGATGCACTATTAAAAAAGTAAAAAATAACAGTTATGGTACCAATTCAACATTTTGAAGACGAAATGCCTTTGTCCGTCCTCAATGGGTTAACTTTGTTCAAAAATTTAAAAGTTAGTTCCAGATTTGTGTAGAGAATTTCATTACCTTTCCAAGGTTGTTAAAAGATGACAATCTTACTATAAATAGCGCTGTTATGGCGATTGAAGTCGAAATCGCAACGAAATGTATCCAAAAAAGTCACAAAAAAATCCCGAACGAGCAGATTTCTCAAAAGTTTTTTTAGTGATAGTATTCCTTTTTAGAACTTTATTTAAGGGCCCGAAAATACTGATTATTTTTCAAATTTTAATGAAGAAAATCAGCAGATTCTACTTGTTATTATTGATGTTTATTTTATTAGCGTTATAAGTAAAAACTTTAAATAATTAATTTAAACTGATTTTTATTTTTTGCTCAGAAATAAAAATCAGTTTTTGATTTATATTATTTTTCTTAAAAATAAAAACAGTTTTTGGATTTTTAATATATTGCTCAGAAATAAAAATCTTGATTTTTTTTATTTTTAGTTTTCTGCTCAAACAAAAAACCAGTTTTTAATTTTTATTTCTTGTCCTCAAAAATAAAAATCGTTTTCTGATTTTTATGTTTTTGCTCAGAAATAAAAATCGTTTTTTGATTTTAATTGATTTTAATTGATTGATTTTTTTTAGTTTTAAACATTATTTAACAGAGTTAGGGGGTCGCTGGTTTCGAATCTGAATTCAGAATTTAAAAATTCAATATGGTGGATAGGGTTGCCACCAAAGTTTTTTATTTTTACGAATTCGGTGCTGGGGCGAACTCTAGGTAAAAATGGCTCGCTGAATCCGAATCCGTTATCAGAATTTCAAAATTATGTAATTTTTTTACAATAGGGTTGCCACCTCTTAACCATATCGATTTTTAAAATTCCGACTTCAGATTAGAAATCAGCGACCCCTAAAACTGTTAAATTATGTTTAAAACTCTTAAAAATACATATTATTAGGTGGCAGCCCCATTTTACAAAAATTTTATAATTTTGGAATTTTGATAACGGATTCGGATTCAGCGACCAATTTTTACCTAGTGTTCGCGCCAGCACCAAATTCGTAAAAATAAAAAAATTTGGTGGCAACCCTATCCACCATATTGAATTTTTAAATTCTGAGTTCAGATTCAAAACCAGCGACCTCCTAACTCTGTTAAATAATGTTTAAAACTAAAAAAATACATTTTACTAGGTGGCAATACTGTGGTAAAAATTTAGGTGGCAGCCCTAACCTTCATCTTAAATTTTAAAACTTTGACATAAGGTTCGAAATCAAATCCGTTGTCAGAAACTAGGTGGCAAACTAGGTGGCAACTCTGTCCGCCATCTTAAATTTTAAATTTTGACATCAATTCGAAAATCATATACCCCTAAAACTGCCAACAACGAGTCCACAGAACCCTTAAAAGCCCTAATACGCTTAAGATTTCTCTACACAAGCTCATCAAATTTTTGGATGCTTGCTTTAAACTCAATTAATTGGATACTTCATGCTTACGATTTTTAGTCGATCGTTTCAAGCTTTCTACTTTCTGCCCGACAAAGTAAGTCTCAACAGACCAAACCAACGAATCACACAGATTCAAAAACAAAAATTATTGAAATCTTTTACAGCTCTGTGTGTCTGTAGGAAAAAACATCAACCAGTTTATCAACCAGTTGTTCGATTTGTTGCTTGTCTATAGGGGCCTTAAGCAAAATCATTTTATATTATTATAGTCATAAACCAATGGCTGCAGGGAACAAATTTTAAAAATTTAAACAACCTCAAATCATCAAAAAATAGTTTTCTTAAAACATTGTTTTTTTCTCATTTCATTACACATTTCAGCAAATCTACCCTAATTTTAAAGAAAATAAAAAATTTTTACAAAATTAAGTTCAGAGTAATACCAGGTATAAAATATTAAAAAAATAAAAGCCACAGATAATGAATAATAAGACTGGCATACATTTTTTATTTGAAATATCCTCTAAAAAAATTATGAAAAAAAATTATTCGATCCTTCGAGCCGGATTAAAGAAAATAAAAAATTTTTACAAAATTAAGTTCAGAGTAACTAACACCAGGTATAAAGTATTAAAAAATAAAAGCCACAGATATGAATAATAAGACTGGCATAAGTTTTTTATTTGAAATATCCTCTAAAAAAATTATAAAAAATTATTCGATCCTTCGAGCCGGATTTGAACCAGCGACCTATGGATTTCTACGATTTTACTTCACTCTACAGTCCACCGCTCTACCAACTGAGCTATCGAAGGTATGATATTGAAGTGACAGAACATAAATTTAAGCGTGTGCACAATATCGTACCTTAGAAATGTGTTTTGCAAAATTGCAAGGTTGTTTCAAATTTTTTATCACATACATATTTATAAAAGTTTAATACCCATTTTGTAAGCGCAAAACCAAAACATTTGCTCAGCTGTTAAATTGCAATAGCAAAATAAACATAGCATTTCTAAACGCCTCCTTAGCACACACGTTGACACTTCACTCATACTCATAAAATGTTTCACTCAATAAGAGCTGTCAAAAATTGACTCATTTCTTTTTTCGCAGCAGTCTGCTGGAAATTGTACGGAATCTTTTCGCAAAAACTTGTTTAAATAATGCAATAGAAACAATTGTGTAAATTTTTCAAATAAAACAAATATGTTTTCAACTAAAGCGAATATAAAATAATTGCACAATTGTGGAAACTACAGTGAAAGAAGGCTACTGCTGGCGCTGACCATGGCCAATAATATTTATGCTCACACCAAGGAGGCCGTGCGCGTCAAAGTGAAGGTAAGTCTTTGTCTAGGATTCACAGACGAAATATCATATTATTTAACGTCTTGTGTAATATTTCGTCACCAATAGAAATTAGAACTGAATCGTGCACCAGAGTGGCGCAAGTTCAGCGTCGATCCGCAGATTACATCGCTTGAGGTGCTCTACTCACTGCTGGCCAAAGCCTTTGACATCAAGTCAGACTTTGCCATCAAATATAAAGCCTTCGATCCAGCTGGCAATGAAATGTATCTGGCAGTGCTCTCGGATTGGGACTTGGATGCTGCATTTCTACGCATACACAATCTCTCGTTGCAGACTGCAACGGAACCTTGCCTATTTCTACAAATCGATATAAAGCCATTTACCGAGGTCAAAGAATGGGATGCCGAGACACCACCATCAGCTGCTGGTGAAACATACGGCAGGTTGGCGTCGTCATCTAGCAATACACGCGAGCTGATAACGCCACTGCAACAGTCGCTAGGAGCATCGCAAAAGTACGTGCAGACAATGCAAACAAAGCTGCCTGGACTGATAATGAATCAAATGGAAAAGACATTCTCGATTGTGCAAAAAGCCTTTAATCTGTCGGAAGAAACTATGGCTTCTCTGCCGCCACGTGCTCCAGTCTCGGATACGGAATTTCGGCTATTTTTAGATTCACTCGGACAAATACAGCGTTGCGATGATCTGCGTAAGGTTATATTTTTGGGTGGCATAGATCCGAGTTTGCGGCGTGTTGTCTGGAAGCATATACTCAATGTCTATCCGGGTGGCATGACGGGCAAGCAACGCATGGACTATATGCGCCAAAAGTCTGAACACTATTACAAGCTGCGCGATACCTGGAAGGCAGCGGTGAAGAAAGGTATTTGACTAATAAATAAAAAAGAGAAATATTTAATTTTTAAAGAGGTATTTTAAAAACACATTAGACAAATATTTACACAGCGAAAATTTGCACAACAGAAGATGCTCTTTTGAATTTTTGCTCAAATGTCTACTCAGGTTTAAACAATAAAAAGTTAACTGCGGCTCTTTTCGTTGATATTACCAAAGCTTTCGATACAATCAACCATGATATTTTATTAAAAAAATTGCATAATTTTGGCTTTAGAGGCTTAATATATAACTGCCTTGGTTCTTATTTATCAAATAGACAGCAGAAAGTTAAGTTTAAAGGTAACTTTAGTTCTTCATTGCATGTTAAATTAGGTGTACCACAAGGCTCGGTGCTAGGTCTAATTCTGTTTTTAATCTTTATTAATTCACTTTTTTCTCAGAAGTTCAAAAGTAGTGCAAATGCGTTTGCTGATGACATGGCCTGTAAGTTTACGAGTAACTCACCATTAAACCTTGCTATAGATTAATATCATGATCTGGCAGTTTTAAGTTACTGGTTTAAAGTCCAACGATCGGTACTTAGCAATAAAACAAGAATTATGTTTTTTAGAAGTTGCTTTTCCACAATTTTACTTTCATGATGGCAGTTGTAAAAAGTTCATGTCTAGTAAAAATATCTGTTCTTCATCTGATGTTTTTCATACTTATTCTGAGGCTTTTTGTTGCTCTTAAAAGTGTTTTAGTATTGAACCTGTTAATTCTTTTAAATACTTCGGGTTAATGTTGGATAACAAGATGAATTGGTCGGAACATACTCGAGCTCTAAAAAATTATCTAATGGCTGCCACTAGACATTTATTTTTGTTAAGACCTTATTGTTGTTCTGAACTTCTCAAGTCAATTTACTATGGTATTTTTCAATTCAAATTGGAATACGGTTTAGTTTGCTGGGGCGGCGCTTATGCTAACAAAATTACTCCTCTTTTTATATCTCAAAAACATGCAATACGTCTGATTTGCAATAGATCTTGCCGTGATAGAAGTCTGATTATTTTTAGAACATTGAACATCTTACCATTAAAGCATTTATACTGTTTCAAGGTGTTAATTAATCTTCAGAATCTTGTCACTGTACCACAGTTTTCACTTCAATTATTTCTGCAGTTTTATACTTCAGTAGCTCACAGACTCTTTAACAGCTTACCTAATAGCATAAGATGTATTCGTAATAAATGTATGTTTCTTCGTAATGTTAAAACTTGGCTTTTCAGTCTTAATTACAATGATGGTGATTGTTTGTTCAGTGTTGGTTAGTAGTTAATCCTTTTTTGTTTTTTGAGCTTCTTTAAATTCACGTTTTTTTTTCTCATTATATATTTATTTTTATTATATTTATTTCACTTCTTTTTTTTGTGATTATTTATGTTATACATTTATTCTTTGAAACCACTTCACTTCACCTTATAATAATAATACGATTATGTTTAATTATTCAATTATTTACTTATGTAACTGCAATCGTCTCTAGTTCCTTGTGAACTATAGATTGCAGATATTTTTCATTCCAAACTACTCCTTTTTATGTAATGTAATTAATGAATTGTTTGCCTATTTAAGTTATGTTGTGTATTTTAATGGAAAAGATATAATAAATGTTACTACTACGTTTTGGATATCGACCAATTTTTTGGGATACTTTTCACATTTTCTAGACAAATTTACAAACAGCATTTCATTTACATTTCTGCTCCCAAAAAATAGGATATTTTATACACTTCCTATACTTTTTTTACTCAACATATTGGAGTATGATTTGCATGTATGGAGTGCACGAAATGCATGTCTATAAATAAGTTGGCTTCTTAAAAAATTACCGTCTTATTCAGAGTTTCTATAAAATCTACCTAAAATTGATTTTTAGTGAAAGCCATTTTAAAAATAAAATGCTGTAAATACCTTAAAAAACAATTTTTTTATTAAATCAATGCAATATTGTATGTAAAGCTGACTATTAACTATAAATTTACAAATTAATGATAAAAAGAAAATAAAGATAAGGTTTGTGTTAAACAGTAGAATACATTAAAAGTCTGTAAACTATTTTCTTAAGGATTTGCTACAGCAATTGTTGCGTGAAAAAGTAAACATCGTGGAAAGTAAGAATATCGACACCAACGCTAACAATACGAAAAATAAGACTTGGAAGGACATTGAAAAAAGGTTGCACATAAAACGCAAAAAGTGAAGAAAGTTTTTATTAAACGTTGAATGTTTTAGTTTTAACATTATGGCAAACGTGTAACAAAACTTG
This sequence comes from Dichetophora obliterata, assembly GCA_963920525.1. NCBI lineage: Eukaryota > Metazoa > Arthropoda > Insecta > Diptera > Sciomyzidae > Dichetophora > Dichetophora obliterata. Next base: position 47,113,796 of record OY986437.1, read on the forward strand.
GCGCAGCTTAGAGTTCAATTGTCCATCATGAAAAGGAACGATAGGAAGCAAAACGCGAACCATATAAAAAACATTATGAAGACCGGTGGCGGTCCACCACCCTTACAACAAAATTTTGAGAACAATAATGATATACGTGAATGGCTGCCCGAAGAGTTTGCTGTTGATTTCAACGGCTTCGACTCGGACCAAGCTTTAATTGAAAGTATTGTGGTTGTTGAGGTAACTTTCGTTGCGTTTTTACATAAAGTGCAACTCAAATTAACTTTTTCTTGCAAGATCATACTGTACTTCCGTCAAATTCTGCTAAGATCCTCGAAGCAGAGGAAGAAACTGAGTTTTCTTTTGCCAAGCGATTGTTTCCAATCTGAAAATTTATTGAATCAGCATGAAACTGAGTTCTCGTTGTGAAGCGGCCAATCACAGTCCATTACGAAAGATTCGTTGAATGACAATAAAGGCTCTAAATCAAAGCAGCGTTAGAAGAATCAGTAAAATGGTGATGTAAATTTAATTTTTATGAATAAATAGCCCTTAACATTTCTTTAGCAAATGAATGGTTTTATAAGTAAGAAGTAATTTATTCAATGCTATTACGCAAGTGGAAACCTAATGCCGCCTAGAACTGTACCAGATTCAAATGGAGTGTGTAGAATTGATAAAATACGTTTTTTACGTTTGCTTGCTTGCTATCGAATGACGATTCTTTATTCAAGAGCTGCTTATATGCTTTATTCAAACAGTATTAATATAATATTTCAACACGTATTTTAACAAGATACTACAGAGTGCAAGAGGCTTCAAATTTTTAAACTTCAAATGGAAAACGAACGCAAAAAAGAAGAGTACTTTCAGTTCAAAAATTAAATTTCGATTAAATTAAAATTTTAAAGCCATCCAGCTAGTAATGAAAACTTTGTTTGAGCACCCCAAGCACCTTTCAATAATACTCCTGGTGGCAATATGAGCAACATTATATCTTTCGTTGAAGTAGGTCGCAGAATAGGGATCAAAAGGTAGCTAATTTGCTTGTACCTGTCTTAAAGTAGTCGTCCTCTATAGCGATTTTGTTCAAATTCAGTCTTAAGCACTTACTCTTTAAAAATCTGGCTGACATGACTGCTGTCCCTCCATCTTGCTACGACATTTTGGATCTTGAGCTTTGCGTCACACACCATTTGAACGTTCAGAGAATAACACCTTTTGCGATTAATGTAATACTACACCGAATCTCCATACTTTTTCACATCTTTGTATTTGTATATGGGTGCAATCTATAACGCCAATAACTGTTGGAAAATTTCATAGTTTTAAAATTCCTTCACTTTACCTTTTTCTTCTTCTAAAGTCTGCGATAAATTCATTTGCATGTTTTGCCAATGCCCGAGCATCTCATGCACAAATTCAACTTACAGTTGGTTGACTCAGCCCATGCAAATCTCCTTCATCATCTTTAATTTGTCTTCTTCCCTAGCACCGTAGTGCGGTTAAAACTTTTAAGTCTGATGAAGTCCCAGTGCCTCTTTGATTAAGTGTCAATTCTAACTGAAGCATTCTTACAATTTTGCCTATTATATGCGCTTAGAAAAGCGGTATCAATTGCAAAATTCCACATTTGTCAATTTGTAAGGATTCTTGCGCCTTTTGCATGCCTTCTCACGGCTCTGGCCACCACCATCTTTTTATCAGTCTAATTATGAAACTTATATATTATTTTAAGTTAGTTTGTAAGATCAATATACAGTCTGTAAGATTGATAAATCAGTAGACTGAATGAATAAATAAATAAATAACTAAATAAATAGCAGAGATTGCGTTCATAACGTTATTTGAAATTGCATTGCGTTCAATACAAAATACAAATTTTTTTCAGTAAAATGCTGTTAAATTAGCTCAATTGGCATTTAAGAACGTTTAATCTCTAAAATGAGTTTATGAATACCAATTGTGCAGCTCTGGGGTTTGCTCTGTAATGCGATCGAAAAGCAAATGCGATTCGTAAACAAAATCACACCTTGTAAATACATGAATTAGGATTACTAAATGGCAGTAACTTCTACCTCTGCTTTAAAATGCTGTTTTTGTCTGCATTGAATTCGAATTAATCAAAAATTTGTCAAAAAACATTACAGAGTAGCTTATTTGAAACATAAGCATTACAGAGTAAAGCCCTTGCATTTTAAAGGCATTTTAAAGCCATTATAAGTTTATATGAATAAGACGGTTAATATTTAAAATTACTGTAAAAATAAATGCAAGTCTAATAATCTCGTGAAATAAAATTCTTAAGAATAAATTTTTGAATGGATCACACAAATGATAGCACAAACCGCACACATCGCAGCACATATAAAAATGCAAATAGGCATTCCTTTATTTTTATACATATTAACTACAATGAAATCATACAATTTTAGGTTGCGTCGCCGGTGAACTATCGTATGTGACCAGCATGGTGAAGAAGGATGTGCTGCGCACAGATCGCTTACATTCATTTTATGCGGGCAGTGATGACAACCAGAATATTGCTTCCCTCTTTAATATACTCACCACATATGCGTTAAATCATCCAACGGTGAGCTATTGTCAGGGCATGTCTGACATAGCCTCGCCGCTGCTGGTCACAATGAATGATGAAGCACAGGCGTACATCTGCTTCTGTGCTATAATGGCTCGCTTGCGCGTTAACTTCATGCTAGATGGTATCGCTATGACACAGAAATTTGCACATCTCACAGAGGCTTTAAGTTTTTATGATCCCGAATTTTGGGATTATCTAAAATCACAGCAGGCAGATGATTTACTTTTCTGCTATCGTTGGCTGCTGTTGGAGCTAAAACGTGAATTTCCATTTGAAGATGCTTTGCGCATGCTTGAGGTGCAATGGAGCTCGCTGAAATACGAGCGACGTAGCAACAAGGATCTGTCGCTGTATGAGAAGGTATGTGCTTTTTTCACTCAACTTAATTTTAATCCCTACATAATTTCTCCACAGGAATTTACACCCGTAATCGAGAGCTCGGCGCCCACCACTTCCAGCTCGCTGTCTGGTTCCTTTGGAGCCACACTGCCCATCAACTCTTCATATTTGCAAGCTAAGACACGTGAAAACGCCTATACTAAAGTATGCGCTTTGCGTCGTCAGAGTTCCTCGGCTTCCCTCAGTTCGCTTAGCTCCTCTCTAGGCACAAGTTGCAATGCCATAAACTCTACAAGACTAGATTCCACCAGGCGTCTTAATCAGAGTCTTGATGATAACATAACGCGTCATGGTATGCGTCGCAATAGACACGCTTCAGCAAAAGCTCACCAAAGCCTGGACGAAAGTAAAATGCTTAGCCTAATGGAGGGCATGGAAGCCATTAGTAAAGTTGAGGATGATCAGCAGTCAAAAACGACAGAGACTAGTAATTCCACAAATGCCTATGATGATGATGATGATGATGATGATGATGATGATGATGATGATGAAGTCTTCATTCACACAGAACAAGAAGAGTGTGAAAAAACAGTTGACCTTTTTAATTTCCATCCCACAAATCCATTTATAGAAGATGCTCAAATGGATAATTTAGCTGCTGAAGTGAAAAGCACTCCACAACATAATATTATACCAGACGCCACATTTCAAGACAAATGCTCAGTCAATTCAAATGCTTTTCTAAGCAGCTCTTCTATATCGGACGACGATTGTGGTAACGTGCTGACGTTGGCAAAAACTGAAGCGGCGAAAAAAAATAAATCTACTTTTGTGCCCAAGAGCATTATGAAGTTGAACAATAAAAATATTATTTCCAACTACAATGCAGTGAGCAATATTATTATTAAGCAAATTACAAATGCTGCGGGAGCAGGCGCTGATGATGCTGGTATTGGTGGTCTACAAGCGAAAAAGTCTACAAGTAGCGGTGGTAGTCATTTTAGGGATCTTAAGGAAAAAATTGCGATGGCAAATAAAAGGAGTAAGTATAATTTTTCTTACTCGTAAGATGGGGTGCAGGTTGTAGTGTTGATATGAAGTTAGACCAGACTTATTTGAAAATAAGAGCGGTCTAAGAATGGAACCTTGTGATACTACACTTTAAAAGTTTTTAAAATTTTAATAGTTGTATCCAATATTGACCCTGTGAATTCTACTATCAAGATAATTTTTAATAAAATGGACTGCTGGTGAATAGAAACCAAAGTAGGCCTTTAATTAAGAGCACAGTAACAAATGGTCTACACTATCAAATGTCTTAGAAAAATGAAAGATGTCAGAGTACGGTTAAGGGTCCAATTTTGTTTGCGTAACTTAACGCAAGTTGGCCAACAGGTGAGTTAGTTGGCTCAGTATGCAAGGCAAAATAATTTTTTTGAAATTCCTTGGAATTCCATCCTTGGAATTATTGAATTTTATTTTCATAACTGCCCTTGCTACTTCAGTCACTGGAGAACTCAAAATGTATATTGGTATTTAAATCAACGGCCTCCAAACATATGGTTGAATGTGATTTTTTGCATTAAGAACAGGCTCTATTTCGTTTTTTTATGGCTAATTTGAAGCTTAAAATAGTTAGTTTGTAGTGGCCCCATGTGCACCGCGACACATAGAATCTATTGTACATGCCTTTGATTAACTCTCCAGATTTAGGCTTTCAATAAATTTGAGCACTGTTTATGGCTTGGTGTTCCAAATTGTTTATGAGGCACTACTGCCCCTCCAAAGTAGAGACGCCTTAGACTATAGATTGCTGGACATTCATATATATTATGTTCTTGAGTTTCTTCCTCCTCCTCGCTTAGTCTGCAGACATCCGATTCAGATAAACCCATCGTTTTAAGATGGTATCGGAGTGAGCAGTGACCTATAAGTAGCTAGTTCTAATTCTAAGGTCTGCTTTGGTTAGCTTGAGTAAATCTTTAGATTTAGCTTTACTGAGAGTTAAAAATTTCTTAGCTTGTCTCTGTCTCATATTCTAATTTTTTCGAGAATGTAGTCTTTAGCCAGGCTACTGAACGGTTCGGGTCCTGTAAGAGTTAGAGACGTTCCTCTTTTGGCAGGGTAACCCGCGCTTTCGCTTCGTTAAGCTAAAAATAAAAATAGTTTTATAGCATTTAGGAATTTCTAAGTAAGAAAATAGCGAACATTTTAAAATTCTATAATAAATTTTTTCGTCCACCACCTTAACATAACCTTCCACTTAATCTTAATGCAGCCATCATTCGAGATTTTCTAAACATCACTGCTTTCTACACTTTGTTCTCTACCGCCCCGAGAAACAATTTCATATTTTGTGTCAATAAATTATCTGATATATGTCCGGTGCCCGTGTCGGTAAATGTCCGACCTCAGCACCGAAAGAAGTGCTATTTCTGGAACACCTTAGGTAGGCACAATGTGCGAGCGAAGATCGATTCGGGCACTCGTCAGCTTATTGTGTCCGAATATAGTCGCTCGTTTTTGAACACTCTATTGACATAATACAAACTTACTAAGGTACTATTTCTGGTACCTTTCAAGGTACTTGTTGGGTATTTTTCGGGTACATTATAGTTAAGACTTAGGCCAGTTTCGATACATATCACCTACTTTATTGACACAATATATACATTTTTTTCTCGGGTCATGGTCGCTGAAGCTCGTTTGCATTCGGCTTAATATCAATGTGCGATTAATTTTTTTCATACACTTCGCAGTTTTTCTTCGTTACTACTCGTAGCTTTTAAAAATAATATTGAGTCCGATAGTCTGGACTTTTGTGCCTAAGTAGTTTGGTACGGACACAAATTGTTTTTCGGGCGCTATATACCCTCAACCACTTTATTAAAAAACTGTTTCATTCTCAGGCATGACATTGGATGATTTCAACAACACCACCGAAAAATCTCAACAAAAGCTTGTTAAGAACTTCAACGAATTCCTCAATTTTGCGGCATTAAATAAAAGTCGGATATCCGACAAACTCTCAAATAACTCACCAAGCACAACACCGACAAATACTCCAAATGATAAATCCAAAACACCATCACCCACTACATTTGCACAACGCCAAACATCGGCAACCACAATACCAACAGCTGCCGCCGCACACCATCCACTCGTGAAATTAACCAAAAGCAGTGGTTGTCTCTCCTCTTTCGATGATTCAGACTCTTCTTCCATACCAGAAACAACAGGGAGCTGTTCGACTGCAGCTACTGCAATACAACAAACCAACAACTTCAGCAACTATAGCTTACATTTGGAACTGAACTCACACTGTAGTCCGAGCAGCAGCAGTAGCAATCTAATAGTAAAAACACCGCAGGGCGAGAACCAAGAACAACTGGCTGCAAATGTAGATAAGCAATCATTTGAAAATCTTCCAAATGATGCCAGTATTACGCCCGATGACAGTCAAGATCAGGACTACTATCCAATGACTACAGCAATAACCCGTGAATTGCGGCTCGATTCAGAAAATCTTGATAGGCAAGTTTTTGGCGAACCAAAAGCAGCGAATGAAAGTCAAACCGGCACTGATATAGAATATGAAAAATTGGACAAAGACTCGCTTGACTTAGTAGATGAACTGAAAGAAAATGAAATTATTACTTGTCCTGATATCAGTGAACTAATTGTGCGCCGACGTGAACGTGATAGTATGCAGAAAACAAAAAATATAGCTGAAGCACTAAAAGCAAGCAACACGTGGTTGGAAAACTCAAATGCTCATCCCTTAAATGATGACATATTAAATACAAACACAACGATGAACACGACGACAACAGCAGCAGCAGCAGCTTTTATGACATCATCACTGGATGGTTTGACGCTTAACCCTTTTATTGATGAAAACATGCTTCTCACACAAACGCCTTTTATGCCCACTGTACTGCACACAAGCAATAGTCTGCCGGAAGTTATTGTGCCCATAGCTCTAGCAACACATCCTGACATACCCAGCTACTGTCAAGCCTCCAGTGCACCCATTGAAATGGCCACAAATGCCTCTGACGAAATAGAATTTGCAAAACCACCATCACCGCTCAAAGCATTTGCCAATGACTCGGTGCTTTCGCCACCAACGCTGCCACCGCCCAGCGAATTTGGTGGCGGCAATCCATTTCTTATGTTTCTCTGTCTCACGCTGTTGCTGCAACATCGTAATACTATTATTAAGAGCGGCATGGACTACAACGAGATAGCTATGCATTTCGATAAAATGGTGCGTAAGCATGATGTTACGCGTGTGCTCAATCAAGCTAGACGCATGTATATCGATTATTTAAAAACGCAAGCGGCGTACAATCAACGTTTGCAAACGTACGAGGCTCAAAAAGACGTTAACAAAAACTCGACAAATGCAGCCGCAGCCGCCGCCACTTTGCCATGCTATAACGCACGAGCTACAACTAAGTCATAAATTTGTGAACCAAGATCATTTATGATTTTTTTTTTATATATTTTTATAGTTAAAAAACACGTACTTACTTTAAAAAGCTGAAAGGTAAACACCAAAGACTTGACCACAAGAAAGTCCGTTTCTTCATAATTAACTACTCAACGTTTATTTAAAAAAAATAAAAAAAAAACATAACGTCACTTAAAATGCAAAAAAGCGTAAAAACACTTTTTATGATTTAACAGGAGAAGCAAAAAATTTCTAAATTTCTCAAGCGCTTGCATTGAGGGGTTTTAAAATTTTGTTAATAAAAACGTCGTTATTTTGCAGGAACGAGTATTTTGATACTGAATTTTTTGTTGTTACGCCTTCTTGCATTTTAAGTGACGATATACATTATACGTTAAACAAAAGCAGCATTCCACACACTGCGTTTATTTATTTATTATAGTTTAAATATTTATTTACTATATTTAATAAGATATTTCCTAAGCAGTTTATTCTAAAAATATACATATTCAGCCCGATTCTGAATAATTTTTTCCGCGGAATTGAAAAAGGGAGTTTTAATTTTTAAGACAAAGTTCAAGAATATTTTGGAAATTTTTAATGCAAATTTGTTCATGAACCGTCAATATTCATGAGTGTAAACAAAAAAAAAATGGCATGTCTTTATTTGATATCTACAAAATTAAAAATTCCTTTTCCATTTCCCCAGGAAAAATTATTCACAAACGGTCTGATTGATTCAATTGACTCACTCTCGGCCAAGACCGGCTATAGCACGAAAAGGAATTTGTGGACTTAGAAATAAAGCACGATCCAAAAAAACATACAATTATTAAGTCTGACTATATCTCAAAACAAAATTGTTTAATATTTTATCAAAAACGCAGAAATGTTGTGCTATTTAATGTTTTTAAAGTGTCGTCATTAATAAAACTTACCATAACTTATAAAATAATTTTTATAAAATTGTAGTTTAGGTGTTCCTGTCTTACATGTTAAAATAACCCTTACCTTCTAACCCACCCAAGCACATTTCGATCCCTTTGCGCGAAATTATCGTACGTGGCATTTTTTCGAAATTGACTTTATGCTGCAAATGAGACACTCCACAACGCATCACTTGGTAAAATATTGTATCAGAAATCCTTATTAGGTAATTAAATTAGTTAATTATCTAAGCACACTATGTAAAATTTGGTTTTGATATTGCAAGCTAAAGCACAGAAAAGTAGAAAAAACGCAATTTTTTTTTTGCGGTTTTTGCCATATACGATAATTTCACGCAAGAGGGTCGATATAAATTGAATGCCTTTTAAATTTCTTATTACTGATTTAATTTCAAACTATTTCATATCGCTTGTCATGAAATGCGCCACTTTGTAAATTAAAAATTTTAATATTATAATAACTTATTAACTCCTTTCTGCTTCTATAAATTTAATGAAAGTTCTTAGTATATACATATAACAAACACAAATTGCTAATAACTAATATATTTTAAGTAATATCGTATTTAAAGATCAAAATAAAAAATACTAGTTAACTCATTTTAAACAGTTTTTATCATGTTGAAACGATAGAGTTTGTGCAATGTGCTAGTATTTTATTTGGTTTTTCTTCAATTAACGTAAATTCTGTGCTAAACTAACCCAATATGTTTCGATCTTATCTAAGATTCAGTTCTTTCAGCATTGCGTAAACGCTTTTTCACGTAATTTGCCTGTCAATCAGATCGTTTAAAGTATAACTAAGCCATGCTACAAAGTAAATGGATTGCTCTACTAGAAGCTTCATTGAGGCATAACCAGATTTCTCGAAAAGTAAAAATCTCGTTAATCATGGTAAGGAAAAAGCGTCACCATTTTAATGAATAATTATTTTTTTATTCGATTCATAAAGAAACATGTAGAAACACTTATATTGAACCACTATTGAATAGTAGGGGGGAAAAACAAGGATAATGTAACAAAACAAACTATTGTAAAGTATAATTTTAACGATGATGCTGCATAAAACGCAGCCAAGCTATAAGTATTTTATTTTATTCCATGTTTATGTTTAAAAATTGTATTTTTTCTTAAGACGTTCGCGTATTAACAAGCCTCGTATGAGCTTCTTCCAGTTACCGTAGACGCGTGATTCATATTTCTCCTGTTCCTTACGCTCTTGATCGTCCTTATCCTGTTGCCAAGCGGCAGTAACCGTATCGGCAAACTCTTCACAAATAACAAAACCATCATAGGTGGCATGACAACCGCCCTGATGAAAATCGAAGCCTATAACAGCGTTGGCACAATCAATGCCGAGTTTCTTGCAAACTCGGTTGAGCCCAGGTACTAGGTAAAGAGGATGCTTGGTAAAAATAGTCTTGTATTTTCAATTCAACTTACATTTTAGGTGCACCGTCTTCTTGGGTAACATGCATTCCTTGAAGAGTTCGACATTGCCATAGGCATTACGCGGCACCAAACCATGCTCGGCGGTAGGTGGCTCATAATCTTGTGTCTGCCAATAGCCAAAAACTTCAAGCGGCTGCTCTTTTAGGATCGTGCGTGTAATCTTTACAAGCAAATAGCTTGATTTAAAAATAGCTTGAAACAAAGACAATGCTGAAAAACTTACTTTATCCCACTTAGGACGCTTGACGATCTTATATGGTTGTTCGCCCAGCTTAACGGTGCGAGCCTGTTTTAACCAGACTTCGCGCGAACGTAAGGTATGGACACATTCGCGTGGATACACAGGTTCGCCGCGTATGAAACTCAAAGTAGGCGCATTTGGAGGGTAGATAGCCTGGAATAGAAGTAAATGTCGTTCCAATGCATATAGCGGATGATTTTTATAATCCGATATGGTGGTTGGCATTGGCTTCTCTTCGTGAATGCGACGTAGCTCAAGATCCTCACACATGTCACGCTTTGTGCGGCGTCCTAGATAACTGGATATGGCCACATCTAGCCAGGCTTTGTCAACACGTGACTTGCGCACCGTTGTTGTCCAGTGCGGACAGTAACGTGCAGTTATATCCTTGATACTCAAATCATTTTGGAAGGCATAAACGTATGCAAAACTGGAGGTTGCTGATTTCTAAGTGGATAGAACATGAGAATAAAAATATTAACTTAGTTTAGTGCTTTTAAAAAATAAAACCTTACAATATTTTATTTCATCTGCAATCATCTTTTTGAATAATCAGTCAGTATTGTCTCAATTAGTACCGATCGTAAAATTATATTTCTTTGTAATTGCCTTCTTACTTACCCTTATTACTTCAACCTGATTAAGTTTTCCTTTGAACAAATCGACACATATCCATTGATCCTCAACATCAGACCATACCTCAATCCACATATCTGTAGCATTAGGATCGATCCTTTCATTTGTTGCATTTTTATCAACTGTCTCATCGTCTGTGGAGAGCACACGTCGATCTTTGCGCAGTCGCTCAACTACCTTTAATACTGGTGCTACTTTAGGTCTCTTTGGTGGGGAAGGTTCAAAGTCGGAGTCAGATTGGTTGTGCTCAGTCGTTTTGTTGCGTAATTTCTTAAGCTGCGGTTTACGTCTCTGCTTTAGCGACACATCATCCAGATTGATATCATCATCAGCGCCATCAAGCTGTGGTAACTTGATCTCATTTATTTTTTGACGTGAGCGTAGTACACGTTTTAGATTTGCTGGTGGTTCTGGCGTTGTTGAGTTTTTCTTAAGAAAATAGGTAGAAATTTTAACCTTATCGTTGGGACTATTTGAGCGTGATCGTGGCTGAGCAGCATTGTTGGGCTTAAGCAATTCATTGTTATTGCTTTGAAGCTTCTCCTTATTAGCTTTGGCTTGGATAAATTCTGTAGAGACATACGGTTTGGCCAATTTGTTTTTTGAACGTGTATTATGCGTAGACGATTGTGTGAACTGGGTGGTGTTGTTTGGCGGTTTTGTCTTTGTGTTGGCTGACTTTGAGTACCTCACGGCTTTGGGTAAAACAGGTGATCCAATTTCAATTACAGGTTTTTGGTTTTCCGTAGTATGCTGATCGCTGGAGGCTTGCCGAGTGCGTCTTGCAATGGGTGTAGCACTTACCTCATTATGCTTCGTTTTCTTTGCGTCAGCCAAGCTAGATAGGTACTCTGCGCGAGTGTTGCTCCGTTTGAGCTTAAAAAGTGCTGGCTTTGTGATGCGCATCGACTCAGGTTTATCAACAAGTTCATTTTGCTTTGGTTCTTTTGCTGTGCTGTTTGCTGTGCTGTTTGCCTCGACATCGCTTTTTTGGGTATTGGAATGGTTAGATCGCTTCACTTGTGTCATCTCCGCTTCTTCTTTCTGCTCTTTCTGACAATCAGCATCACTGATTTTAGTAGCTATATTGAGCTTTTTTCTAATTATTTCTTCTAGTTTTCCTTTGATAACGTTGATATCGGAAAGTTTGGTTTTCTCAACTTGAGTTTTTTTCGCTGAATCCAAATTTTCTTTGACTTCCTTGGTTATGCTAGTTTCATCCTTTTTCTTTTGATTTTTAGCATCAGTAGAATTTGATATATCTGTTTTTATGATTTTCTTGTGGGAACTTTTTTCTGAGTTTGGCTTGGATATTTTTGTGACCTTTATTCTTGCGCTCTCTTCACTATCACTTATTGATTTTTTCTTAGATTTCTTAGCAGTTATATCGTCACCTTTGGCACTGTCATCGGGTTTGAGCGGTTTAAGCTTTATGCTGCACAAATCTGACTGATCTGGTCGTATTGGTAGCGGTTGCATATTCACTACCAATCTACACTGTAGCCCCATTCCTCTAAGAAGTAAAACGAACATAAATATCATGTCCTGTTTGCAATCAGCTTCCTTTTTCTTCAGCTGCTCACAAAGTTGTTGTTTAAGCTTCTCTTTGCCTCTTTTGGGCGCCTTAACGGGATACAGGTTGTTACTCTTAAGTTTTATGGCCGTTTTGAACCATGAAACTAGGGACTGATAGTATTTAAGTTCAGTGCCACGTTCAGGAGGATACGAATTTTTGCTGGGCAACAACTTGAGTGCCTCGTGCATTAGTGTCGTCTCGTTTAGCAGCCGATTGTATAGATAGCTACGCGCAAAGCTGCACAGCAGGCTGGTCTTGTGCAGCAACATTTGTTTTTCCTTTATATCACGGTTTATTTTTCGCTTAAGTGCCGCCTCTAGATCCTGTTGCTTGCGATCTTTACAACGCTTCCTGTTTGGCATTTCAATATGGATTTCAAGATTTTCATCACGAGACAATTCATGGGAATTGTTTTTGCTGCTAGTTGCGGCCGAACCATCCGAGAAGCTGCGATCTTCATCTAAAAAACGTAGAGTGGAGGCAGAGTTAAAGTGACGTGTTTAAAATTAAATTAAGTCTATTACATATTATTGTGTTAGTTGTTGGCTTTGGCGTGGATGATGCCGGTGGTGCTAGTAGATAGCGCGACAGCAACAGATGAAAGCTTCAAAACTACAGTAAAATATTTGAAAACTACAAACACATACAGACACACACACATAGATAGAATTTTTAGCAGGTATTAACTGTCTTATTGTTACGGAAAAGAATATTAAAGTCAATTATTTGGAAAAAAGTTAAAAAATGTGTAATGATAATAAAATAGGTTGTAAAAATTTTACAAATACTTAATGCTATTCAAATAAATTTATTGTTTTCATGTTTTTTTTTATACTTAAGGACAGGTTCTTATGAAACTTGACCTGAAAACTCAATTTTTTTTTTTAACTTTTCGATAGCTTAGGGGTCGTCCATAAACTAATAAACTACGTTACCGATTTTCAGCTTTTTCACCCGCTCCCCTCCGTTACTTTTCGCAGTGCATTTCCAAACCCCACCCCTCTAAAAAGTAGCGTGACATATGAAATAAAGAAACTAATTGATTTAAGCCTATTATAGTATTATTGGGGGTTGGAATTAATTTTAAAGGTTTTTTTTCGGTTTTTGAGCATTTATTTAGAAACAACGGTACAATGTATATTATTCAAAGTATTGTCCATCGTTAGCTACAACATTTTCCCATCTTTCTGGCAGCATATGGATTCCGCGCCGGAAGAACGATTCGTCTTTTGAGGCAATCCACGAATCGACCCATTTTTTGGTATCCTCGTAAGAAGTGAAGCGCTGCTCAGCCAAGCCATGCGTCATCGATCTGAATAGGTGGTAGTCGGAAGGGGCTATGTCTGGGCTATAAGGCGGGTGATGTAGCACATCCCAATTCAGCGCCTCCAACGTTTCCTTGACGGTTCTTGCAACATGTGGCCGTGCGTTGTCATGTTGAAAAACCACTTTGTCGTGTCTTTTGGCATATTCCGGCCGTTTAACCTTTGATGCTCGGCTCAATTGCATCAATTGTTGTTGGTAGCGTTCCCCAGTGATGGTTTCGTTAGGTTTTAGCAGCTCATAGTACACGACACCCTTCTGATCCCACCAAATACACAGCATAAGCTTGGCGCCATGAATATTCGGCTTGGCCCTCGATGTTGATGCATGGTCGGGTGGTCCCCACGATTTTTTTCGCTTAGGATTATCGTAATGGATCCACTTTTCATCGCCAGTGACAATACGATGCAAAAAACTCTTCCTTTTATGCCGTTGAAGCAGTTGTTCGCACATGCAAAATCGCCGTACAACGTCTCTCGGCTTCAACTGGTACGGCACCCAATTTCCTTGCTTTTGAATCATTCCCATGGCCTTCAAGCGTTTGCCGACCGTTCATAAGTCGACTCCCAATGATTCTGACAATTCTTGAAGGGTTTGACACGGGTCTTCATCGAGCAAAGCCTCCAATTCCTCATCTTCAAACTTTTTCGGCTGGCCCGGACGCTCTTTGTCTTCCGTATCAAAATCACCACTTTTAAACCGACGGAACCAGTACTCACAAGTAGAAATCGATGGAGCATAGTCCCCGTAAGCCTCAGTAAGCGTGCGTTGTGCTTCAACCGCTTTTTTCTTCAAATGGAAGCACAAAAGTAAACCTTCCCGCAAATTGCGTTTTGTTGGAACGAAAGTCGACATGTTCACAGAGAAAAAAATATATGTTGTTTACACTTCAGTGGAATGACACATACTAAAAAATGAAGCTTAGACAATGTGCTTTGAAATGAATATAGTCACAGGTGTGCCCGATGCGATCTATTGATAGTTACGCCATCTCTTAGAAAACCTTTAAAACTAAATCCAACCCCCAATAGAATATATAAATATATTTGACTATATAAATTGAGCTTACAATTAAAAAAATTATAATTTATATCATCACTAAAAGCTATTCCATCTTTGATCTAAGATTCGATGCTCTCAATCACTTAGATTGAGAGGCTGGAAGCTTTTTTAAGGATTCTTCATCGGATTCTATGTGGACCCATATAGGTGTATCCTGATTTCTAATGCAAAGAAATTCACCTGGTCTTTGACAGAGTTAATAGGCCGGTTTAAAATTGTTTTGTTGTCTTTTATGCTTATAATCAGCGGAACTGCGCTGCTAAATGCATAAATCTATACAAATAATAAAACTGTAAAAAAAAGTCTGTAAATTTAATGTTATTTGAAAATTTTTTCTGCGCAAAAACCTTTTGAAGGATGTGAATTCCAAAATTTTAATTTTTAAAACTTTCATCTGTCTGTCTATTCACGCATCGCGTGAAAACTTCTAGATGGATTTTCCTTAAACTTGACATGTCAGTTTCTTACGCCTCTGGTCGGGACATAGGGTACTTTTTATTTATTTTTATTTTATTTATTTATTTATAATCTGCAAGCCAATAAAGGCCAAAACGATTACAAGAAATTTATTATTTGTTTCAATGGCATAAACATAATGACAGTGGCTAAAATTAAAAAAACTTAAAAATTCAATACAAGCTTTAAACTGCTATAACTAAAATAACTTTTTTGTGATAATAATAATACTTTTTAATGATACTTCATCAATGCTTAAACTACCCGCCCTGCACGAATTTAAGGAAGTACTAAAGTAAGAGCTTTATTGCGAAAAAATTAAATAATGCAATGGCTAGCAATAAAGTTAAAAAGTTTATAACAAATTTAGATGTGACTTTCAACAATCAGTTTAAAAACCTGTAGGCTATTTGAAAACCCACGTTCATGTCAACACATGTCAACAAGTATTATTTTCAAAATAAAGGCTCTTTAAAAAAATTGTAAATAAAAACGACTGACAGTCGTGGAAGAGGATGGTCTCTTCCGCCAGAGAGGTTTTAGGCAAAATCGATTCAAATTAAGGCATATTTAAGAAGATGTTTTCTAAAAAGTATATTATATAGACTAAAAACATCATCAGGTAGAAAAAAAAATTATATAAATATACTGATTTTACATTGATTTAAAAAAATTTGATAAACAATAAGACAAAAAGAACATAACGTTTAGCATAAAATAAACAACACTTGACGACGAACTTTGATGACGGTCATTTGTCGCAATCCTAATTTAAAAATTTTTAAATTGGGATTAAAATAATCGTAATTCTTACTGCAATCAATTACACATGATATTCTTATCGCCCAGCTCTGGTTTGTATAAGGCGCAGGCTTTGGTTTTTGGATTTTTTTTTTAAATTACATTATCTGAAGCTCTTCCTCTCCTACCGTTACTTATCGTAGTGCATTTCAAAACCCTTCCCCTAAATTGGTAACGTAGCTTATGGGCGACCCCTTATGATGTGTAGCATTTTTTATGACATGGAACCTAACAATATTGGTATCAATCGACAGGTAATTGCATAGATAAGACAAAAACAAAATATTAGGATAAAGACTCAGTTTTGGTTACGCTGTGACACTTCAAAGTTGAGCTATTTTTTTAAAAAATTCATGTTTTGCTCAATTCGTTTTGGTTCTCTTAAACAAATAATTGTCAAAAACTTGTGTTTTGATTAAACCGAGTCAAGTTTTTATTATAAAAAAATATTTAAGTAAATAAATAGAATTAAAAATTTTAGAAAATATAAAAATTTATATATATTAGTGATTTTAGTATATGACATGAACTGAAAAATTTTATAAATTGAAAAATTTCGATGGAAAACAAAAACAAATCTCATAGTGTCGTTTTTTTTAATCTACTAGCATAGATTCTATATAACCAGGAACTGCAAATAACTTTTTCTACTTAGTCCTACAAATCGGTTTCGACCATTTTTAAAATATTTCTTAATTGGTTTAAACTAACGAAGCATTCAAAATCGTATTATCATAGGAGCACTACTATTTTTATCCAACTTTGGTATGGGATGAACGCACTGCGACCTGGGCCGATAAAAAACGTTGTCTTTTGAAGTTTTAACGATAAACAGCGCGCAATTATGAAGCGCTCTCGGCTATGAGCTATATTTTCGTTAATACTTTAAATTTTGGTCTGAAATCTTTAGAGTATACTCTCAATACATTGTTCTTTCGAAATACATTAAAAAAAATCTATTTTTTGAAACTCGAACACCAGACTACATCCTTAAGCTCAAATATAATTCTAAAGAAAATCATTTTTTTCTCCTCCAACAGTAAAACTTTCTCCGGAGCTTCATTAAGACATAATCAAAGTGCTCAAAAAGAAAAACTACTCATAAGCTACTCATTGCTGCTCATGTTAAACTCTCCTCAGAGCTACACTAAGAAGTTACTTTTTTCTTTATGCTTAAAATAAGTAAGAAAAAAAATTTCAACACTTAAGTGGAAAATAATTTTATTGGATGATTATATAGATATAAAGAAAATAAAAACCGTATACAAACACTTATGTTTAAACAACTATTGAGTGGGATGCGGGGGAAAAAAACACAAGCATTATATGACAAACATAAACTGTTATAAACCAGTAATTCATGACGATGCTGCATAAAACGCAGCCGGACTATAATTATTGAACTTTTTACTTCATTCCATGTTGTGCTTAAAAATTATATTTTCTCTTAAGACGTTCGCGTATTAATAAGCCTCGTATGAGCTTCTTCCAATTGCCGTAAACGCGAGATTCATATTTTTCCTGTTCCTTACGCTCCTGGTCCTGCTGATCCTGTTGCCAGGCCGCGGTCGCTGTATCAGCAAACTCTTCACAAATAATAAAACCATCATAGGTTGGATGACAAGCGCCCTGATGGAAATCGAAGCCTACAACAGCGTTAGCGCAATCAATGCCAAGTTTTTTGCAAACTCGGTTGAGCCCAGGTACTGGGTGAAAATGATGAAAGATAAAAATTACTAAAAATAGTCTTTTATTTTCAATAATTTCAACTTACATCTTAGGTGCACCGTCTTCTTGGGTAACATGCATTCCTTGAAGAGTTCAACATTGCCGTAGGCATTACGTGGCACTAAACCATGCTCGGCGGTAGGTGGCTCATAATCTTGTGTCTGCCAATAGCCAAAAATTTCAAGCGGCTGATCTTTAATGACTGTCTGCGTTATCTTTACGAGCAAATTTTAAAAAAAAATATTCAAAAAGGCACAACTAACTCAACTCAAATTAACTTACTCTATCCCACTTGGGACGCGCCTTGACGATCTTATATGGTTGTTCGCCCAGCTTAACGGTGCGAGCCTGTTTCAACCAGATTTCGCGCGAGTGTAAGGTATGTATACATTCGCGTGCATATACAGGTTCGCCGCGTATGAAACTCAAAGTAGGTGCATTTGGGGGGTAGAGTGCTTGAAATTTCAGCAAATGTCGTTCCAATGCATATAGCGGATGATCCTTGTAATCCGATATGGTGGTTGGCATTGGCTTCTCTTCGTGAATGCGACGTAGCTCAAGATCCTCACACATGTCACGCTTTGTGCGGCGTCCTAGATAGCTGGATATGGCCACATCTAGCCAGGCTTTGTCAACACGTGACTTGCGCACCGTTGTTGTCCAGTGCGGACAGTAGCGTGCAGTTATATCTTTCATACTCAAATCATTTTGGAAGGCATAAACGTATGCAAAACTGGATGTAGCCGATTTCTAAGTGGATAGAATATGAGAATAAAAATATTAACTTAGTTCGGTGCCTTTAAAATATAAAATCTGGCATTGTTTAATGGTGAGTTTTAAATGATTGTCATAGTACATCATCATCTCAGCAAAAATTTAAAAAATAAATCAAGATTATGATAGGATACTGAGCGGTAACAGATTCAATAATGCCTCAAGGAGTACTGATCGTAAAATTTTATTTTTCGGCATGGCCTTAACTACTTACTCTTATTATTTCAACCTGATTAAGTTTGCCTTTGAATAAATCGACACATATCCATTGATCCTCAACATCAGACCATACCTCAATCCACATATCTGTAG
Organism: Dichetophora obliterata; assembly: GCA_963920525.1. NCBI lineage: Eukaryota > Metazoa > Arthropoda > Insecta > Diptera > Sciomyzidae > Dichetophora > Dichetophora obliterata. The sequence goes on from OY986437.1 coordinate 47,132,480, forward strand.
CAGTAGGATCGATCCTTTTATTTGTTGCATTTTTACCAACTGCCTCATCGTCGGTAGAGAGCACACGGCGATCTTTGCGCAGTCGCTCGACTACCTTTAATACTGGTGCTACTTTAGGTCTCTTTGGTGGGGAAGGTTCAAAGTCGGCGTCATCTGAGTCAGATTGGTTGCGTAATTTCTTGGGCTGCGGTTTACGTCGCTGCATTAGCGGCACATCATCCATATCGTTATCATCATCAGCGCCATCGAGTTGTGGTATCTTGATCTCATTTGGTTTTTGACGTGAACGTAGAACACGCTTTGGTTTTTCTAATGGCTCTGGCGTGATTGAGTTTTTCTTAAGAAAATTTGTTGAAATTTTAACCTTATCGTTGGGACTATTTGAGCGTGATCGTGGCTGAGCAGCATTGTGGGGCTTAAGCAATTCATTGTTTTTGTTGCTATGTAGCTCCTCCTTATTAGATTTGGTTTGGAGAAATTCTGTAGAGATATGCGGTTTGGGCGATTTGCTTTTCCGACGCGTATCATGGGTAGACGATTGTATGTACTGGGTGTTGATTGCCGGATTTGTCTTTGTGTTGGATGACTTTGAGTGCCTCACGGCTTTGGGTAAAACAGGTGATCCAATTTCAATAATAGGTCTTTGATTTTCCATAGTGTGCTGATCGCTGGAGGCTTTCCGTGTGCGTCTTGCAATGGGCGTAGCACTTATCTCATTATGTTTAATTTTCTTTGTGTAATCTGAGGTAGATTGACCCGCTATACGAGTGTTGCTTCGTTTGATCTTGGAAACTGCTGGCATTGTGATGTGCATCGACTCTGGTTTATCCACGAGTTGATTTTGTTCTAGTTCTTTTGACGTGGTTTTTACTGAAGAATTTGTTGAGGTATTCTTAGAGTGCTCTTCGTGTTCTTCAGTTTCTACTTCTTTACTATATTGCTTGGTTTGTTTTGCCTCGACATCGCTTTTTTGGGTATTGGAATGTTTAGATCGCTTTCCCAGTATCTTCTCCTCGTTTACTTTCTGCTCCGTTAGTTCATCAGCATCACAGGTTTTATTAGCCATATTGAGCTTTTTCCCAATCATTTCTTCAAGCTTTTCTTTGATAACATTTACATCGGGAAGTTTGGTTTTTTCAATCTGATTGGGTTTCGCGGCTTTTAATATTTCTCCAGTTTTTCTTGTTTTATCTTTTGTCTTCTGATTTGCAGTTTTAGTTGAATTTGTGTTTTTTGGTTGTGTGATGCTCTTTTTTGAAATTTTATCTGAGTTCGACTTAGACGTATCTGTGCTCTTTTTCTTAGCACTCTCTTCACTCTCACTGCTTTGATCTTTCTTAGATTTCTCTGTAGTTTTATCGGCACCTTTCGAATTATCATCGGGTTTTTTAAGTTTTATGCTGCATAAATCTGACTGAGCTGGTCGTATTGGTAGCGGTTGTATATTCACTACCAATCTACACTGTAGCCCCATTCCTCTAAGAAGTATAACGAACATAAAGATCATATCCTGTTTGCAATCGGCTTCCTTTTTCTTCAGCTGCTCACAAAGTTGTTGTTTAAGCTTCTCTTTGCCTCTTTTGGGCGCCTTAACGGGATACAGGTTGTTACTCTTAAGTTTTATGGCCGTTTTGAACCATGAGACTAGGGACTGATAGTATTTGAGTTCAGTGCCACGTTCAGGAGGATACGAATTTTTGCTGGGCAACAACTTGAGAGCTTCATGCATTAGTGTCGTCTCGTTTAGCAGCCGATTGTATAAATAGCTACGTGCAAAGCAGCACAGCAGGCTGGTCTTGTGTAGCAACATTTGTCGTTCCTTGATATCACGGTTTATTTTTCGCTTAAGTGCTGCCTCTAGATCCTGTTGCTTGCGATCCTTACTACAACGCTTCCTGTTTGGCATTTCAATATGAATCTCGAGATTTTCATCACGTGAGAAATCATGTGAATTGTTTTTGCTGCTAGCTGCAGCCGAATCATCCGAGTAGCTGCGATCTTCATCTAGAAAACGTAGAGTGAAGGAAGCGTTTAAATGACATGGGGGAAATTTATTAAAGTCTATTACATTTTATTGTGTTAAATTGTTGGCTTTGCCGCGGATGGTGACGGTGGTGCTAGCCGATAGCGCGACAGCTACAGAATAAAGCTTCAAAACTACAGTAAAAAATATGGGCATTTCCATGGCTACGCACCAGAGTTGGGCGTAGTGCATTAAATGTTGAGTGCACTCAGCCTTTCACTAGCACTAAAATATATTGAAAGAAATTCTATTTTTCACTATTTTTTTATCAACTTAGTGATAGTGAAGCATCTCTTCACTATCACTAGGGATTTTAGTGGTAGTGTTATATTATTGCACTATAACTAAATTGAGAGGTAGTTACTAAATCTCCACTACACTCAAATAGTGCAAAATTTGAACAGCCACTAAATGAAAGCTGCAATTGAAAGTTTTTACACTCAACTTTCAAATGACTGGTTTTAAAATGACTGGTTTTGACAAATATGACTGGTTTTAAAACTATTTCAGTTAGACTCGAATTTAAAAAAATCTATAATTAAGAAAAACTATTTTTCGAGCTTCTGGTCATATATGTTTACGAAGAAAACAACAGCAACAGCTCTGAATGAGCATCACCAAGCTAGGATCAGATAGGCAGTTTATATAAAATTTGTGTTATTTAAAATAATAGTTTCATGAAAGATAAATTGCTTACAGCAAATAATTGTTAGCATAGCTTATTTTTCTTGTTTTAATATAGTATAGAAACATACAAATTTTTGTGTAATATTTAAATACTCAATACTACAAGTAAACTGTTCCTGTTTTTTTCAATTGAGTGATAACTTTCTGTGCTGTACCACTATTAGTGCAAGTATTTTTTTTTGCACTATTTATTTAGTGCAAAAAAAAATTTTTCACTAAGCTGTAAACATTTTTTCCACTATTCTTACATGAATTTGAGTGAGAAATTTTTCACTATCACTATCACTCATGTATAGTGAGGCTTTTAGTTTTCAATTCAGCAGTCAAAAATAAAAGATAGAGAATAATTTTACACTATCAGTACATGTAAGCTGAAACTGCAAATTTAGTGCACGTAACAGTCGTACGTATTCAATATGAAGAAAAACAAATAAAAGTTAAAATTTGTTTCCTTTTTTTTATTTGAAAAATTTGGGAGCTGTCGAAAGTATGCTCCTTTCATATATGCAAACAAAAAGAGATGCGTGACGCAACCTAAAATAGAAGTGATTTTTATCTGCAACTTTAAAACCGCTAAAATCTGCAAAATGCTTCCGGGCTTTTTAATGCAACTTATTTTTATGTAATCTCGAATTCATAATTATGTCGTTGAAAAATATTTTTTAGTTTTTTTTATGAAAGACACATGCGTTACGTTACATACTTTGCATGAATGTTGCACTAAGAAGCTGTTCATATATTTTGGAATTTATCTTCATTAACGTCATAATCTAAAGAAAATATGAATTAAGATATGAACGCAGAAATATTTGGCTAACTATTATCTTTAATGTGCATAAACTTGGTAACGATATGCTCTTATGATTTGGATATTCATCGTAAAAATTATAGGAAAAGCAATAAAATAGGGGTTGCATTCACGATAATAGGCGTAAGTACGTGACGTGACAAACTTAAAAACTACAAAAAAAATTTCTTTTACATTTAATATGTTCCAGTTGATTAATTTAATTTTTATCATTTAAAAACATATTGACCAAAACAGCCCAAACACGCAAAGATATCGAAAGATTTTTTTTAAGTTCTACACTTGCTCCATGTCGCATGTTGCCTTCAAATTCTTATTTTCAATACCTCGCATCTAACAACGCAAAAAGAATGATAACTGAAGTTTTTGCGATGAACGTGACCTAAGATTAACAAGAAAAAAAAATACGTTTAACTGATCTCTGTTTGCTCTCTTTGCTTTTGTTTTACCTAGTTAATTTTTGTTATTGAACACATTGTTTGGTATGAAATTAATACTAAAGAGAAATGTTATACGAAGTTACCACTTTTGCAGTGAGTTTTATACCAACTGATACCAACTGAGTTAAGCTGTAAATTCTTCAACATAATAACATTTTTTTAAATTTTTAGATAAAATCATATAAAAACTTTTTCACGGTTACGGTGGACCTTACTGTGGAAATACCCATATGTAAAAACTACAAACAAATACATACAGACACACATACATAAATAGAAATAATTATGGCTGAGTTTATCAAACGATATCACAACGGTGCGGGAGTTATAGACTTTTGATAAAAAACTGATTATTCTAGTGTCAGCAAATCAGTAGCAGCAATTTTATTGTTGCCGAAATTAATATAAAAGTCAATAACAAGAGTTAAAAACAAGACATGTAAGTGAAATAGTTATCATATAAAATTCTTCATGTTTTAAATTTTTTGTTTTTAAAATTTGTAAATTGTTAATATTTTATTAAGTTTTTAGTTTTTATTTACATATATTTAAATTTTTTTTACTTTAAGTTTTTAATTTTTTTTTATATATTTTTTTTATATATTTTTTTAGTTTTTTTTTATTTTTGCCTTTTTTATTTTTTTTTTATTTTTTACTTTTTACTTTTTTATTTTTTACTTATTTTTTACTTATTTTTAGTTTTTATTTTTTTTTTTTATTTTTGACTTTTTGTTTTTCTTTTTTATTTTAACAATTGTTATATAAAATTAACTTTCTATGGTAGAGCGAGATCAAATAAAAAAAGCTTTAGTTAATGTTAAATTAATTAAATATTCTTAGCTTTCTCGCGGAAGCAAAAAAAAATCAGTTCATTGGTGCATATCTGTAAATTCGTTGAACTCAAAAAAAAAAAAAATAGTGAAAAGCAAAAGGCAACTGAACACACACAAGCCTTGGTAGAGCTTTGCGATCTAAAAATAACGTCATAACGTCCAGTACTGTGTTGTAGTGTGTTCCGGGGTCATGGAAAGGTGTATGCTGCTCTAGAAGTTTTCGAAAGTTGGCTCAGCTTGGAGACTTTTCAGCCTTTCAATAAAACCCGCAGGCGCTCTCTGATTGGAGCTGAAGCAATATTGTACTGCTGCGGTGCGAAATCGAATTCTCGCTATCATTATATGGTGATCATGGACGTTTTCGATGTCGGCACCTCTCCTGTTTCTTACGTACAAAAGGCAGCTTCTAGACCGGACCCAGCTAACCTTGTGGCAGAGTTTATGCTGAAACATGGTTGCACCTATAACCACGCGATTAGTATTGCAAAATTCTACAAACCTTTCAGTATTGTCATTTTGGATACCAACGCCATGTTTGCCAATAACATGTCCCAGCTGATCGTTGTCTTGCCCAACTTTGGCATTTAGCGCCCATCACTATTATTATGTCTCCCCTAATCAGGGGTTAGCTCAGTAGGCGCGTAACACTGTATGATGGTGATGTTCCTGACTCTGCTCCAGAATCTGAGCAGTAATCAACCTGTCTGATACAGGTGACCATGATATCAGACTTCTATGGGCTTCTGGTATCAACAGGAATCCAACACCAGATTTACGATTGGATCCTGCACCTTTTCCCGAATAGAGGAATACAGTGGGCCTTGTTGGAGAGTTGTATGTTCCATTACCGGGCCAACGGACTTCGTTTACTCCCAGTAAATCAATGTTGTAGCGCATGAATTGATGTTCCAGTTGGAGGAATATAGCTCATAATTAAAATCATGTAGAAATTCAAAGAATAGCTCACAATTGATTATCATAAATTTTTGCTTTTATTTTTTAATTTTATTTTTTACTTTTATTTTTTACTTTTAATTTTTTTAGTCTTTACTTTTTATTTTTCTTTTTAATTTTTTACTTTTTTAGTTTCTACTTTTTTATTTTTTTTTACTTTTTTAGTTTCTACTTTTTTATTTTTTTTTTTTACTTTTATTGCATTTTATTTTTTTTTACTTTTATTTGCAATTTTTTATTATTTAATTTTACTTTTATTTTTTATTTTCACTTTTATTTTTTTTAGTATTTTTTTATTTTGTTTTTTTATGTTGCTATATGGTTTTTATTTGATATATTTAATTTTTTTATATATTTTAGCTGCTATATTTTTAATTTGAGTTTCTTTTTTAATTTTGTATTTAAATTTTTTTTAAATTTTATTTTTTAAGTTTATTTTACTAAAACTTACACACTGAATTATAATTTTAATTAATAAATTTTGTATTTCCTAATTGTTGCCTTTTGTATTAACTTTTGCTATCGAATAAGGCAATTATTGCAGTATCGTTTGATCAACTCGAAAGTATGCAATTTAGAAATAAACAAATTAAAGAAAAGTTAATGTAAAAAAAGTTTAAAATCAAAGTTCAAGATTAAAGATTAAAGAGTAAAACAAGCAAGCAATAATAAAAAGTTCAAGTTTGCTAATTTATGCATTTATATTTATTATTATTTAAGTTTAATCGTGCTAGTTTTTTTCAGTTTGTATTTGTGTATTGTGTTAAAATTTATTACGAGTAAATTTAATTAATTGAGCTAAACTACGTTAAAATATGTAGCCATTAATGGTATTTAGATATATATTGAACTAATTATTTAACATTGAACTTTGCATGTGTAACATTATTTTGGTTTTTAATTTCTTTATTTTTTTAATTTTATTTTATTTAAAGTAAATTCGTCAACTTTATCAGTCGCCAAACGCTTGATTTTCTTGCATTATTTTTTGTATCTTTTTTGTTTTGTTTTTATTTCTTTAATCATTTTTAAGTTTCTATAGCTACACATTCAACAACATCTACTCGAATATGAGTTATTATATTTTTTATTAGTTTTGGTATTTTAAACATTCAATAAATTTGGATATAATGGCTGTAGCTGTTTTTTTTTTTTTTTTGGTAAAACAATAAAGTTGTACTTATGTGTTAGTAATTTTGTTTTTAAACTATATCTACTGCATTGCTTGGGCATAATATATAAGACAAAGTTTGTATTAGTAATCTTATTTTTTTTTTCTAATTGTTAGCTAGCTTATCAGGCTGGAAACCATTTTAAGTTTAATATATTTAATGGAAAATTTGTATTAAAGAATTTTTGTTTTTAGCGCCGAAACTGAAAGTTAAAGGAGTTTGATCTAAGCTTTGATCTCTGTTGCAATAACAGTTCGTGTAATTAATGATGCTATCGATTACTATTATATTAAGAGGCTCTCATAGATGTCACTGATCTCTAAACTCGCCAACATTTTCACTGAATTTGCTAGTTCTTCACTAATTATTTGCCATGATAAGTAGGTTTAAAGTCAAATATCTATTTTTTGCCATTCCAGTAGAGCCACCTCCAGGAGACCTGAAGAAAATACTGTCAGTTACTGAGTAATTCGCGCTCTAGGTAAACGATAAGATGATAATTTTTAACATTTTCCATTGCTTTCATGAGTTGATTCCATTGATTCATAATTCAGTTTCACTTTTTTCAAGTGCTTAAATTTAACTAAGCATTCCAGGACCAACAATTGGATAGACTCTGAGGATAGGTCGAGTGAGATTTAATCTGTAATTACGTTTTAATCTGAGCTTTATCTATTTATATCCTGCCATTAACCATTCTTCGCGTAACTGAAATAACCAAAACCGTAGCAATTTATTTCTTAACCAGATAACTCTGGAGGATACGTCAATCTACAATAGGTATGGAATAGTGCAGACTTTTTCGATTTCGACAAGCTTTTGTTGTGCGGTGCCGTCTCAAGGTCAAATTAAAAAAATTGTGAGGTTTTCAGACAAATCAGTTCACAGCTGCTCAGGAGTCGCCCATAGAATAGTTATTTGTATGGCCGACCCTCATTATTTTTTTATTTCCACCCCTTTGAAGCGTTTCCATACAAAAGTGACGATTTTAAAAAATTTACTCTCAACGATTCAACAACTACCAGGATGCCCTTAGAGGATCAGAGTTTATGCTAAGTCCCCCTTCATTTATTCTTCCTGGCATTTCTTCTGAATATGCTATCCCCCTATTTCCACAGCTTAAAGGGTCCCCCATACAAAATTAACTTTCTTACAGCTTTTGGCACGTTCCAACCCTGCTGGGCGTTATTAAATAATTGGATTCTATTAGCAATCCCCAATAAGTTTTCACACCCATAATTTTTCTGAATACTTACTCCTTTCTGCTCCCTTTGGAGGTTTCCTAAACGTAAAAACTGCTTCTTCAGTAAATATCTAAGCTCAAAATTAAAATTAAATTCGAAATTTTGGAAACGTGGAAACAGACATCAGGTTAATGCACTGATATTACGTGTTCAAAATCAAATTTGGTAAACGTCTGAACCAAGAGTGCTTATGTTTTCACGTTTACAAGATGATCGGGACAATTTAAAAGACAAAACTTTCAGTCGCTACGAAAACATCTGTTCATGTCCAACTTCAAATAAAGTAATTTTGTTTGAATCAACTGAGTTCCTGGAGTTCCTGGAAATCGTTATCTTATTTCTTGGCGACAACATTCCCAATTACCGTGGCAGACCACCAGGAGCCATCAGTCATGTTCGATGGTTAGCAAAACAAATGCCAAAAAATATTTTTATTTCGAGAGTATTTTTGTTTGACCGAAAAAGAACTTAGCGGGCTTCGCGATATTTTTTTTTTATAGTGATACTTTACGTGAAAGCTTGCTTTGGTAGCACCAGAGCTATAAAAGCCCCAATCAAGATTTAAATTGTTTAAATAATGCTGCTGGGTATGCTTCAATTGACTACCAGCAAGCGCAAGAGGTCGTGGGCAAATTACATGTTATCAACGATGCTGCCGGAAAGGGGATTAAAATTAATAGAGGAATATAACAACGTGCCGAAATGAAAAATATAAACAATTTTTACTTCAGGTCGTCAGTGCTATCCGCAACGAATATCCTTCGCACAATAAAAATGAACTAATATAATTCACCGAAACGAACAATAATAAAATCATTTATTATTGAATGTTAATTAAAACTCGCAATTCTTTACAAAACAATGGGAAACTATTTCCTAAAGAAGTACAATTTATTAGGTTAGTTTGTTTCAAAGTGTTTTTTACATATATTTGTTTAGGAAACTTCCAAGCGGAGTAGAAGGGAGTAAGTTGATTCGAAATCATTACAGGTGTGAAAACTTAATGAGGATTGCAATAGCATCCAACCATTTAATAGCGCCTAGCAGGGCTGAAAAGTGTCAAAATTCGTAAGAAAGTAAATTTTGTATGGGGACCCTTTGTATGGGGTGGAGATAGGGGGATAGTATATTCAGAAAAAATTTAGGGAGAATAAATTAGAGGGGGTTGGGCATAAACTTGGATATCCTACGGGCATCCTGGTAGCAGTGGGATCGTTGGGAGTAAATTTAATAATAACGTCACTTTTGTATGTAAGCCAACCAAAAGGGTGGAGAAAGGGGTATGTATGTTTGGAAAAAAATGTTTGAAATAAAAAAACAATGAGGGTCGGTCACGTTTTTTTGAATGTTTTCTACATATCTCGTATAGACTTTGAATAAAACAATGGTAGATCAGAGGAAGCGAAAATAAAGCCACAGTTGAAAACAAAACTAGTTTTTACTATAATTTATTGTTTTATTGGCATACCAGCAAGATATCTATATTTGCAATTTTTGAGGTGATATGATATGCTATTCATTCAATAAACTATTATGATTAATAGATTTTTTTTTACTGTAGCAACCAAAATGCATTTTCCGCCCCGATTTTAAAAACTAAATATAAATAAAAAATTTTATTGATTCCTGCTTTGTACTTCAAAAAGTTGCCAAATACGTTGTTAAATAATGTTGTCCTCCTAGATTCCTCAAATGTCGCACTGTGCGATTTGCTCCAAAATTACGGCTGTTATCGTGAGCACAGAGGGACAGACGGACATGGCTAACTAAATCGACTCAGGTGATGCTGATCAAGAATATATATAGTTACAGGTTTTAGGTCAGGATCTATTATAACCTACGTATACAAATAAAAATGTACGTCTGAGTAACTTTTAATGAAGGTTTTAATTTAACTTTTATAACTAAGCTAATTAATAGCTAACTTAATTACTAATGAAATAAGTAAGACAACAACTCATTCCCCTCGAACTATTTATAATTATTTTTTTTTTTTATTCATAGAAGTCAATGAACAGAGTTATTTTGACAGTTATTTATTGATTCCTTAATGATTTTAAAGTAGATAAATTTAGATAATGTAGGCCGGTTTTTTGTTTTTTAGAGAAGTTTAAAGAGCGAAAAATTCACGATACTAAAAACGATACTAAAAATTCACATGTCCGCCATTTTTGTTATTTTCAACTATTTATTGATATTATAGGTTCAAGCTCCAATAAATATCAGATGACATGAACGTGCTGTGAGATGGAGACCGTTTGGGCAGCTTTTTTTCAACGTGACGTTTGACGGCGTATTGACACTTCACATTACACTTTTATGCGACAAAAATATATTTTCCTACACTTTAAGAATCAATAAATAACTGTCAAAATAACTCGAGGTATTCATTGACTTATATGAATAAAAAAAATTGAGAAAATCCCCGTGTTTTTGGACCTCTAGATGAGAGCTTGCCCTTAAAGCATACATTTTTTTAAATCTTCCAAATAGTTTTTAGAATAGTTGAAATGGTAAAGTTTTGGTAATTTCAGCATTGTGCTTTTCGCTTATTATGAGTTTCGCACGGAAAATTTCGTATGTTCGAAAAAAATCCGCCTATCGGCAACACTGATTTATAGCAGAATTTTTCGCTTTTAGAGCTTTATTTGTTCATTTGTATTTTGTTAACGGAAAAGATTCAGGAAAAATGTAAGCTGCTTTTATTTTGCAAAAAAACGAATAAAAATTATTTTAATTTGGTTTAATGTTAGAAGAAAAACAATAAACAAAGTGCAAAGCAACATTCTTCTCGGCAAAATGCAGGAGAGACCCGATATTGAACAAGGTTTCGTTAAGGAAAATAAAGAAAGAGTGGCGCTATATTGGAAGCAAGTCACTTTTGAATTGAACAGTGCTGGACCACCAATTAAAGTAGAAAGCGATTGGAAGAAGGTGCGGATTTCTGCCATGTGTATGCTTCTTAAAAAATTAACATTGAATTTGTAGGCTTGGAATGACCAAAAAAGATACGTCTGGCGACAATCTGCCGAAAACAAAAAGTACGAAAGAGGAACGGGGGGTGGACCCAATCGAACGCAAAAGCTGTCACCTTCAGAGGAAGCCATATTTCAGCTTATAGGGATGAAGGAAGCTGTGGAGGGTGTTGATACTGGGCAACTGTATGGTTTGAATCCAGCTGTAAAACTAAAGCGTTTCAACAATGAAAACGAAGAGTCGCCTGCACTCGCAATTTGCGAAATATTCAGATCCATCAATGAGGAAGATTTATATGAAATTGCAGTAGAAGCGCCAGTTTCATTTTCTGCTTCTCTCCGGAAAGACTCTGAATCAGCCAACAAAAGCCAGGAATGTAAAATCAGAAAAGTGAACCCCATACAGGAAGCTTCAGACTGTAGTCATGCTCCACCCATTGCTACTCCTTGTGATATGGATGCTTCAAGTCATGAATAAGTAAAAACTATCCTAAAAAAATCGTACACAATAGGGGGATTTTTTCGAACATGCGAACAAATCCCTGCGTAATTCACAATGAGGGAACAATAAATTGGGGAGCAAATCCGGGCGAATCGCTTTTCACAATAGGGCTGATTATTAAAAATGGTCTGCCGCTATATGAAAGTTGATATTGGTTTGCAATTTTTCCTCGAGCACATACTTTTTCTTATTCGAATTTACCTCTCAATCATTATTCTTGCTTTAAAGTTAATCAACTTTTTTGAATATTTTTAAACTCCCTAACAAATGTTAAAAGATATGTTTCAAACTAAGATCGTTTCTTATACTATAGTTAGAACTTTCAAAACTGATTGGGAAGTAATCTTTTAAACATTTTGGACAAAACTATTTTCCATTTTTTTTTTTAGTAGGTAAGCCAAAGTATTCCTTTACAACGTCATTTAAATATATAGCTTGGTGTTCACCAGTGCAGCACTTTTTACTGTTTGTTTGAATTTTATTCGTATTTTTAGGTCTCTAAGCATTTCTGTAAGTTCTTAGCAGCACCTGTTTTTGATATATTTTGTTTTTTGCAACTACATTTGTTATTGTTGTTGTCTATATCTTCAACTATATATATATATATATTTTTATGTATATCAACCAACAACACAGTCTCAGTCTTTGGAAGCGCATTAAACCGATTGTACCATAGCCTTTACCAACACCTCTCAATTTGCTTATCATAAAATACGAAAAAAATAACGTTCACTACGTATACTTAAGTAAAAGCAGTCAACAGATTTGAGCGCTATTTGCGTTTCATACCTGCAACTTCTTCCCAATCGGAATCTTCCGAGTTAGCACCTGCGCCCGTACCCGTTCCCGAAGCGGGTCTTGTTTTTGTATGACGCTTTTGACGCGTCGATTTAGTTTGACGCAATTTTTGACGTCCGCTTTTATCATCAGCGGCCACTTGATTTTTATTCTCGCCCAATGCAAGAAGTGACTCAACATCCATAGCAGCAGAAGTTTTTTTCAATGCTCTCGAACCTCCTCCAGCCTGTAGTGAGGATTCAGCTGCAGCAGCGGCACGTTTAGCTATGGTTTCCTTGACGCGTTCCATACTTGTTGCCTTTTCCAGCAAGTTGCGAAAATCGAATGCTTTGCTATGTGCCTCGTCCTCGCCACAAGACTCATCGTTATCCTCAGAGTCAGAGAGATGCGTGCCAGCGTTGCAATCGAATTGGGGAGGCGGATTTGGCGACTCCGTATTAGTTGATTTTCTTTTAGCGCCCACATCGAAGAAGCTCGACTTTAAATCAAGTTCCGCGGGATTGACCAAATAATCATCGACGCTGGATTCGCTGGAATCATCGTCGTCGTCATTGTCGCTGTCATCATTGGGCGCGCCGGAGTTTTTTGAAGCCGTACTCAAAGCTTTGGATGTCGATGCTGATGGCGAGTTGTTATCGCCACGCCCTGATATAGTCTTAGGCGGTGGCTTGTATTTGTTGTAGAGCTTAGAGCGCAGGGATTGCATAGAGGATTTTCGCTTCTTTACCGCCTGCTGCTTGATAGCACTGCGCCCTTTGGGTTCTCTAAGGTGGTGGCATTTTTAATTCATTTATTGCTTTTATTGAAAAAAGTTTTAGTTACCTTCTTCGGCTGGATGCTACAGCTGCTCCCGTTACACCCGACGTATTTGGCTCACAATCAAAGTCGCTGTCGTCATCGTCGGAAGACTCACCTCCGCGCGCCTCCTTAGTCGGCTTCCATTCATCCTCGCTAGCAGAGAAACCCTCCTCAGGCGAGGAGAATGTTTCGTCTTCTTCGTCAGACATTAAAGAGGTTTTTGACGCTGCTCTATTTTACACACATTGAATAGAATTGTCTTCACAAGGATTAGGTAAAAGCAAGTTGTTTTTTTTTTGCAGAAATCCTAGGCGTTTTTCTTATCGATTTTTTTGCATTGTTTGCTGGCAATGTCTTTAAAATATGCAGAAGGTTTTATTACAATTGTTTGCATTTATTAACAGTTGGTAAAGTTTTGTTACTTTTGTTTAATTAATTAATTTTTTAACAGAAGCCGATAATTTTGTAAACTTGTGAAATAAATTCTTAGCTTATTGCGTTCCTTAGCATTATTTTCCGCACGATGCTTTTCTGAGTGTTTTGCAAGCATTCGCTCTGTTCGTTTGAAAACCGTTGAACAGGGCTGCTGTTGCCTATGTTGCAGTGGCTCTCAAATTTGTTTGATTCAGTTAACTTTATTATATGGAAATTTTTAATTTGATTTAAAGAAAATTCGGAACATTTCAAGAATAGCGACAACTCTAATTTTGAATTCTTTTTTGCGGATCATATGGATTTTGGTCTCCTTAATCTAAATCTGAAAAAAAATTTTAAGTTACTGAAAAAATTTCAGGTTAAAAAGTTACAGGCCTCCAAAGTTAGAAGAATGGCCTACATATCTTGCTATTTCTTTTCAGTGTTCCAATAAACAGCGCTGGGTATAATAAAAAAGGTATTGCAAATATCTATTCATCAAGGTATCAAACATAAAAATCCACTCATAAATATTTAATATATAATCATTTTTAATGTATTAAGGGTTTTCATGCAAATGGGCAATACCCTTATAAATGGTATAAACCTCATAAGTTTATCAGCCTTATAAATGAACTGTCAAAATTCGTATGAAAAAGCTTTTGCACAAACCAGATAAATTTGCTCTTCGATTTAGGTGAGCAAACGAGGTGGCAAACTTATATGATCAATCAGCTGTTTTCTTTTTTGAAGGAAAAGTTATAATTTGAGCAAAACTAATAAAGATTTAATTCTAAAAATTTCAGAAAACAAGCAAACAATCCGCAAAGCGTCCCCGTTTAAATGGAACGCATCGCTGGCAGATCGCACAGCTGACTTATATGCTGCAAATGCACAATCGACTTTAAGGGCTGTTCATACAACCTGTCTGATAAAAATAACTAATTGCCCAAATTAGAAGCCTGCCACTTTGCATGAAAACCCTTATTGTTTTCGTATAACCCTGCGTCTACACTGGAGAGTGCAAGTTCGAATGTAAGCCATACATATGTTTTCTAAAAAATAAACGAAAAAAACTCCAAACTACCTGCAAGTTGCAAGCGACTACAAGTGCAAGTGCAAGTTGATTTACAAGATGTCGTCGAATGCAAAGATTCGCGCTGCAACTGCGGTTTTATTTAATAATTATTTTTATATAACATACAATATTATAAATGTATTGATTGTATATAATTAAATGTATTATTTTACTGAAATAAGTCTTAATTAAGTCTTAAGAAGAAGATAATTGTGCAATTTGTAAAAGGCGGAGCCACTTTTTTTATTAAAAATTGGGAAAATATCAATATGTACTTCAGAATACAACATACATTCTTCGATAAAAGTCTATCTGGCTCCTTTTACAGAAAAAGGACATTTTGTAAATTTGCGAAAAAATATTTTTTTCATTCCATATTAAAAACATTTTAAATATCTTTTGAATAACACCTAAATAATTCAGATCGGACAAATATTAGCAAAGATATAACCGAATTTAAATATTGGTTTCGTTGAGTAAACATTTTTTTGAAAAATTGATATCTCGATATCTAATCAATATATCGATAAATCCTTAAGCGAATCTTATTTTCTCAAAGAGTACTTAAAAACTGCATACTCAAATCGAGTGGCCACGGAAATCGTTATCACCCCCAAAACCTTATAATAGAAGTTAAGGTTGTCGTAATCTTATAAATATGCACTTTGATTCTTTTATTTCCGATAAATTGGGACCAAAATATCTTGAAACCAAATGAAAAGGACTGCTTTTTTATGCCACCTATCGAGAAGATGATGTTTTTTAAAACAAATAAAAAATTCATTTTGGGATATTTTTTTTATATTACTTACATTGAGAGTAAAAACATACTCTAAAATTAAACAAAAATACTAAAATAGAAATTTAACGCTTTTCCGTTTCTACAAAACAAAATTTGAAATAAGCGCATTAAATAAATTTTTACTAAAAACTCATTTATTTTTTTATAATTTTCTCTTATTATTTCTTTACAATAACAAAAAATACGTTGCTATCTGAGTTTGAATTGAAAAACTATGTTCAGCAGAATCTTTGATAGTAATTGTCAGACAATTGAGACCAAGCTGAGAAAAATCCCGATTTTACATTTGATTGTGTGAAAATATTTTTTAAATTGGCTTAACAAATAATTAACATTAGATGAAATAAAAACTTTATTATTATTTAAATGTTTAAAATATTTAAATATTTTAAGCCGCAACCAAACTTCATCGAATGGAGTTAAAATATGGTATTCGAGTAGTTCTGGGGGTCGCTAATTACGATTATAACCTTGAAAAATCGAAGAAATTTAAAAATGGTATCGAAAAAATGGCGGTTTAATTTTATTGTTTTTATTTAAGAACGATATTTTAAAATATTTGTTTTCAATAATAAAGTTTTTTTAAACAAACTTAAAAATAAATTAATTTAATATTAATACAGTTCCATAAAATTTTAACACATACTCAGTGTACTTAAAAACTTTTAAGTCTATATTTTATAGTCTCTTCACAATAAATGTTTTAAATTGAGTCTTTTTATTTCTTTTTCCAATGTGAAATGTCATCTAAAGATCTTTGACGTAACTACAAACACACAACGGCTACCATGTTGTGCTGAGTGTTTCTCTCACAGCTCATAAAAATTCTTTCATTTCGGGGAGGGGGTTTTAACCCCCAAAACCCTCCTGCGTCTTACATAATACTTGCGAGACTTTACAAAACTCTGATTTTCTATCACACGGGTCTTCAATTCATCTTCAACCTTTATTATGTTATTTAATGAAGTTTTTTCATAGAATTTTAATAACGAGCAAGAAGAGGTGTTTGTGGCATATGTGATTCAGTGTTGCCAACACTTTTACGGTCTAAGCATAATCAACATTAAGCAACTGACTTATCAATTTGCTCGAATAATTCAAATCGTATACCCGTCGAGCTGGGATGAATTGGAAATGGCGGGAAAATCATGGAACTATGGATTTATGCTAAGGCTCAAAAATGTAACCCTGTGCAGCTGACGTCGAAGTCGGACAGCAACCGCAAAAAACAATTTTGGACATTTCTTCGCAAATTTTGTAAATTGTATTAGTGAAATAAGCCACATAATTTCAAGCAAACGTCTTTTATATAAAGTTTTAATCTTGCATTGGATAATAAACTATTTTTTATTTAAATAATAAAGGCTTGCTTCGAAAGGGGATGTATCCATTCAGAAACTTTTGACGGCGCAGAATAAAGACGGAGTAGAAGTCAGGTGGTAGTCAGTGGTAGTCAGGTCGCAGAAAAGTCACGGCAGCGAAGGGAAATTCTTCTCTTTTCAGTAGATGCTCCCTCCACAAGCTGGCTTAAGGAACATTTGGGCATGCTTAAATTCGGCCTCGGATCCATTAAGGTGAAGAGGCTGAACCAGCAATAGCTGAGAGGAGAATGTAGATGTGGCCCTCATCCAGGAATCTTTGATCACCAACAACAAGATCCAAGGCCTGGGGTCAAAACATTACAACCCGTTTCACCCTACAAATTAAGGTAAGATAAGGAGCTGTATACCTGCGAAAAATCCATTAATATGTTTTTTCTCCCTAGATTCAGCAACGAAGAAAGTAGTGGCAACCAGCGTGGAAACAGCAGTCATCAGTGCAAACAGTCCGAGAGTTGGCAGAACACACTAGCACAAGCAAGACATTACTGGTCATCAGTTGTAACGCAAACGCCCACCACTCGCAATGGGGCAGTATGAACATTAACAAAAGAGGGTAAGTCTATTTTCGAATTTATCCTTACCACAGACCTTATTCTATGTGATAGTTGCAATAGGCCAACATTTCAGAATAGAGTCAGGGAATAGATAATTGATCTAACATTAGCGAGTAATTCAGAACAGGTTATAGTCGATAACTGGGAGGTGTCACTAAAGTAGTCGTTTTCTGACCACTTTAGGATTCTCTTTACTATTGACTATGATATTCACATAAGGAAACTATTAAGGAACTCATAAAAACAACTGGAAAAGGTATTCAGTCTGGATCAGCAGAAATATTGCAGACCTAGACACAGAATATCTCCCAAACGACGCATCCATTGATAATGTAGTCGAGTTTATAACCGGAAAAATTAACTAGGCCTTTAAGGAGTTCTACCCAAAGTATCGAAATCGCAAACTTACAAATGCGAGTTGATGGACTAGTGACCTCAAAAAGAGGCGATCAGAGGTCAGAAAACTTCACCGGAAAGCCATTTTAAGCAGATTTGAGCAATACTGGACAAAATACAGATCCACGTTAAATGACTATGCGAAGGAAGTAAGGATAGCTAAGCGAACATCTTGGACAAATTTCTGCGAGTCCATTGAAGATACCAGTGAGCCGCAAGACTCCGTAAGACGCTATCCAAAGACCCATCAGTTCCGGGATACATGACCGACGGATCCTGGATAGAATCCAGCGAAGAAAGGCTTTTGCTACTCATGGAAACTTATTTTCCAGGTTGTAAAGAAGCGGAGCAAAATGGAGCTAACAGCAACTTGGAAATGACAATAACTAAACCCTTACAGGAAATTCCAACATTATAACAAGGTCAACTATAGAATGGGCGATTGGGTCTTTCAAGCCCTACAAATCTGCAGGGCCAGATAGAATCCTGCCTGACATGATGCAACATACCCTCCCCAGCATCATGCCTTGGCTTATAGCAATCTTCACCGGTTCCCTCAAGACAGGATATGTTCCGAAAATTTTGAGAGAAGTGCGAGTTGTTTTCATTCCTAAAGCTGGGAAACCGATACACTCCAAAGGATTACAGGCCTATTAGTTTCTCATCGTTCATGATGAAAACGTTAGAGAGAATAATAGATCTTCACATAAGAAAATCCTTGAACGATACCAATCTTTGCAATGTGCAATACGACTATCTTGAGGGTAAATCAGTGGAAACGGCACTGCATGAGGTGGTTTGCGTCATAGAAAGAACCCTTCATCACAAAGACTATATTTTGGCATTTTTTTTGGATATAGAAGGCGCATTCAACAATGTAAATACAGATTCCATAAAGAATGCTCTGGTAGACAAAGGAGTTAACAGTAAAATAACATAGTGAATTTATGATGATAGCCTTATTGCATAGATAAAATATAGATAGTTTAATTATTAAAACAATGAAATATAATGTAAGAACAAATTTAAAAAATGAAAAAACTTTTTCAATCAGACATTTTTACTTGGAGTTTTATATTTTTTTTCGTGTGATTTTAATGGAGTGTTCAACTAACGGACGAACAAATTTTTTCCCAATTTCAGGCTTTCCAGAAGAATGATCATAAGTTTTTGTTTTGAAAGTAGTTCAATCTGTTTTTTAAGCAAAAGTGTAGCCATGGACATGCTCTTGCAAACGGTATAATAACACCCAAAAAAATTTATTTGGAGATACGTTATGGCAAAAAAATTAGTGGTGTTCAACTTACGGACTTCTTTCCTATGAGTTTTCATTGCTAGAAGCAATGTACATAGGTGTTCTCACGTCAAACGATTTATCACTTTTTTAACGTCAATCAAATGATTTATGTATAACACGATTTTTTTACTCTCTTAAAATTTTTTTATGCCTGCTCAGACATGATTTTTTGATTGAAGGACCTATGCAGGCATTTGTTACTTTTCTGCTACCTATTATTTTGTAAGCTCGTAACGTACAATTGGAATTGTGTGTCATTCTGGGTGCTTACAAATATTAGAAAATGAAAAGGAATAACATAATATAAGGAAATGAAGACATAAAAAATTGTGCATATTAGGGCCCCTCAAACGATCGTTCGTGTGCAAAAACTCAAGGCGGATGGACATGTCCGATGGAAGACAAAAATTTTTGAGTTTTTGCTAAGTACGTCCGACATGTAATTCCGTTTGTATGCGCGGCCATCCAACCTAAGGCCCAGTTATAATAGACGCAACGTAATGTAGTGAAATGTCACTGCAGCAGTGTGTTCTGTCACTTACTGTTTCAATCAATACTTTTCTTATACAAGTGATTATAATAGAAGTAACGTAATGTAACGGGACGTAAAGATCCGTTGGATTTCGATTTCTACGTTACTTTACATTACGTCTGTTCAAAGAACAACTAAACATTGAGGTTAGATTCGATTATTGCACTATTTTATATTGTTGAACTACGCTTTTTGTTAAGTTTTTGTTATTAATGTGATAGTTTTATGTATCCACAGCTATGGATGACGAAGATTTAATTGTATTTGTACAGGAACGTGCAATTATTTACGACAAACAACTGCCTGGCTACTGCCTATTATAATTGCTACAACGTTTTCGTCATTACGTTACTTTACATTACTTTATATTACGTCTATTATAACTGGGCCTTTAGTACATTTTGCCATTTGATGAACATTTTTCAGAGGAGCTGAACTGCCGAACGTAACAAATGTTTTAGTTTTACGCGAATTTTTTATCTTACCTAAAATCGTGATGGCTTGGAATATTTAAAGCAAAAAAAAAAAAATATAAATAAATGTTCCAAACAATTAATATTAATATTTTTAATTGATGTTAACTCTTCGGCAGCTAAAAAATAATGAAGTCTATCCGACGTCTATCCGACATGTGCGATGTGTGTAAGGGCAACGAAAAAAGTCCCGTTACTTTATCGAACTACATGTACGTCCGACATGTAGTATCGTTTGAGGGCCCCTATTCAGATGACTATCGGATGATTATAGAAGCATCCTCTTATAAAAGCGAAGAAATCGTTAGGACCATTTTGGAGTCCGAAAATTAAGTCCAAATTGCGAAAGACCAGATAGAAGGGCAAACAAAAAATTTCTTATAAACTTAATAATATGAGCTGTTCATAACACAAGTGGCGTAAGTCCATTTTTTGGGAAATTGAGTTAAGTACTTAGAAGTGAAGAGTTAAATGTAACCTATTTATGAGTCTGGGTTAGAAACTCCTAGCTTACGTAATCTCTAAATAAAAAACAATACTTTGTTATTGTTCTGACAAATTACATAATTTTTTCAGAGTATAAGTGGTGCAAGTCCAAAATTATACGGACAGCTATTTACAGAAGGAAATTGTCAAAGTAGTAGTAGTTATGTGCCTTGCTGCTTGCATGTGCGTATGACATTTCTTATTAAAGCAATGATGAAAAAAAACTTATTATAAGATAATTTCTAGATATTAACATACAAAAATTTTTTAACTTGATATTCGGCCAGTTTATATTGTAATATAGGGCCGATTTTGTATTCGCAAAGAGCCAACAGAAGAAAATGTTTATGCGGAAAATGGCTACGGATGGTCATCAATAAAATTGGCTTACGATTAGATAGATACGATATACACGAGCCGTCCCATATTTAATAAAATTTATAGAAAGTTTTAATTCAAGACATGATTTTTATAAAGTAGACTTTAAAAAAATAGAGCACGATATACTATAGAAAATAAGATATAGAAAATATTTTCATCTTGCAAAACTTGAAATATAAAATAAAATATACATAAAGGCGCCTCACGCTCCATAGAAAAAAAAAAGTTGTCTGGCCCAAGTGCTCAAAATAATCCTTTTTTTATGTTATGATGATTCCCCAAAAATTGCCATCCGTGAGCTGGAATGATCTGAAATAACCACTAAAAATAGAGTTTTTTGTAAAAATATTGTCTTGTAAAATAGTTGTAAAAAATAAACTGTCATAAATTATAGGCCGGAAAAAGCTATTCCAATCTGCACAAAAAAATTTTAAATGTTTGCAATCCGATTAAAGATAATGCTGTTTTTAATGAACATTTTTGATACTTTTTAGTATTACTTCCATACAAAAACTTTAATAATTCAAATAACTTCGTTGCTTTTATTTATTTTTTTTAATTTCTTGCAATATCTTTTCAGTAAATGCTAATCTTATAGTTAATATTTAAGTTTTAAGATTTACAATTTAAGTAAGTCTGACCAGGAATCAATGCAAGCAATCAAAACCTTTCCAACGGTATTTTTCAAAGAGAATCGTCTTAAAAATAATGTAGTTATTTGAATTTTAGTGAAAATAATATTAAAAAATATTCAAAAAAATTCATGAAAATCCGCATTATCTTTGGTTCCACGGAAAAATTTTTATTTTTTTGATGCAGATTGGAATAACTTTTTTATTACTACTATTTCTGACCACTTTTTATTTTTAATTACCCCCACCAGCCAATATTTAAAAAAAAAACTCGATTTAAAGAGGTTATTTCATACCCTTTCAGCTTACGGGTTTCTACCGCTAGAGTCGAAATATTTGGAGAACCATCATAATATAAACCAAGGACTATCTTGAGCAGCTGTGCCGAACAAATTTTTTCGTGAGGCACCTTAATACATAAGAAATAAAAAAATGAAACAACAGGATAAAGCTGTTAAACAGGATTAAACTTACATCAAGCATTTGAAACAAAATTATTAAAAATAATTTTTTTTATTAATATGCAAAATTTATTTGATAAAAAAAAAATCTACTTGGGTCAAGCAAGATATTTCATTCTAAAGCTTAGTATGCTGTAGGAACGAAAATTTTTGGGCATGCAAATTTACACGCGAAATTTTGGTGTAGAGTCAAAATTTATGTGTGGAGAAAAAGCACTTGCTTTTCTGGTTGACAGATTCATATTTTTATTGCTGCAGTTTTATATCCTATAAAAGGCAAGACTACACATTAATAAACTATACAAATTTATTGTTAAATAACAAATTCAACACTTAAACATACTTACTGCTTATTTTTTATTGTTGAATGGCAAATTTCCGCGCCTATTAAATATACGGGCATATAATCGACAGCGAAATTTTGACATTTCAACTCTCCACTCACGAATGGAAATTTGGCAACATAGTAATAATTTTCGCTTCTACAGCGTACTAGCTGGCGAAAAAATTCGCTTCCTGTTTGTTGTAAAAAATCTCTGTTCGTTCGTCAATCTGTTTGTTGCCATTAATAAAATAATAAAATAATAATTATTAAAAAAGACTCAAGAAAAACTATGCTACAACTTAGCAGTTTAGTATTAATGACATTCGTCTTATATTTTCTCAATCTTACGAAAATAATACCTGAATTGAGATTTTTATAAACAATTGTTAACTTGCATAGATCAAACATGGATAGTTTAATTTTTTCTCTGTGCATTGAACTTGCTTATGTGACACACATAATGACATTAATCCAACATGATTAAACAATTAAAATTCTATTTCCGACAAAATGCATAAAGATATGAGACCACGCAATTTAAAAACTCCATTTCTTTTACGATACAATCCAAGTTTGTAACTCCATGACCTAATTTAAACAAATAATTTACCACAGACTTTAATTAATAGCTGAAAGTGGCGCAGAACATGAACATAACTTAAATTCTTTTATCGACCCGTTTGACACAGAACCATACGTAAAGTATACTATGAAGCAAACTTATTTCACGTGAGGTAGGTCACGACGATGCACAGTTGAAATGGTACAAAAAGCACGTGCTCAGAATATTTACATAACAAAAGCAGCAACAACAAGATGTACATACATAAAATGTGCACGAGAACGATAACAGAAACTCTCAATTTCATTGTGTAACAAGACATGATAAAGTGAAGTGAAACAAGGATTTCAGTTGAAAAAGCATAATATTTAGTTTTATTTTCAATAAAAAATGGTTTTAAAATGTATTTTGTAAAAGCAAAACATTTGCTTTTTAAATTACTATATGTATATTTTTAGCACAAACAGTAAGAATATGAAGTCACTATTAATTTTTTCTTTAGGGAAGATATTTCTATTATTTGATAAATTTATAGTAAGCTTTTATCGGTGTGGAGCATGTTTCAACACATTGTTGCTATTGTTTATATTTATAAAATATTTTTTTAGTCCTGCGCAATGTCCTGGGAAACTCTCTAACTCTCTTCTTGGTTTTATATCATATATATATATACATATAGTACTATTTTCAAAGGATATTTTTCGAACATGAAGTACTGCAGTCTTCAAAAATCATTTCCGAATCAGTTCTAGTTCAAAGTTCGCGATAGTCGCTACTACTAAATCTTTTTCTCTTCATACTTTTAACTTAAAAAAAAGTGTGTGAAATCAAAATATATATTATAAATGTAGAATAGGCGAAATCGCCACATTAAGTCGGTTTAAAAAAAATAATTTTGTGCATAAGTTTTTCAATGAAGAAATTTACATAAAAAACTACTAGTCAAAGAGAATTAAGGACAACCACAAGCGAAAACTCTTAAAAAAAGCAAAATCTAAATATTTGTTTTACAAATTTTTTTAAAGTGATTTTAAAATTATATTAAATTTAGCTGTGTCCAAACCTTTAAAAATTTATTTTTTCGTTATTCATGTCCTTGCAACATGAATTTATTTAGGAATATTAATAACATAAATTCATTGAATAATACTACTAACCGATTTTGTTATTTATTTTTTCAAATTTTTTAAGTATCCAAATTTAATTTATAACAGGTTTTTATATTTATTAACTTAAGATTGAATATTCATTCCTTAATTATCGATGCATAAATGAAGTAATTTTAAGGAACAATTTTAAATTTCTGAATTAGTTTGAAAATATTTTGTAAGAGATTATTTTTAAATTTAGAAATGAAATAAAGTATTAAATAATGTACGTTGTCATTTTTGTCAACACCTTTCTAAACATATAATTTACAAACTGATGCAGACGTTTTAAAGATGATGCGGATGTTGACGACAACACAAAATAGATGACACTTGAACTAAAAATGACTGCATCACTCTAAAAGAGATTTTATTTTAATATACCAACTACCTACAAGTTGTGCGAATTTGTTGTAAGTGCTAAACCAACAGATTTCGGTCAGTACAAAGTTAGAACTAGTGTTTGCTACAAAGATATATTGAAATTTTAAAACAAAACTGACGTTTCTAAAAATTTAAAATTTTCCACTTATCACTTTGGTTTGCTTTACCGTCGGCATATTTTGTGGCATTTTTATCACTTGGTAAAAAATTTCCTTGGAGTGGTTTTGAAAATGCATTTTTTCAAGTTTAAAAAAAATCTCATTTAGCTGCAAAAATACATAATCGTTTTCTGAAAAGTTGCTCAATCAAAAACATATCATTATCTATGTGGAACACTTTTACTCGGATAGAATAAAAAATATATGTCACATTCAAGAATAGCATAAGCTGTAACAAGCTTTGCACAAATACTTACCCTATCCTTTCTTTTAAGCGAGGTTTTACTTAAATTGGTCGAAATTTTAGCTGATTTTTAAGAAAGAACTGTGATATAATGGATAGAGATATTTTTTTTTTTATATTTTTACATTTTCATTTAATTTAAAGAAAACATTTGCTTTGTGACCTCATTTTCGCGTGACAGAGGCGTTACTACGTCGCTGAAAAAAATCCCAATTTTTGTGCAGGATATTTTTGGATAATCTGAAACAAAAAAAATTTGGTAAGAGTTGAAACATATAATTTCGGCATGACATCGAGTTTTTTCAAAAAAATTAATTTGAAGAAAATGGTGGCTGCGCAAAGTCAACATTAAAAAAGACCTATGATTTCAGAACAAAAGTAGCTCTAATTTTTAAGAACTTTAAAAAAAAAATCTCGTAGCCATCTTAAAATTATATGTTTCAACTCTTACCAAATTTCTTTTTTTTTGTTGTTTCAGATTATCCAAAGTCAAGATATCCTGCACAAAAAATTGGGACTTATTTTTTTCAGCGACGCAATTACGCCTGTCTCGCGTAAATGAGTTCATAAAAAAAATAAAAAAATTTCTTTATGTTTTATATAAAAACTTTAATGTAAAAAAATAAGAAAAGTTTCACTCAAATATCTCTATACGTTATTTCACAATCCTTCCTTAAAAATCAACCAAAAATTAAAAAAAAAAATTAAGTAAAACCCCCTCAATAATATATTGGTAGTAAAAAATTTTTGTAATTGTTAAGTCTTGTCAAAAGGCAAAAATAACTAAGAATCCTTTAACTTCAAATTGAATTGAAGCAGTATTCAGTCTACTGTAGAAAATTGGAAAAAATAAAAAAATAACCATTCAATAGTCGTCAGTTAGACAACCAGAACTTAAAAATTTTAAATGCGTTTTTCTCGAAACTACTTTTTCTAACACGCTTGCTTTGATATCTGAAGTTCTTATGAACCGATTAAGAACTAGAATTGTGTAAAAATTTGTTTTATTAATATTTTTATGAAATTTAAAACTCTGAAAAAATTACTGTTTTTCAAACAGTGTCATTTCAAGAAAAATGGCCATGTTGGCATATCCCGGGATATAGCAACATTCTAACTAATTAACAACCCTTTTTTTCAGATGACTAGGAAGGTATAAATCATGTCAAGATGGACAGTATTTTTCCCTTTTTACTTCAACAGCATGCAACTTCGTTAAAAATAATTGTAAATTCTTAAGATATAAATAAATAAGTGATACAAAGTTGATACTAAAATATAAATTGGTTCTCTTTTATCGACCATCAAAAGAGGCCTAAAATTCGGTTCTCTACTCTAGAATACTGCATAAAGGCAATAAAGAAGATTTTAAAGTTATTCTTTGCCATTTATTTAAAGTTTTACTGTCAATGAAATAAAAAATAATGGGACACCAACAAAAAATGAGGATAAGAAACTATCCATAAAAAATAACTATTATATCTCATCGAATAAGTCAAAGACCACAAAATAGTTTCTATTTCTTATCAAAAACAATACCCATTAACAAATAATTTTTTTACCATAACGAAAAAATATAAATAAAAACATGTTCTACTAGGATATTTTTCTAAATAATGTTTTTTTAATGGTTTCTTCTTTTTACGGTATGTTTTAATTGAAATGAAAATAAGTCAATAATAATTTTTTAAATAAAAAACGTTGCCTTAAAAAAAAATTGGTGCCTTAACCTAAATTTTGGTGGAAGGCTTTAAAATTGAAGTTAAAGTTAAAAACTAGGCTTTTTTATTTCCTTTCCAGAAATTTTTTTTCTGAAAATACAGAGAAATTTTTGTATTGATTATAAATTTTTTTAATTATTTCTCTGAAAACACAGCCAGAATAAATAAAATAATAAAGAAGAAATATACAAACATTTTTTACTTATGTTTTGACATTGTACTCAAATATAGAATGTTATACGTGAATATATCGCTTCATCATTTCAAAAGCTAAAAAGTGTTTTTGAAATTAATTTTGAGAATTAATCGGACTTCCAAAATTTTGACTATAACAAAGACTTTGGCTGCAAATTTCAACAACGATGCTTTCATGAGTGATCCAAACGATGAAGATATGTAAAAAATTTAATGTATGAACTCTTGAGTTGTCAACTGCATATTTTTTAATACGAACATTCATTTTTTGTCTTGACTCACTGCATGTTATTAAACAGTTTGTGAGCCACTGCAACATTTAAAAGCAACTCTGTTGACTTAAAAAAAAAACAATTAGCAGCAGCAGAAAAAATTAAAAATTTCCCCTTTAGTGTTGGAGAGCGATCAACAACTCAGAGATTTAGCTTTTTGCGTGCAATTCGAACAAAAAACCAAACCGACTGCTGAACAGAACATTAAAGAACAGGCAAAAACAAGCAGAGCATTGAAAAATTGAATGAAACGAATCTCGCGAAACCGAAACCAACAACGAAATCATTTGCAGCAACGTGTTCGCCGTGTTCAGTTGTGCTCTCCTTTATTTGTTCGTGATTAGCAATCACTTAACTTGAGTGAAGAAAAAGAATTGATAAAATTAAAAACTAAAATAAGTGTCAAACACATTATCTAATTTTTTTGTAACAAAAAACATTGTGTAAGTGTAAATAAATAAATAACAGAATAAATTGTGCCAAACACGGTTAATATTTATAAAAAATAAACGTTTTCAAGAGAAACTGCGTAATTTTCCAGTGTATTTATATGCGAATTGTCGGTATTTTGCCCTCTTTAACTGTTAGCAAATATTTAGTGATCACTGCGGCGCGTGTTATTCTTGCTTTGTGCTCATCTCAAAATTATTTCTTTGCATTGTTTTAATGGAATTACTGCGAATTGTTTATTTTAAATGAATTGAAATGTTTTTTTTGGCAAGAATATTTTTTCAAGCAACTGCTGAAGATGCAATTTTGAGATAAAGAAACAGTGACAGATAAAACAACAGCTGTTTGAGGTTGCCACCTTGCACTATGAGTAGAAAAAATTTTACTTTTCACCGATTTTATAACTAGTGACTAGTCATATATAGTCGCAAAAATAACGCTGTCGATTCGCTGTGAATAAAATAAAAATAGTCTTTTTGATTGTTGATTTTGACGTATTTGCGCAAATTGTTAATTGTTAGAGAATTAAAGGTGTTGAAAAATTATAGCAATGAGAGATGCGTGGAAGAGCAAATAAAAATATAATATTAAGATCATTTCTAAAAAAGACAGAGTAAACGAAAAATAAAAACACGATATAAATTAAACAAATGACAAAATGAATTAAAAGAAATGAGAATGAAAGATACAATTAAAAATGGTGTGATACTTACCACTATACTATCGAGGATATATAAAAATATTTTTTGTTGTCCACTATAGCTTTGAATACGATTAATCTGTGAATAGTAAAAAATGTTCAAATGCTTCTAATTTGATTTTTAACAAATCAATAAGTTTATAATGTATGTTTGGCAACCATAATGTTATATATTTACAATTGATCGCAAATTTTTTTAACCCTAAGTCGGCCGACGATGTTTATAACTCATTAAAGGCCGGCGCAGTCACCCCGGAGACTGTGTTATAAAATATGATAAATTCTGCATTAAGAAGCAAATTTGCAAAAACAAAATTAAGACAAATTTAAAAAAAGTATCTGGCAACACAAGCAGCTGAGAAGTTTATTTTATTAGTTCAGGATGTCACGGAAGATAGGTTAACTTATTTTGTTGAAAATATATTTTTTTTGTGAAAAAAGTAAAATAGTCACCCCGGTGACTCGTTGGCTGAACTAAGGTTAAAGTAACGGTTCTTTTCCATATATTTGACAAGTTAAGGCCCAGTTATAATAGACGTAACGTAATGTAGTGAAATGTCACTGCAGCAGTGTGTTCTGTCACTTAATGTTTCAATCAATACTTTTCTTATACAAGTGATTATTTTATTTATTTATTTATTTACTTGATTGCTAAACCTTAACAGGTTTTATAGCAAATTTAAAATTATAAAATAAGATATATAATACAATTCAAAAATATAAAGTATGATTTTGAATGAAATAATGTATTATTAACAAACTAAAAAGTTTTAGTAAATTGCTTAAAGTATATAATTTTATTAAAGTATAAAAAATAATAGAAAAAAAGTTAAGTCAAAATCGATAAAATCAGACAGCATAGCGTTTCAAGAGGTAAAAAGACACCAAGACACCACGGTACCGTCAACAAATGTTGTCACAACCATCTTGAAGATATGAGGCAATTGAAGATCCCAGGTTTAGGTCCATTCAGATTATTTAGATATATTATACACCAAAATTTTCCATTTTACGCTTAGGTCCATTTAGATTGTTATATTAATGTGTTTACAAATCACCAGATGCATCAGATATATGTTTGAAAGAACTTTACATAATCAACGACGGTACTGCAGGTAATCTATAATTTTATGTTTGATTGAGTCCATGGATTCACTTAAGGATATAACATCAGATACAAAATTAAAATCACCGCAAGCGCTTCTAAGAGGTTCATTTTGCAAATAATTAGTTCTACAAAAGTTCATGTGGAGTAACTCAAAAGATCTTCTAGGACGAAGAGGAATATTAAAATATATTTTACTCAATAAATATGGACTGTTTACATAGCCATGTAAAAGTTTTATAATCCAACAAGCATTTATCATAATTCTCCGATTTTTTAAAGACGGAAGATTTAAGAGTTGTAACCGATATTCATAAGGTGGTAAGTGAAAATCAGTATTACAATAAAGATAGCTTAAGCAAAACAAAAGAAATTGTTTCTGCACTGATTCAATGTCGTCTATGTAACAACCGTATCTTGGGCACCAAACAACTGAAGCGTATTCTAAGATAGGCCGCACTAGGGAAGTGAATAAGGTTTTCGTTATGAAAGGATCATTAAACTCTTTTGCCCAACTTTTAATAAATCCTAAAGTACTATTTGCTCTATTTATTATTTTATTTACATGAATATTATAATAGAAGTAACGTAATGTAACGGGACGTAAAGATCCGTTGGATTTCGATTTCTACGTTACTTTACATTACGTCTGTTCAAAGGACAACTAAACATTGAGCTTAGATTCGATTATTGCGCTATTTTATATTGTTGAAGTACGCTTTTTGTTGAGTTTTCGTTATTAATGTGATAGTTTTATGTATTTACAGCTATGGATGACGAAGATTTAATTGTATTTGTACAGGAACGTGCAATTATTTACGACAAACAACTGCCTGGCTACTGCCTATTATAATTGCTACAACGTTTTCTTACATTACGCCCCGTCATGATGACAGTTGACAACATTACGTTACTTTACATTACGTCTATTATAACTGGGCCTTTAATTGAAAAATCGTGTTTGTAAACAGGTTTGTCCACAGGAAGACTTATCAACAATTCAAACAGGGCCAGATTAACCATGTCGGGGCCCCTAGACAATGTAATTTTCGGGGCCCCTTTATCATTTTCTAAGGCCTTCAAATAAATTTTTTCTATCACAATTCAATTATATTTATAATAACGCTACTAATACCCCTACGCGTACTGTGTCAGGGGTATATTAACTTTGTCATTCTGTTTATAACGCTTATAAGGAGGCGTGGAAAGTATAGAAAAGTGTATATATTCTTTATCAGAATTTCATCCTGAGTCGATTTCGGCATGTGCGTCTGTCTGTCGACAAGATTACAGCCGCGATTTTAAAGCCGTCGTATTGATATATGGTATACCAGGGTTCAGAAATTTTCACTCATGTAACAGAAATCTCCAACATAAATGAGAATAAACACTATTTGAAGCACACAACACACAGTTTTATTTTCATTTACTTATTGTGTGTAATGGAGTTGGCGTGTTGTTGATCATTCAACATGAATTCTTTGTTTTAATATTTGCTTGTGCGTCACAAACTCAAAAAAAGATTGATCTCAGACAAAGATTACGTCACACGACGGTAGAAATCGATTTATGCATAGCAAAAAAATCAGTCGTTGCATGTGTTTTTCTCTTAATGACCGACACAAGCAAAGACAATTATGCAAACAGCACTTGCTCATGTTGGTCTGGCAATTGTCTGGCAAAGACAATGTTGCAAACAGCACTTGTTCATGTTGGAAAAATTGTCTTTTTTTTTTGATTTTCACCAAGGCCTGAATTCTCCAATATGAACATTTTGAGGCAAACATAAGTGTATAACTGAAACATAGAGAATTGTTGAGATCGATCTTTGTTTGAGTATGTGACGCACAAGCAAATATTAAAACGAAGAATTCATGTTGAATGAACAACAGTATGCCAACTCCGTTACACAAAAAAAAAGAAATGAAAATAAAATTGTGTGTTGTGTGCTTCAAGCAAATGATTGTGAGTGAAGGTGTGTGAATATTCTGAACCCTGAAAACTGCAAAGTTACTTTATCAAAACAATACAATCTCTGAAAATGCCACAAAAAATTATGTAGTGACTTGTAATTTCGTAAATTAGATTTGAAGTAAAATTTATACCATATAATTGAAATTTGTTAAAATCGGATGAAAACCACTCATACCTCCCATACAAAGTGACTTAAACAAAATGGTAAAATCTTTTTAATTGTCCCAAAACTAATGTAATGACTTCAAATTTTGTACATAAGCTTTGGTTGCAAAAGTTCACCATATATTTGAATTTTGTTAAAATAGGGTGAAAACCACTCCTACCTCCCATGCAAAGTAAATTAAATAAAATAGTAAAATTTCTTTAAATGCCACAAAAACTAATGTAATAAATTTAAATTTTGCACATACACCATTCACCAACAATTCAAATATGTAAAAATAGGCTGAGTTCCTAAATGCATTAATACAATTTAGTGGCAATGGAAAATTTTAATAGTAATGAAAAAAATTTGCATTATCACTAAAATTTAAATGGTAATGGAAGAAATTTACATCATCATTAATATTTCGGTACTCTTGTGCATACAGTATTTTTCTAATACATTTGCATACAGAATTTTTCTAATAGTGACACGCTCTTTTCTAACTCCGCCCATTTTATTCATCTTGTTTTATAAAAATCATGCCCATTCGTGTAACGAATTTTACTACCGTAGTGTCAATAAGTATTCGAGATACAATATTTTTTAATATTGTGTTTTCTACGCCCCTTTATCTAATAACGCCCACTTTCTTGACAGTAATTTTTCAAAATTGTGTCTACCCCTGTAAAAAAATTTTTTTTTTCTAATATTGCCACGCTCCTTACTCCAATAACATCCTAGATGGGCACCTCCGTGTTCAAGGTCTCCTTCTGTTTAAAAAAAAGTACGGCAATCGAACAAAGGCGTTAGGAGTTATCGATGTACATTAGAGTGGAACTTCACCGGCTTCATATATTTTTAAATACTCCTTGTCAAAACAAATTTTTCTGCATCCTTAGTTTTCCCGCGACATAACTTTTGACTTTGCCCGAGGGCTTTGAGTGAAAAATGGAGTGAAATTCTTAAAATTTGCTTCAGGCAACATTTGTAGCTGTAATATTTATATGAATGAATAGGATTTTCTAGCCAGCGAAAAAAATTTCAAATTTTTAGTTGATCAGTTTTGGACAATGCAATAGCAAATAGCAATTTTATGGCATAATTGAAGAATAGAAAAAACTCAAATTTGACATTTTAAATTAAACATCTCAAACATTTCAAACATCTCAAATATCAGGTCGCTCTCAAGTCGTTTAGAAGTTATAGGGGTCCAAAGTTGTAAAAATTGGCCTGAAAAACTCGTGATTTTTTTTCTACAAAACTAATAATTATGGATATCAAAATAAAGGTGATTTTGTTACCTATTCAATGAACCATCCATCTTAAAAATCCATGCATTACTTTATAAATATATAAACATATCTTAATATATTAAATGAAAGGTTAAATTGTAAGCTTTAAAAATAAAATATAATTTTAGTACCTTAATAACGCAAATTTGGTAGAAAATAATGGTTTTATATAATTATATACATTTTTATTTTAAATATGATATAGTTTTGCTTATAAAATTACAAATACGCTTGCAATGATATAAGTATTGTAAATCATTGCAAGGGTAATATTTCAAAAGACATACCAATCTTTTAGATCCTTTGAATAAAGGCGAAGAAATGGATGTTTTTTTGATCCATCTTTTAGCAAAAAAAAAAAAAAAAACGAAAAATTCAAGAACTCGATAATTAGTTGAGTTATTGGTTTTTTTGTTTGGCCAAACATTCTTTTTTGTTCTCTACCAGAAAACACTTTTGATAACATTGTTATAAATAATATAACAGCAATAAAGATTAATCTACATCCTATAGTATAATAATAAAACTATGAAATTATAAATATAGTTCATATAGGGATCAATAAAAAATTTGAAAGAAATTTAATATCAATATAATTTTAATTTATTTTAGATTTTATTTCTTAATATAATTAAGAGATCGGGAAAAAGAGGATATATGTGGAAAAAAAGAATAAAATAAAAACTATCAACATATTGAAGAGATCGAGAAAAAAAAAAGATATACAAGGAGGAAAAATAATGAAAACATTCAAAAAGTTATTCAAGAAATAATAACACCTATTGTATTTATATTTTCATACCAGACACTTAAAAGCCAAGACTTAACGTCTTTAAAAAAAGCACGTTTATTACGAAGGCATCTTATATGATAAGGAAGCTTATTGAAAATTCTTGGAGCTACAGAAGCAAAGTAGTGTAGAAAGTGTTGCAGATTGTGAGGTAGAAGCCAAATTCCTCTTATTTATTCTTATATTATAATTCGATTGCCTATGTAAAAGAGAAAAAAAAAATTTTGTAGACTCATTTTTTCAACTTTGGACTTCTAAAACTTCTAAGCTATTAATTTTTCAGATTTGGAATTAGTAACCCTTAATACATATGTTCTACGAAAAAAAAAAACAAAATTTGTTTAAGGTAAAAGTAAGCTATTCTCCAATTTCTGAATAATGCTGTTCAAAGAAAGTACTTTGACCATGCTAAAACAAAACATAATCAATTTGTTCTGAGTGTTATTAAATGTTTGAACAAAAATTATCGAGAACTAGACCAAAGAGTTTTATGCCGTCTCCGAACGGATTTATGTTCCCAAGGAGCTTTACATTACCGGTTTTACTCTCCAATTTTAGCCAAAGTCTGGAGAGAGGTGGCGGCTCAACATTAATATTACTCCAATTGAAAAATATTCTATCTGAGCTGGGAATTGAACCCGGACTAACGGGGTTCTTAATCATACAGTCCACGCACTCTACCCAGTAGGCTACGGCCACCACAAAAATTAAATATAAGGGACAAACATAACTTTAACAAAAAACACTTTAATAAACATTTAAACATAACCGTTATTAAATATTGATAAGACAAATGTTATTAAATAGTGATTAAGGCAGAAAAAGTTCCTGAGATAAAAAAAACATATTTTTCTAATTTTTTTTCAGAGTACCTTACTTTTTAATATTTTTATAATTTTTGTACATTATTTTAATACATTTAGATTAAGAAAAAAGATTTCTTTAGAACATAAGTTTATCTTGAATTTGGACGAAGGAATTTACATAATATTAATTTTTGAATTTTTTACAAAGGTGCAATAAAAAATTCTGATTTTTGCCAAAAATTGCTCTTTGTTTAAGGGAAGTTTCAGGCAAATAATTCTTTAAAAATTGATTTTTGATTTAATTCACTATTGTTGAACAACTATTCAAGAATATATTAAAACCATCTCAATTTTAAATCAAACTCACTTATAATACAGATTCTATAGCGCTTGAAACCAGGTGCTCCAGTGTAATTATAACTAACCAGAGTAACTTTAAACACGGTTTTCTCAAAAATCACTTTATCAAAACGGACCACACTACTGCAAACAAATAAATCGATCGATTTTTTTTTAATTTGATTTTAATGCAATTCTACATATATTTTTCCAAAATAAGGGTCTTTGGAAAATTTGTCTAGTTTTTAGACGAAACAATATGGTCACAAATGAATTAAAATTTTCTGACAATATTTTTTACAAGTTCTAGTAGCAGAAAAAAATAAATCGGTTTCCCGACCATTTTCCCCCTTAACATGAATATTGCAGGTGGTGACCACTTCTTGCTCATGTTGTGCAATATCTGTTTTAAAATATTTTCTAACATCTCTGTTAACCAATTTGCAGCCTCATCATGTCATATTGTACTTATTTTTGAGCTTATTAAATTATATCCAAAATAACATAATCGAACAAATTTTTTGAACAGCAAACCCGAAATTGTCAGCTTCTAAGCTGGTCACTGAAATTGAAAATAATTTGGGTGAGGCCGCGTTCATAGTGAATGCTTTTTGCTGAGCTGAGAGGTTTAGCTGAAAAACGCTTTGTGTATAATCATAGGCAAAAAAGCTCAAAATGTTCATAGTGCAAGCTGACTCCGAGCATAAAGATACTTTTCAAATGCTTTTCAGCGCTTATATCTCCATCTTGCTTGCTCACACTATAAACACCAATAAAATCAAGAATCTTTTTTATGAAGCGTTGAATAATAATAATACGTTGTCAGCGTTCACTATGATCAAAAAATGTGGCGGCCGTAGCCTAGTGGGTAGAGTGCGTGGCCCCTAAGCTAAAGAACCGCGGTAGCCCGGGTTCAATTCCAGCTAAGACAGAAAGTTTTTTTAAATTGAATTAATTTTCTATTCGGTCGTCAACTCTCTGCAGACAATGGCAAACCTTAGAGAGTAAAAATTGCCATATAAAGCTTCTTGGAAACATAAGCCGTTCGGAGTCGGCATAAAACACGTAGGTCCAGTTCTCGGTCATTTGTGATCAAACATTTATAATAACACGCACAACACAATTGATCAATAGAAGCTAGGTCAAAGTCCTTCCAAGGGCTGAAATGGCCAGTTTATTTATTATTTATTTTATTTATGACCAAAAAAAGCTCGATAAAGCAGCTTTATGAATCAGCTTCAGCCAAAGCGTCCACTATGAACGGAGCCTTAGGTTACAAACAGAGTGAACGTCGAAGCGGACAGGCAGGCAGACAGGTGCAGGTAAACTATGCGAACAAGCAAGATAAAAGTTAAAACTAAAAGAGTATTCCCTAAGTGGCAACCAAAGACAGCCTTTAAAAAAATTATATTTACAAGGTTTTGGACTTATTGAATATTACAATTCCTAAGCAGCGGCTGAACACCGGCCTAAAAAAAAGGTCTAATTTTCTATACTAAAATTTAGATAAAACTTTAGGTTTTTTACTTACGTATCTTATTACCATAGCTTTGTTAAGCATTTTTTTATAAAATTGCATTTTTTAAAAAATAAATAAATGCGCTTATATTTTATTATTAACATTAGATATTGGTATTCAAATAACCTTTAAAGTTACGATAGTATCGACCAAAAAATTTAAAATTTTTATTAAGTGTTTATATTCTTATAGTACAATTGGTATAAAAACAACTTCCTAAAAGCTTTGCCCTAAAATATTACTAATACTAATTGCAAAAATTTTAAGCCATTGTTGTAATTTTTGTGAAATTTAAGGGGATTTTACTGATTTCATAAGGTCAATTTGTATGGGAGGTAGCCGTGGTTTTCATTAAATTTTTCCAAATTTCATACTTAAAGTGCAAATTAATTGTTTAAGCTTATGTGCCAAATTTGAAGTCATTAGATTAATTTTTGTGAAATTCAAAGAGATTTTATCGTTTTGGTAACCACACTTTGTATGGGAGGTAGCCGTGATTTTCATTCGATTTTTCCAAATTTCACACTTAAAGTACATATTAATTGTTTAAGTTTATGTGGAAAATTTGAAGTCATTAGATTAACTTTTGCGGAATTGAAAGAGATTTCACCGTTTTGGTAAACTTACCTTATATGGGAGGTAGACTTAATTTTATTCGACTTTTACAAATTTCATACGTGCAAAATTTAAAGTCACTATATTAATTTTTGTGAGATTTAAAGAGATTTTACCGTTTTGGTAATCTTACTCTGTATGGGAGGTAGCCGTGGTTTTTATTCGATTTTTCCAAATTTCATACTTAAATTACATATTAATTGTGCAAGCTTATGTGCAAAATTTGAAGTCATTAGATTAATTTTTGCGGAATTGAAAGAGATTTTACCGTTTTGGAATGCTCACTTTGTTTGGGAGGTAGACGCGATTTTTATTTGACATTTACAAATTTCATACTCAAAGTGCATACTATAGGTCAAAGCTCATGTGCAAAATTTTAAGTCACTAGATTAATTTTAGTAGAATTTAAAGAGATTTTACCGTTTTGGTAAAATTTTTGATTTTTACAAATTTTATACTTAAAGTACATATTGGGAGGTGGGCGTGGTTTTCATCCGATTTGGCTCATTTTCGAACATGACCTCTATTTTTAAAAAGCCTACATATATTTCATTTTGTTACGATAGCTCTAAAGTCACGGCTGCTATTATCGTGATCACATACAGACAAACGGACAGACAGACATGGCTAAATTGATTCACGAAGTGATGCTGATTAAGAATATATATACTTTTCTTTACCGGCCACGCCTCCTTAACGGCGTTAAAAACGGAGTGACAAAGTTAAAATGTAAAAATATCAAATATACTATGTATGAAAAACAGTATTATCTTTAATCCGATTTCAAACATTTTCAATTTTTTGATGTAGATTGGAAGAGCTTTTTTCGGCCTATAATTTATGACAGTTTATTTGATTTAAAACTATTTCATCAGCCAATATTCTTACAAAAACTCGATTTTTAGAAGTTATTTCAAACCATTCCAGCTCACGGATGGAAGTATCATTACAATAAACAAGGACTACTTGAGGAACTGACACGAACAACTTTTTTCTATAGATCATGATGCACCTTAATATACGTACAGTGTACCACAAAAATAAGTATGCAACATGAAGAACTGTCGAATATGTTGATTTACTGGGAGAATAATGCAAAATTTGTTGTTTGTTATTATACAAAAACAATAGCATATAAATTTTCTTTCCAAAATTCAATAGACATGATGAAGAGCAATAGTCCCGTTATCTTGGTGGCGTCATTTGTTCTGAAACAGCAAAAATCATATCACAAAAGTATATATGCAATTTACTTATTTATGAAGATGAGAAGTGTTGAAGTAATAGTGCTCAGTGATATTTCATCAAAACTATTTACAATTGTTAAATACAATTTTACGTGTACATTTTCTTTGATTTTCACCATGGTTCCGCGGGGAAAATAACTTTCGCAGGATCTGAAGGATTTAATAATAAAATTGTACAAAAATAATAAAAGTCAACGTCAAATCGCAAGAGAAGTGGGAAAAAGCAGTGCCACGGTTCAGAAAATTATACAAAAATTTAAAACAGAAGGTAACACCAAAAATAAGCAAAGAACTGGACGGTCACAAATATTCACGGATCAGGAAAGAAGAACAATTATACGGAAAGTACGGAAAAATCCCAAAACAAGTGCCCCAAAATTTCAGTCCGTAATTAAAAACGTAACTGGTAAAACATGTAATAATGGATAAAACTGTTTATCTATATATTTTAAAGAATAATTTGAGCCAAAGTGCATTAAAATTAGGACTTTCGGGATCATTTTCCTTCCAACAAGACAATGATC
Source organism: Dichetophora obliterata (assembly GCA_963920525.1). NCBI lineage: Eukaryota > Metazoa > Arthropoda > Insecta > Diptera > Sciomyzidae > Dichetophora > Dichetophora obliterata. Next base: position 47,171,120 of record OY986437.1, read on the forward strand.
CCAACCACACAGCACACATTGTAAGAGAATGGTTGCTGTATAATACTCCCAAGGAACTCAAAACACCACCTCAATCGCCAGATCTAAACGTAATAGAACATTTATGGGAACATCTGGATAGACAGATAAGGAAACATGATATAACAAAAAAAAGATGATTTAAAAACGGCACTACTTGAGGAATGGAAAAAGATTCCATCTTCAGTTACTTAGAACCTGGTGGCCTCTATGCCATCAAGGTTAAAAGCGGTAAAAAAAGCCAAGGGCTACTCAACGAAATATTGAATATTGATATAATATTCATACAAACTGTAAAATATGTACATGAAATATCTTTTTCTTAGTTTTTGTTTGATTGCATACTTACTTTTGTGATGTAACTTTTATACCTTTTTAAGATACAGCCGAATGGCTCAAACATGAATTAATTTTATTATTGTTTTTTGTTAGTATTATTAAGTTAAACGTTTAAATAAATAATAAAAAATAATTCGGCTTTATTATTGTTACGCTTAGGCTTTGTTTTTTTAGTAACCAAAATGAAAGCATCGCTGCATACTTATTTTTGTGATACACTGTATGTCCTTTACATAGAATGGCCTTAAACTCACATTTTCTAAATAAAAAAGTTTTATCTTAATTTGCGGATCTTTTTCTTATCACATTTCAGGTACAATTGCGGTCAAATAAATAGTTGTAACTTTCAAACTAACTCTTAGGCATTTTTGGGTTAAGCACATACATAGTATTAAGTTATAGTGGTTCAAAAGACGTCTATATAACCATCGGCTGAACTTGAAAAGTTTTCGATAGGAACATTTGGGCGAATAAATAATCATATTTTGTGTAAAGCCATTATATGAGCCATTGAGCTAGTTGATAAATAAACAAATTTCCCAGGTTAGAAATAGTAAGCTACTTGTTCATAAAAATCAATATAAAATTTTTATTTTCTCATAAAAGTATGCCCATAGAGTAATTAAGTCTTATTTTGTTTTCAATTTTTAGCTTATGTAAACACATCTGTGTACAAAACAAATAATTAAAATAATTTAATTTCTATCAAAACAACACTTAAGAATTTTTTGATTGTTATATCATCAATAAACTGAGTATTTTTTAATGATATCTTAAATTCGTATTCAATATTATTCTTCAAAACAAAAAGATTTTTTCAAACATTTGAAATAAATGCATAAAAATATCACTGATAATAACATTAGATACAACATATTCGAAGAAAATTTACCTTATAGTTGAGAACATTAAAGTGAGTGGTTGACCTTAATTAAAAGAAACACGCTATTTTTATGAAAATGTTTAAAAGATACGCTATCAATGAAAATAAATCAATTAAACAACTTAGTAGTAATTTTTTTAATCATAACACTTTTTCAGGTTTAAATTCTCATAACTTAAAAAATACTTCCTTTGTTTTTAATTCTTTTAAATAAACAGAAAAAAAAAAAAAAAAAAAAAAACTTATTACAATAGATTTTTTCTCGTTCAAAGAAAACTATTCCAAAATTAATTTTGCCAACGTGCATCGAATGTTTGAAACGCGCAGCGAGTGAAACGCGTAACGTAGCGATATATACTATTTCCAATTAAATTCATTTCATGTTGTCTTTATTATCTATTTTTATTGTTTCTCTACTACATTTAATTTTTTTAGTTAAAAAGCAAAATAAATATAAAAGAAAAATTAAACGAAAACAATTTTAAAAATATTGCTGTCGATATCGTCTCAATATAGCACAAAACACACGCAACATTCAGCGCACTCTGGTGTGGAAATTCTTCACTTCAGCTGGTTTGGATTATTTTTGGAACTTTTCCGCCCTATCAACACGCTGATGTTTTGTACATCTTTGTGTCTGAGCGTCTGCAAGGTGAGTGCATTTGTTATCTTATTTTCCATATTCTGTAAGCTTAACCCTTGTATCACTTTCTGGGTTTTATGGTTTTGAATCACATTAGGGACTTTTTAAGGTATTCAGCCCTATCGCGACTTATTTTTCACGCGGAATTGGAAAGGGGAGTTTTCATTTTTAAGATAAAGTTCAAGACCATTTGGAAATTTTTAATGCAATTGAAATTAATCATCAATGGTTGATAAAGAAATTTGCATTAAAAATTTTTCAAATGTTCTTGAACTTTATCTTAAAAATTAAAACTCCCTTTTCTTATTCCGGGAGAAAATAAGTCGCGATTGGGCTGAATGTGTAATTTTTAATTTGTTTTTTTAGCTTTTTACACTGAATAAACTTTAAATTAATTAAGTGATTCGATTTCAGCAAACATTATGACTCTTATAACTCATATGAGTCTTTATCGTTATAATGCGCAAAAAAGGCAATTTTTTTCGTAGGTTGTGGGCTTCAAAATAAAATTCATTATTATTCATTAAAATTCATTATCAAGACTCTTATTTTATATTCTTTTAGGACTCATGTAAAGGCCTCTTTTAAAAGAGTATTAACAACGAGTTTTAAAATAGTCCTTTAAAAAAAATATAAAATGTGTGTCTTAAAAAAGTTTTTATTATGAGTAAAAATAAAAATCATATAACATTCATTGTTCGTGAATCAAGTTTTTAGAGCCCAGAACCAACAAAACTGCACTCATAAAAGAGTATTTGAAGAGCTTATTATGACGATATATAATCATTTATATCAGTCTTAAAAGAGTCTTAAATGCCTTAATGACTTAAAAGAAATACAATATAAAATTTGCATAAAAAATATGATGTTTATATAATACTAGCTGAACCCGGTGTGCTTCGCTACTCCCCTCGTTATAAAATAAAATTAAAAGTATTTATATATTTTTCACGCCATCGAATTTTCGAAATAAGTCCACCCCAGCGCAACCTACCGTGTTCATTTATACACAAATTATTTTCTTATGATCAAACAAACATACATTCTGAATTTCAGTTAAATTGGTCCATAAATTCAAATTTTCGATATAAGTCCACCCCAGCGCCACCTATCGGGTCCAAATATAGCCTATGTTACCCACCGTACCAAGATGAACATTACCTGAAAATTTCATCAAAATCGTCCCAGCCGTTTTGGAGTCCATACGTTACATACATACACACATTCTATTTTATTAGATTCTAATCTAATCTATTTTATAGATTAACACTGTCATTAGTTGGTGCTTAATTTAGTAAAATTAAATTAAATTAGTAAAATATGAGATGTGCGTCCGTGATTCGCTATTTTCGAAGTAAAAAAATTCATATATTCTAAGGGAATCTATTATGGGGGTCTATTATGAAAATATGTCTATTATAGTCCACATATATACTAATATAATATAATAAATTTTTACCAAAAAAATAAAATCGACTTCCAAATCACTACAAAGTAAAAAATAGTTTTAAAATACTTTTCTTATTAATTTCTTGGTCAAATCTGATTATTTATATATATTAGGAGTATTCACGATGTGGTGTATTTGTAATAAATTTATTAATTATGTTGACTTTATATGATTTAAATACAAATTCTAAATGTTTGATAGTTTAAATCATACTTGATTTTAAATACAAATTCTAGTTTTTTTAAAATTAAGATTTTTTATTAAATAAACTCACAGCGTAGCCGTTAGCTTCCTCCATGCTAAGTAGAAATGCTTTTACAATCAGCTGATCTAATACACAACGAAATTTACACAGAATATAATAGGGTTCCATTGTTGTATTTTTGCCACAGGGTTGTATTTTGGGAACATATCAAGAATAGCGACTACTCTAATTTTTAATTTTTTTTATGGATCAAATGAATTTTGGCCTTCTAAATCCAAATCTGAAAAAGTTGCAGGCCGCTCGCAATTGGCATAGAAGTTATAGGCCTACAAATTTTGAAAAATGGCCCACAAATCTTGATGTTTTTTTTTAATTTTTCAACAATACGCTTAATGGGTATCATAAGAAAGGTAATGACAGCACCTATTCAACAAGGTATCAAACCAGGGACCGTACCGGTTATGGTTTTTATCAAAAAAGTCGGATATTAACAGTTATCATTTAACTTTTATTTTTTCCGACAAAAATACTAGTTATTTAATGCCTTTTAAAGGGATTAAATCCATAATAAACACTTTTTTAGGAGTCTAATTTTTGAAAAATCATTTCACAAACATATTTAAAATTTTTGTAAGAGTCTTTTCTATGAGCAGTCCTAAAGAACGCAAAATAATGACTGTTTTAGGGGTCTTATTTTTGAGTAATAATTTTAAAATCATATTAAAGGTTTTAAAGTGATCTCTTAATGAGTACTCATAAACATGCATAGAAATACTCTTATTAGAGTATGTTTTTTTAAAGGGCCTTATTATAAAATGTTTGCAGGGATTCTGTTTTTACATATTACTTAGCTGAGTTAAAATTATTTTAGATTTCAAACGCGTCTTGGAATATCGTATTTTCGAATTATATAGTTTTTTTTTTAAAATTTCCGACCGATTGGATTATATTAAAGGTTATACGCATTTAAGAGGACTAAAAACCAAAAATTTTCAAGAATTTTTTCTGAAAAAGTGTTTTATTGGATTAATATAAAAATTTACATAGTTTATTTTTTTTTTTTTTTAATAATAATGATTTTTAAAGAAGATGATCCACGATATCTCTGGATAGGAGCAAGTGATATTAAAAAATCAAAAATATTCATATAATGCAAGGTATTAACTAGTATTTAAAGAAATAATAAAAATATCCATTTTTGAAAAAATTAAACTTTAAGCAAACTTTTAATATATAAACTTTACAAAACAAAAAAATGTTTATTTCTGATGAAAATTTTGGACTTACATTTCTCATAAAAACATATATTTTTATCAACTTTAAGAATAATGCGCTTAAAGTTTTAAAAGCTTTTTACACATAGTTAACCACATTGTAATATCTGGAATATTTTACAGATCGATATGAAATTTTCAGAGAGTCTATATATAAATATGCGTAGGCGAAACAGGTCGGTAGCATTTTCTCGGGTGACTCTCAACCGATTTTGATATTTTTTTCAGGTGAAACTATGTATGATGTATTTCCCGCATTATAGATTTATATACATGTAGAAGATTCACACAAAAAGAAGAGAAAAAAAATTTCGTCATTGTTTCGTTAGGTTTTTCTTCTTTACACATGACATGAGATCGCTTACGTTCTCAGATAAGCGTAGAAAGACGAAAAAAGCGACTCTATAAAGGTTCATTTATAAAATTGTCTTGATTTTGTCGCCCTCAAGTGCCACAACCTTGGACTCTATTTCTATTTACAGATTAAATTATTAGGAAAGTAAAAGTGATGCCATATTCTTATGAAAATGAAATGTTTTTGACAATATTTTATATCGAATCAACAGAGAATATATGCAAAAAGTTCGAATTTCAACCACTGGCGAACTCGATTATACTTAAATATATGAAAACTAAAAAATTTAAAAAAACATATATTTTTCAAAATTATATTTGCGTTACCCCTTAATTTTAATTAATACATGATATGTCATCTTTTGATTACACTTATTTGTACTCACCTGTTCTCTCTTGAAGCTTAAGTTTGTGCACAATAAAACCACAAAAGCTGCATTTTGTATAATTTTTCATGTCAATATTCAAAGCAAGTGATGTATGATGGTCTACTCTGCATGCAATAACAATTGCAACAAAAACAGTATTGTGCAAAATAAACACAGATACAAGATTATTAACATTCAACCATTTTGCAGCCAAGAAAATGTTTATTTTTCTTCCAAAAATTGTATGAAATTGATTTATATGAAGAAAAGATAACAATTTTGTGGTTTAAATAAAGAAAACAAAAAGATTCTTAATTGATAAAATTTCATATCTAATTTTAAATAACGTAAAATGTGTATAAGACATGGTGTCTGTTTTTTGGGATGTGAGTTGATAGTTTGCTTTGATTACACTGGTTTACAAATTTCGAAAAGTCGTTTGTGCAATGAATGCCACTGTCAATTTATTATGTAAAATCTGCCGGTTATTCCGAAAAAAATAATTTTTTTCTCACACCGTTTTTGAGATATTACTTACTGTAGTTTTTTAAAAAAAAAAACTGGTTCCACTTAATTGCATATAGCTCCAGAATCAACAAACACAATCAAACAAATAATATATCAAATTTAAGCTTATAAAATTACATTCAAATATTGAGTCACAAGCGATCAAAGTCAAGGTTTACTATGAAAAAAATCAAAAAAAAGAAGAAAAGAAGAAAAATCAAAGATTTAATATTCTTGATTTTAATCCTTAGTGATTAAGAAAAATTTACAAATATTTCAGGTCTATAATATTTGCACTTTACGCGAAGTAAGTAGATTTGAAGTTTTTTTTGTATCTTTATACTTTTTTGCTCGTTTCCTGCTCAGGTTAAAAAAAGGTAATATCGTGCATCTTGTTGCCCCTCCATATAATTTTTTTTTCAATTTCTACTATATAAAGAGGCTAGATGTTTTTAGGTGTTGCGACAAACTGCAAAAGAAGAAAGACTTCGAAAGGTAGTGCATATTATGGCTTCTCAAAAAGATACTGAGAGTTCTAATAGAGAATTGGAAATTTTTGCAAGTAAAAGAAGTTTCCAAAAATTCCTTGAACTGCAAAAAGATTGGCTAAAACAACCAAACTATCCTGCCACCTGAGTTTAAAGTCCCAGTTGTAGCAAGTAAAAGTTCAGGTTCAGAAGCTGCAAGACCTGGACGACAAATGCAACCATTGGATAAATGTAACATTACCCTGCAGTGAAAAATCATACTAGTTATGAATTCAACTAGTTAACTCACTTGTTAAAATAAAACTAGTCAACAAAATACTAGATGTTGAACTAGTGAAATCTTACTTACCAAAAAGTAACTAGATAAGTTACTGTCTGTATTCCACGTAGTTCAAAAATACAAGCTGTTGTACTAGTTATAAAAGAACTAGTTGCTTAATTTATAGTTAACTAATTAGTCGCATTTAAGCAACGCCGTAGATAAGGGGAATTCAGGGGGTTCAAACCCCCCCTAGCAACCCAGAATATTTTTATATATTAAATAAAAACACAAATACTCTTAATTATTTAGTTTTGCCATACCATGAAGATAAATTAAAAATTGTATTTGGTTAGCAGATATATATTTAGTTAGTTAAAGGTAGGTTATCATCTAGGCCAGCGTTTCTTAACCTGGGGTCCGCGGACCTCTGAGGGTCCGTGAGTATATATATGGGGGTCCGCCGTCTAATCTATGGACATTTGAATTCATAATTGTTTTTTTAATTAATGATCATAACTGAAATTTTTAGGAAAATAATTGAGAATTTTCTATTCTGTAGGCCTCTGCCTTCGCATACTACAGGTGAAGCAATATTTGAAGTATTAAACAACTTTATAATAATTCTGTTGACAGCGTCAATAAACATGCTAATCATTTCAATAACTTTGAATGGCTTACAATGGTGGCATATTTGGCTGATATCTTTAGTGCCCTGAACGAGCTGAACTTAAGTCTACAAGGAAGAGATAACAACATATTCCAAGTTGAATATAAAATAGGAGCTATGATAAAAAACTTGACCTTTGGACTAATCGTACAATTAAAAAAAACTATAATCATTTTCCTACACTGGTAGCTTTTTTAGAATCCTCTGGTGGAGAAATGTTGCCAACGCAAGTAGAAGAGGAAATGATTAAAAACCTCCGCGGTTTGACGTCTTCTTTTCGGGATTATTTTCTAGAACCCAACATAAATAAAAACTGGATAGCAAACCCTTTCAACGCAGATGTTTTAGATATAATCGGCTTGACAACGGTACAGAAAAATCAATTAATAGAAATATTATGTGATTCAGCTTTAAAACGTAATTTGAAAGAATCGTCTTTATCAAGTTTTTGGGTAAATTTAAAAAATGTTTATAAAGAAATATCAGGAGAAGCACTAAAATATTTACTGCTTTTCTCGTCCACATACCTCTGTGAAAAGGCCTTCTCTGCTCTCGTATACACCAAAAACAAATACAGAAACAGATTACAATTGGAATCAGATTTGAGATTACATTTAAGTAAAAACATCAACCCCAATATTACTAATTTAGTTTCAAAAAGCAGCTCCAAACTTCACATTAATACAGAATTCTTAATTTTTATAAAAATGTAATTTTTTTTCAGTACTAAAATAATTTGTCCAAAATTTATTCCTGTGTTTTTATTAATTGGTCCTTGAACTTGTGCGTGATTTTCTAGGGGTCCGCGGAATGACAAAGGTTGAGAAACGCTGATCTAGGCATCCTTAAATACGGTGATGTGCTTCAATTTTTTTTTTGTCATAGAAGGAAGCAAACGAAGACCTCAAGTTTTTCTGCAGTTATTTATTAATTTTTAAAGTATAGGAAAATATTTTTTTTTTGTGCATAAAAGTGAAGTGTCAATACGCCGTCAAACGTCACGTTGAAAAAAAGGTACCCAAACGATTTATCTATCATAAAGCGCGTTTATGTCGTCTTATTTAAAAAATAAAAAAAATGCTTAAAACTATATTATATTTTTTAGAGCCTAACCGATAATATCAATTAGTAATTGAAAATTACAAAAATGGTGAATATGTGAATTTTTAGTACCGTTTTCCACATTTTTCGTTCTTTAAAGAGCTCTAAAAAAATCCGACCCCTTTGTCTGAATTTAGTTTAATGATCCAATAAACTTATCTGCTTTAAAAATAAAAAGGATCCAATTCATAAAATAGTTCTTGAGTTATCGTGCACACCAGTTTAAAAAACATGATTTTTGAGAAAACGCGTTTTAAGATTTGGTTAACGATTTTTTCGAGTTCCTTTATGAAAATATACACTGAACCAAAAAGGTACATTATATTAATGAAAATGTGCATTAATTTCAATGAATTATTCATTGATTTTGGTCCAATGAACTGTGGTCATTGAATTCAATGAATTTTCTTCATACTTTAATGAATAGTTTATTAAACTTAGTGATTTTCAATAAATGGTTCCTTGAATATCAATGTACACTTCATTGAATTCAATGAACACGTTCATTAAAAAAATGCCAAAATTAATGATTTTATAATTTAATTTAATGAAAAGTTCATTGAATTCAATATAAAGTTCATTGAATTAAATGTAAGGTTCATTGAATTCAATGTATAGTTAATTGAATTCAATGTATAGTTCATTGAATTTAATGTATAGTTCAATGAACCTTGCATTGAATTCAATGTATAGTTCATTGAATTCAATGTATAGTTCATTGAATTCAATGTATAGTTCATTGAATTCAATGTATAGTTCATTAAATTCAATGTATTAAAGTTCATTGAATTCAATGTATAGGTCATTGAATTCAATGTATTATAGTTCATTGAATTCAATGCATAGTTCATTGAATTTAATGTATAGTTCATCGAATTTAATGTTTATTTCATTGAATTTAATGTATTAAGTTCATTTAATTTAATGTATTGGGGGTTGGAATTAGTTTTAAAGGTTTTCTAAGAGATGGCGTAACTTTCAATAGATCGCATCGGGCACACCTGTGACTATATTCATTTCAAAGCACATTGTCTAAGCTTCATTTTTTAGTATGTGTCATTTTCATCCTTTAAAAATGTAAACATTTTTTGAAAATGATGGCAGCAATCACTTAAAATGCCAGGTATATTTCCTATTATTCACTAATACCAATAGAAATTCGACAGATTTAAATTTCCTTTTACATTCAAAGTACAACATTTTCTTCACTTTTAATTTAATTTTTTATCACCTTTTATCTAAAATTTACACACACAATTGCCACACGTCTTCACAACTTTGCGTTTCACTTCAAACAAAATTGGGAAGAGAATAAATTAGTATAAATTGAATTTAATTAACTGAATACATTGAATTTAATGAACTATGCATTGAATTTAATGAACTATTCATTGAATTCAATGAACTATACATTGAATGTAATGAATTATACATTAAATTTAATGAACTATACATTGAATTTAATGAACTGTACATTGAAATCAATGAACGATACATTTAATTCAATGAACTATACATTAAATTCAATGAACTATACATTAAATTCAATGAACTATACATTGAATTCAATGACCTATACATTGAATTTAATGAACTATACATTGCATTTATTGACCTAAACATTGATGTCAATGAACTGTTCATTAAAAATCAATGTATGGTTCGTTAAAATATGATTTACAACTGGAATCAATGTACTTTTCGTTGATATCAATGAAAAGTCCATTAAAATAATGAAAAAAATCATTGATATTTATTTAGAAATTTTTAATGAATATAACTTCATTGATTTCAATGAACGTACGTTAAAAACTAGGAGCAATTCATTAAAATTCAATGATTTTTTCATTAAAATCAATGAATTAATTTTAACGTATGCTGTTCATTAAATTTGTTTTTTCTGTGTAGGCTCCATTCAAAAGGGATACTTTTTTTATGCAATTGCTATCGGCCAAACCGCTTTGGGAACATATTATACACATCATATGCTATCGAAAAATTAAAAAAAGTTAAGTTTTTGTTCGCGCTTCATAAAAACCTCCGCTTAAATATAATACTATATCATTGTTCTACTTTATTTCTTGGCTGTTTTGTTGCTAAAGCTTAGTATACTGTAGTAACGAAAATTTTTAGGCATTTAATTCTACACGCGAAATTTTGTTGTAGACTTAACACTAACACATACTTACTATAACCTGTTTGTTGAATGTGTTAGTTGAACATTATTGTTGAATGTCAAATTTCCACGCCAATTAAATGTACGGACATATAAAAGACAGCGAAATTTTGACATTTAAACTCTCCAATCATGGTTGTGAACTTGGCTGCATTGAACAAATTTTTCGGTCAGCAGCATACTAACCAACGAAAAAATAAAATTTCGCTACCTTTTTCGCAGTCAAAAACGCAATGCATTTCTTACGGAAGATTTATTTTCGCTTCTACAGCATACTAAGCTGAACGCGGTAACGTTTGCAGAAATTACGCTGAACCATGATGTGACATTCAAATGATAATGAGCGTTGCTACTTTGTTCATTAATTTATTATTTATTTATTTATTTATTTATTTATTTATTTATTTATTTATTTATTTACTTGATTGCTAAACCTTAACAGGTTTTATAGCAAATTAAAAATTATAAAATAAGATATTTAATACAATTCAAATATATAAAGTATGCTTTTGAATGAAATAATGTATTTTTAACAAACTAAAAAGTTTTAGTAAATTGCTTAAAGTATATAATTTTATTAAAGTATAAAAAATAATAGAAAAAAAGTTAAGTCAAAATCGATAAAAACAGACAGCATAGCAGGGTTGCGTTTTCAAGACAAACAAGGTCAAGTTAGCAACAATTTTTGTATACGGCGGAGTCGTGTGACAAACAAGGTCTAAAACCCAATAAAACACCACTCCAATAGGTATATATATAATATATATCGTTCTGTCTCCCTGAAGCTGGTGAAATCCTGGCTTGACAGGGTGGTTACTCGACAAACTAGGTCAACTTCACCAAACCAATTTTCATAAAATAAAGAAAACCAGTTGCGAACGCAGGCATCCAGACAAACTAGGTCTTATCGGCCACTCATATTAATATATTACAAATCGATCTAACGTAGTGTTTCAAGAGGTAAAAAGACACCAAGACACCACGGTACCGTCGACAAGTGTAGTTGCAATCATCATGAAGATATGAGGCAACTGAAGATCCCAGGTTTAGGTCCATTCAGATTACTTAGATGTTTATCCACCAAAATTTTCCATTTTACGCTTAGGTCCATTTATCCATTTAGATTGTTATATTAATGTGTTTACAAATCATTAACCTAACATAAATGTGCTTTTCACTTGTGTTAAATTATTCTGTCGTAAAAATGAAGAAGAGTTAATTGGTATTTCAATCACGTTTCAATCGATATTTTAAAAGTTTCGAATAATAAAGCGCATAAGACAAAAAAGTTGGTCATACTATTTAAGAAACCAATAGTCTCGCCCGAAGAAAGAAATAATTCCCATATATCTGATGGTGTGGACAAATTTTTTTCTTTTTTTTTTTATAATTAAAAATACTTATGATGCATTTTAATTTATTTCTATGGCTAATAGCTAACTGACCTTAGAATTATTCGTTAAGTCTTAAAATGAAAATAAATTTCATTTCAAAAAAGCATTTTCATCATTGAGTTAATCGGTTACAAAAGCCAATTTTTTAATAATTTCTTCACAGTTCACCGTTAGCGATATCGTGTGAGGAAAATATTTGTATTTTAAAGTCTTAAATTAAAGAGAGATCTTCTGTTATGAAAATAAGATCTAGTAGGAAAAGGTCGTGTGAAAGTCAACCCTGAACCCGTCTATATTTTTAATAATTACGTTATCGCTTATATATAAAAGTATAATTATAATGCTATTGATTTTTTCGGTTTAAATGTAGAGACTTAACGGCTGATTCCCAAATTGTGAAAGAATTACAACAATCATCATCTGAAGGTTTGGATGACCTGTCAACATCATCATCCTTATCGAATTAAGCTCGATAAAATTACATCGGTAATTTTAAAGCCAAATCAGTCTGACGTAGACAGATCATTTACAGAAATTACAAGTTTCCTGTCTTGGAAACGAAAACAAAGAAGACATCTTTTCAGAAAAACTGGTTAAGCAAGAGCCAATGGCTTGCGTATTTATTCAGAAGACGAAGTTTAAGCGTTTTGTTCAGAATGTGTTTTCTTTGGTTAGCAGGGGCCAAATTACAGCATCGGTGATCGAGCAAAATCGTCAACATTTATCGGTACTTGTCTCGTCGTGCCGTTTGTAATTTCGCTCGATCAAGGATGCTGAAATTCGGCCCCAGGTTGGAGGTAGAGGTGACCAGAAATCAAAGTAAAAAAAAAATTATTCTTACTAAAAATTACTTACCTTTTGTAATGCGACCTAACATAAAAATAAAGGTTAAAAAATATGCGAAACTTCGTCATTTTGTTCTGTTTTTGACTAAATATTGAAATACTTAGTATAAATATTAAATGTGCAGCTTTTTAAAAAGAACAATCTGCTTAAAAATAGAAATCTAAATAAAGTTTCAATTTGATAAAATGAAGATAATTGATAAAATAATTGATGAAATTTTATAATTTTGAAATTCTTCATGTATTCGGATTCAGCGACCCATTTTTAGTATACCATTTTTTTGCCAGCCACAAATTCATTAAAATACAAAAAATTAAGGTGGCCATCTTGAATTTTAAAATTCTGACTTTAGATTCAAAATCAGCGACCCCCTAACACTGTTGAATGATGTTTGAAACTCTTAAAAATGCATACTATTAGGTGGCAGCTTTATGATTTCAAAATTTTGTAATTTTAAAATTTTGACAACGGATTCGGATTCAGCTACCCATGTTTACCCTTTAATCCACGCCAGCCTCGAATTCGTAAAATAAAAAAAATTAAGGTGGCAACCCTACCCACCATCTTGCACTTTAAAATTCTGACTTTAGATTCGAAATCAGCGACCCCTGATAAATGATGCTTATAACTCTTAACAATACATTTTATTAGGTGGCAATACTGTGGTAAAAATTTAGGTGGCAACCCTAACCTCCATCTTAAATTTTAAAACTGTGACATTATATTCGAAATCAAATCCGTTGTCAGAATTTCAAAATTAAAAGAATTCGTAAAAATACTCAAAAATCTAGGTGGCAACTCTATCCGCCATCTTGAATTTTAAATTCTGACATCAGATTCGAAATCATCTACCCCCTAAAACTGCCAACCACGGAGTCCACAGAACCCTTAAAAGTCATCATACGCTTAAGCTTTTCCTACATAAGCTCATTGATTTTTTTAATACTTGCTTTAATTGGATACATGCTTTCAATTTCAAGCTTTTCAAGCTTTTTGCCGAAGGCATCAAGCTTTCCTTTACTTGAAACTTCGTGCCGTTCGCTAGTAAGCTAGCATACTTGCAAGTCGCAAGCTGTACTGGGCTTATTTATATTCAATTACAAGCTATACTTGATTCAAAATTATCAAGCTCAAGCTAGCTTGAACTTGTATTTTAAGCAAGTACTTGAAATAGAATTCAAGTAGGCTTGTGCAGTTCTCTGGTTTCAATAATACAAGTATAAAGCCAGTTTACGTAGTACTATCATACAACTGGATTCGAAAAGACTAGAACAAAACGAATGCTAGCATACAACTAGAATGAAAACTACAAGAATTGAACTGGCTAAAATAATACTAATATGAAATTGGTCTGGCAGACTAGGTTATCTGACGAAAAGTTTTCGGTTGAAACAAATCTTCAATTCAAGAATGTTTCCAAAAATGTTATGTTTGTAAATAGATATGCAAAAAAAAAAAAACAGCGGGACGGTCAGAAGGTTTTTAGAAACTTAGAGCAAATTGCTTCAATTACAGGCTTACGCTATAGGTCATAAGTCATTTTTTAGTAATTCTCGAAGCTCTTTCATGTGATTTGGAGATTGATCCAGAGAAATTTAAAAACTATGCTGCGGAAACTAAAAGCCTTAACCTATTTCTTATCCATGGTACAACACGCCAGCAACCATCCACAAAATTCCTGTTCATGGGGAGCCAATAATTAAAATATGCGTTTTGCCACTCATGCAGAACTGCAGAAGCTCAATGGGAAAATTACAAGGAATATCGGCGAAATCGTTAGTATTTCAGCCGAAAAACTAGTAGAAAGGATATAAACTGAGATATCCTATACAGGTTTCTCAGTGCATCTGATCTACTGCTTTCGATAAAATCCGATTTTTCACGAATTAAAACTAACAACCTACCGCCGGAAACCATGACTCTACTCAAAACACTGATACCAAAACACCAATACCATATCTCCTGCTCCTATTTCAGCTTCTAAAGTTGAGAAAAACTCATCAGATAGTGATAAAATTTCTTTTTGTATAAATAAATAATTCCAATATTAATCAATTTAATGTAATAAAAATCATAAAAATACAATGTGTGCTATCCGTAAAGAAAAAACTCAAATTTGAGTTTTTGACTCGATTTTTTTGGATATAGCTCCATTCATTTTACCATATCTTCTATATTAATTGACCGATTTGGTTAGAATAAATATTAAATTAAAGGAAAATAAATTTTCTTTAAATTTAATTCATCAATTTTGCTAATCTGTTGAGTAATTTCCACACAATCGAAAGAAATATAAAAAAAAGAAAAAAATTTTTCAGTGAAAAATAAAATCGAAAAATCCTTAAAAAAATTAGCAAAAATAGAAGACACTGAAATATCCTCAGCTACTGATGAAAGAAACTTATGGCAGAATAACGAAGTTAGAAACAACAAGGTGAAGGTACCAAAAATGTAATTTTTTCCGTTTTTTTTTAATTTTATTTCAAATAATTAAATTTTATTTTTTGTAAAGTTAATGCTTAGGTCAAATTTTATTGAAGTAATGGTAAATGTATGTTTTAAAAGTAATTTCGGCTCCTTTTTTGTTAACGTCGATAGTTATCGACTAACCCACGAAAACCTTCAAGCAATTTGAAGTTTGCTTATATGTCCGAAGCTGTACAGAGTTTGATTTGCATAATTTAATTGTCCGAAAATATTGAAAATAATAAAACTGAAGATATGGTAAAATGTATGGAGCTGTATCCAAAAAAATCGGGTCAAAAATTCAAAAATTCATAACTCGAAAACGTATCCATAGCGGGACGAAATCTATAAGAAAAAAATAGTGGCATACCGATCACAAAAATGGTGGCGCATAGTGTTATTAAAGAAAACTTAAAACATATTGCTTTTTTTTAATTATAAAAAATATAATTTCTTTAGAATTATATTTGAGGTTAATGGAGTCGCTTTTTCGAACCTTTGCTTTTCGCAAGGTAGTAGCACAACATAGCTCTAAAAGGCAGCATGCAGCACAAGTATTCTGTTGTGATTAAACAGAAGGTGCTTGTATAAGCTTATCAAAGAGGATGGTACTGCAGAAACCACAGAAGACTACTGAAGAGTTGATGTAGCTGACAATGAAACAGTCTGTCTAGTCTGCTTGGTGGCTTATACTGCAAATAACTTGTTGTTTCAACCTGTTGCTTCATGAACTAATATGGCATTAAGCTCAAATTTAATTTTAAAAAAATGATATCTTTTAAGTATTATAAAAAACAATAAAGTAATTAAAATATGCCATCATTAATTTTTAAGGAAAACTTTTTATATTAAAATTATTTTCTTATATTATTTCTTAAAAAATCAGTCTTTATTCTTTTACTTTAGAAGTACAGAAACTCAAAATTTGCATAACTATAGCAAAAAAAGGCTTTTTTCAATCAAATTCAGCTACAATAGATGCAATCAGTAAGATTTGGAATTAAGTTCCGCTAGAATACAAAAATTTCTCACTGTGTGCCGCAAAAAAAGCTCTATATAAATTTACTTCGTTCGTATGTCCTAGCATCGTTTGATTTTACTGCACGCAAGTCTATAATTCACACTTGGTTTTGGTAGAAAAGAATGTATAAAGGTTTTGTCTATGTAGAATTTTTTTACATTATCAACATGCTTTAAGCAGTTTCGTTGAAACAACAACAACATTGAAATACATTTAATCGAATATTATCGGGTTAACTTTGTACGGAACATAATTTCCAAAACGATATCAATTCAATAACTTATTCTAGATCATCAAGTTAAGCAACATTTATGAGATAAAACTTCACCATTTAAAATGCTCAAAAAGCGTGTTATGTTATATTTTGGAATACTAAGATTGAATGGCGTGCTTAAAACGTTAAAACGGACTAAATACAATAAATAGCGATAAGAATTTATTTATTGCCGATTTAGTAGACAACTTAGTTTGCTAATAAGATTATAAAAATGTTTATGGTATAAATAAATGGATTTATTAATTAATTGGTGGCTCCTTTATATAATTAATGGTATTAACTGTTCTCAATGGGCGATAAATATACGGTCACTCAAAGAAAATAAAGCATAATAGCTACTAAAAGTCACACTGAGCTAACTGCTTCAAGAAAAGAGCTTTTCAACATTAAAGCTAAAGAAAATACATCTGCGAACGAAATAATAGCAGTACTCATATATTTAGATGTGTTTGGATAAATAATACTAGTCTTTTATTTCGTATATGCTTAACCCATTAACACCCCTATATGTACTTTCAACACTGGTTCTAAACCTGTATTTAGTTTCCTCCTATATTGCAAAGTTTTCAAGATACAGGGTGTTTTATGTTTTTGGCACGTGTCTAGTTTTCTTGATCTAGAATCTAAACTACTCACCATTCAACTTTTCAATCAATATATTAACCACTATATTGTCATGTAGCACACTATGTCATGTAGACAGCAAAAATTTTGAGATTACACAGTGAGTAATTTTTTAAGTCATGGCAAAATAACCATATACGGACATCACTACGTGATAAAAGACCAAACAAAAAAAGACCCCTATGTTTGTAAAAATAGGCTTTTTGATCAAATTTTTTAAATGCAATTAAAACAACTTTAATTCATTATTTCGTACCGACGTTTCGTTGATTTTTTGTCAACATCTTCTGGGTACCATGTTTAATTGAATCTATCCTGTCTAACAGTTTTGCTCAAAGTCCTCCAGGTTTTTTTTTTATGGGCCCCCAAAGATGTGGGGCCTCGGTGTCATTTTTGCAAAAAAATTATCATTTTCTCAAGCTCATATCTTGCAAACCGTTTGGAATTTTGATTTACTCTCTGGCGCAAAGTTGTAGCTCTTGTCATAAAGAACAATTGTGAACATATAAAAGAAAAAAAATTCATCTTCAAGGTCAAAATCGCAAAAAACTTTAAAAAATTCAATTTTTTTTTACCTTTTTTCCCCTGTTCAGATCCATAGGTAGCAAACCGTTCAAAATTCAAGGAAATAATCAACTACAAAAATGAACCTAAGATCTCAATAAACAACTTTTTAGAACATATGAACTTCCTAGGAATGTTTCTTAACACCGTTTAGGTAGCGCTTAGGTAGCCGCAAAAGTGAAAAATTTCCCGAAAATTTTTTGATTTAATTTGTTTTTTCTTTACTTCATTGAGATACTATAAAGTCTTCTCCCGTAAGATAAAAGGCATGTTGCAGGTTTCATTGTTATGCTAATACTGATTTTATTAATTTTAGTTCTTAGGTGGTATGGTTGACATTTAGAGTTAGGGTTGTAACAAAGAGTAGTAGCATAGATATTTAGTAATAATGATTCATTGTTGTAGGCAGTGTGACCAGAGTGGAATATTATATTCCACTTTGGCATATTTTAGCTTCGGGAAGCATATTTTTTTTTATAAAAATATGCAGCATAAAAAGTGGAATATTTTTCGTATGATGATATTTTTCAAAATTCACAAAAATTGCAATAAAAAATGTCTATTTGGTTACTAAATGGGTTTTTGTTGGCTATCGACATTTTTTTTGTTTATCTCTGAACCACCTTGTAAAACGCAATATAAGGAATTCATTTTGTGGTTAACTTCTTCATTGTCAATTTTATTGCAATTCATGTAATAACTTCACGCAGCTTAAAAAGTGAAGTAAATTTGCTTATATGTTTGTTTGGTTAGATTTTTTTATGGATTATGTTATAGCAGTAAGTAATTTACTTAAGAAAACATTAGGGGTATTCACGATGTGTTGTATTTTCCCTTGTATTGTGTATTTTTGATAAATTTGATATATGTAGTAAATTTTTTAATATAACAAAACCAAAATTCAGTTTTCAAAATACAACCCTGTGGAAAATATTCAAGTTGTGTATTAGATCAGCTGATTGTACAAGCATTTCTACTCAGCATGGAGCAAGCTAAAGGCTACGCTGTGAGTTTATTTAATAAAAATTAATATAATTGATTTTAACAATACAATATGTACTTTACTGAAGGTTCGATCACAATAAGTTGTAAGTATTGTAAATTTTGCAAAAATTTATCACAAATGCACCACATCGTGAATACCACTATTATTGCTAACAATAGCTATTTCTTTTAACTATTTTAAAATGTGGATTCAAAACAATAAAGCAGAAAAAAAAGTTATTGATCAAAGTTCGGAATATGAAGATTTATCAAAATTTGTGCTTTTCTCGCTTAGCTTACCATTTAGCAATGCTGAGGTTAAGAACATTTTTAGTTATATGAATCTTTCTTATTTAAACGAAAATTCGAAATAGAATGCAAGAAAAACTCTTAAATAATTTGTTGAACATGAATTTGTAAAAACATGGCTGCATGCTCAAAAAAAGTATTGTAATGCCTATCAAATACCAGATAGCTTAATAAAAAAAATTTAGAAATGCGAGTTTCTATAATAATAATACAAGCAACAATTTAAGAATTGACCTCGAAGATGTGCCTGAATTTTAGTTTTGTATATTGTATATCGTTACTTAAAATTCAAAAAACCATAACATTGTTTATAATTTTTTATAGGAGAAGAAAATAAACTTAAGTGCGATAGTAATCAAATAAATAAATGTTTTTAAACTTGCTTCTGTGTTTTTTTTTTATGTGCATATTTAGACTTATGTAGATATATATCTTTGAAATTGAAAGTGGAATATTTTTGTGGAATATAAAAATTGAAAGTGGAATATTTAGCATATTTTTTTTTAACAAAAAGCATATTTTTTCAAAAATCTTCTGGTCACACTGGTTGTAGGGATTAGTAGTCTCAGCAGGGATGGCACTACAATACTATGCTATCTATTACAAAAATTATAAAAAAAATATTCGTATTTTGTTTTTAATGTTGATGGCCCTGGACTTGCAAATCGCACTCTCTTAAGTTGTGGACCCAAATCGTCGTCCGAGTCGTCCGAATCTGACTCTGATTCAGAACTTATGGTGTCCACAGGCACGTTACTTCCAGACTACTCTCCATCATCAGCTTTTTCTTTTTCAGATACTTCATTAACATCATACAGGGTGATCTTGTGACTCCACCAACATACCTGAAATGAAATCAAGAAAGGAATGCAAAACAATGCATCAATAAAATTGATATTACCTCTGCAAGCAATGCGTCGAGTTTTTTGCCTTTGTACCGTTTTTCCATGGGCATTGTGGTTTAGTGAAACCGTTCTTCTTGCTCATCGGATTCGGTAGGGAGTTGTTTGATAAAATCGTCAAAATGAAAATGAAGAAAATGCAGCTTTAATGTCATCGATGTGCCGATTTTCTTAAAATAATACAGCATTTCTTTCACCCATTCTCTTGTATCCGGTTCCGCGTCTCGATCCCCTCCCAAGACTCTGGTGCATACACGCTGAAGGTAAATCCATGCCATTGAATGATTATAATCATGAAGCGATGATTCAAAGTTGCTCTTGAATAGTTTTCTAATGTCAGGGCCATTAAGTACGCCTGTTAAATGAAGACAAAAAATAAAGACAGAAAAGAAAACATTAACAAAGTGAAAATAGTACAATGATGTGGACAAAAAGTTGTTTTAAATTTACTACAATACCTTTTTTAATTTGGTCATCGCTACGCTTTGGGTAAACGCTTTTCAAATAGTCGAATGCGTTTGGACAATTTACAACGGCCACTTCGATGAATTTTTTAACAATTCCCAATTTTATGTGGAGCGGTGGCAGCAAGATATCTTGAGTATTGTCTATTAAAGGTGCATTCCTCAGTTTATGTTGTTTCATTTATTCCTCCACACTTCCTCTTGGTCTCCACGAATTACATTGGTATTGATTCAGAGGTGAGCGCGAATCTCAATTACAAAGAAAACAAAAGAATTTTGGAAAGCCGTCCTTATCGATGATCCCTTGCAAAGTGTTGATGATCTTCAAAACACAGCAAATCTTCCATTTATTTTCGTAGTATTTGATTTTTTCCATTATATCTTTCAATGTTTCATAGCCTTCTTTTATGTTAATACCCATTGCTGGCGGAATGAAAGGTTTTCAGTTCGACATATGCAACAGCACTGCTTTCAAGCTTGAAACAGAACCATCAATAAATAATCTCCACTCACTAGCGATGTAGTTCATTCCCATTTTTACCACCAAAGCTTTTGCATCGTTGCAGTAAGCGAACGAATTGACATCATTTAGAGTGTAGAGGCTCTGAAATTCAGCTTGCCGTTTGCGGTACGCCGAAGAAATCACATTACCATGTGTGAGTTTTCTTTGCTTTAAAAACGCTGTCAAAAATATGGCAAGTCGCTGCGATAGTCCCAATATGGCCACAATGAAATCCATTTCCATTTGTGTTATTAGTTGTGGTCCATCTCTTCCCTGTTGGGGCTCATAATCGGTATCAAATGGATCTTCATAAGTAACACCACTTGCTCTAGTCATTCCTGTACATTCTGTACTACGATCTGGAGTTGGCGGCCTTGGTGATACAAAATTTTCAGGTGCAAGCACAGGTAGTGTGGCTGTTACAGTTGCTTTATAACTTTTGTTCCTCTCAGCATATCGAATTAGACCACATGTGTAATTTACGTATGCATAGCAACTGGTTTCATCATGATCACCTGGAAGATTAATCCAGTTTACCGGCTTACAATACTTCATACTATGTTTGCCTCCACTCAACCATGCCATGAGATTGTTATAACATTGGAGACACACTGTATTAGGTGTGCAATTTTCACCGGTCAAGTCTACTTCGTCGAAAAACAACTTATATGCTTTCTTGAATTGCCTAGTTAAAAGATTCTTTTCCTTTTGCAATGTTGTAGAACTTTTTTTTTCTGATTTGATGTTTGCAAACGTAGCAAAATAAATCAATATTTTCACACTGCATATTGAAATTATCAGTTGCCAATGTAGTGTGCGAATTATGCTGTAGCACTTTCACTTTTTTTACTTTCACTTTATAACTTTCACCGCTGAGCTCTCGTTGACGTCGCGCTGTGTAATGCCTCGATGTGAGCGTCGTGTCGCTTTTATATTGTGTGCTGCGTCCCTTGTTGTGTGTGCTGAGCTTACTGCATTGCCTTTGCTGCTGCGGTCGGTGCGTGATCGCGTGATAGCTAAGCGCTACCTAAACGGTGTTAACCCTTGGACAAACACATGGTTCTGGCCAGGCATATTTCATTTTTGAGCGTTAATTAAACATACAAGACATTAAACATGACAAGAGCTACAATGTGAATTCAATGCAGATGTTTGCTTCCAGGTAGTTTTTTGATAGAAGTTTTTTTGATTTTATATGTTCACAGTTTCATCTTTATGACAAGAACTAAAATGTGTTTCCAGGTATTTTTTTTATATTTTGAGTTGTTTTTATGTGAATTCAATGCAGATGTTTGCTTCCAGGTAGTTGTTTGACAGTTTGGGCTCGGGAACTCACCCACTAGCTTGAGAATTTTTATTAGAATGCACTTACTATCAGTGAAGGTACAGTGCACTCATACACTCGGCCTCCTGACTGACAATTATTTACGTTCAAAGTTTTGAAATCATCTTTTTTTTTTAAGAAATCGCTTATTTTCTTACACTGCAATTGTTTTTTTTACTAGGGCTATTTTTTGAGAAAACCAGATTTTTATTATTGTAAAAAAGTGAGGTTAAAAAAATTTTTTTTTAATTTGCCCCAGTGAGTTAATAAAAATTAACGTATTTATATACAGATTTATAGCGTTTTCAAAGGTCTTCTCAACGATACCCATCTCAACCAGATCGGATAAGAAATGGCTGAGATATAAGCGATTATATACTCAAGCTATAAAAGCCTATATCTCAAGAATTTGGATTGGCCTCCTTAAAAAAACTTTGGGGTTTTAATCAGCGCTGTAAGCCCTACCAGGCTAAAGAAAATTGGTGCATATTTCATAAAGTAACTTTGTTCGCAAAAGCGGAAAATAAAAAAAACCCTTTTTGGGCCATTTTTCGCTCATTTTTTAAAGTTTTTTGCGATTTTAACCTTGAAGATGAAGTTTTTTTTTTGATTTTATATGTTCACAATTTTTGTTCTTTATGACAAGAGCTACATTTTTGCCTCAGAGAGTAAATCAAAATTTCTAACGGTTTGCAAGATATGAGCTTGAGAAAATGATAATTTTTTTGCAAAAATGACACCGAGGCCCAACATATTTGGGGGCCCATAAAAAAAAACCTGGAGGGCTTTGGGCAAAACTGGGAGAGAAGGGTATTTTTTTTTTGTCTTTTATCACGTAGTGGTGTCCGTATATGGTTATTTTTTTTCGTGTTGCACTGTGTTATTCAACAAAATATCAACAAATTTTGTATTTTTGTTTTAGCGGAGCTGTAAGCGTCCAAATTAAAAATGTCTGTTTTTCATGTAAAAATACACTTAATCAACAGTTTTTTCTAAATTTTAACTTTGGGCGATTACAGCTCCGCTTAAACAAAAGATACAAAATTTATTGACATTTCTTTGAATAATCTCAAAAATATTGCGTTGAAAGTAAATATAGGAGTGGTAATGGGTTAACCAGATACGAAATTAAAGACTAGTATTATTTATCCAAACATGTCTGAATATAAAAGTAACTATTACTATTATTTCGTTCGCAACTGTATGTCGATATATGAAAGAACGATTGATTTTTCTTTAATTTTTTTTTTGTTTTCACATCGCAATACTTCAGGCATATGTTGATGATGATGATGATGATGATAATGACCTAATAGAATTTTATTATGCGTATTAAAAGTTTCTCACCACCACGTTCCCAACACAAACAAACTCACAAAAGCACTCAAGGAAAAGCTTGGCATAACTCACTCAACTACACTAAATTTTTATTACTTCGCCCATTATTTGGAATTCATTTCAAATGCTCACAAATTGAATAGATGACAAAGTAGTGCAGAAAACTTTGGTTCTAATATCTTGAGGTAACCCAACAATATGTTCAAAATTTGTAGCAGCTAAGCAGAATAATACACGAATATGAAGAAAAAGCACCAAAAGTTGCTGACACTGACAAAGTGATAAAGCTATGTAACAAAGTAGTTCAATAAAAGATGCAGCTAGCTAAAGGATAAAGGTCACAAGAAAAAGAGAAAATTGAAAACCATCAGCTGTAATCAAAAACAGCAGCTTCATCCACAGGATGCAGTTGGGTGAAAAACAGTGCTCATTGTTTTTTTTAGCTCTATGCTAATAATAGTTCAAGCTTCAGTGACTGGTTGATGCCACAACGCCAATAACAGCTTCAGCATCAGCATCAACATTAAATTTGGCTTAAAGCAAATGGCTAAAAATAATATCCAGTTATAAATAGTAAGTAAGTCTTGGCTACAAATACTAACGAAGAAGACTTACTCGAGCATATGCTCGACAAGTTTATCATCGTAGGTAAGGACTAAATCCGATTAACTACGCACTCAAGTGCGACAGGCACGTCGCGTCGACAATTTCCATTTCATGACTCGTAGACAGATTGGCCATAGATGGAGTGAAAAGAAGACGTAAAGTGGAAAAAAGCAAAGAGAATCGATAAATGATATTGATACGATAAGAAAGAAACAAAAAGTTCATCTAACCAGATATAATAAGTTTGTTCGAACTTTTATGTGCCATTAAAATAAGCTACAATTCGGATTAAAATGTGATTTCATCGAAAAGTGGAATACACAGTGGATAAGCTAAAGAAAAATCGAACACTAGATTTTCTTTTAAGATGGCAAAAAAACTGCCCTTGATGTGACTACAATGACAAAAATCAATTTTATCCTTTATAGTAATCTTATAGAGATGACCTTGAGACAATATTTGACATACAGTGGTGGAAAAAAAATAATAGAAACAGTTTCTGTTGTAACGCTTGGACTCGAAATATTTATAGAAAAAAAAAACTTAAGAAGAATAACTACTAGATAATATTTCTCTCATTTGCATCATTTTACTTAACGTTATAATGTCAAGTGTAAGTGAATTGAAAATATTACACAATTGCATGGGGAAAAAATAGAAACAATGCGAAATTTTGTTAACAAAAGCGTGAGATTAAAATTTCTTAGGCCGCGTTCATAGTGGACGCTTTGGCTGAAGCTGATGCATAAAGCTGCTTTGTCGAGCTTTCTTTGATCATAGTGAACGCTTATTTAACGCTACACAAAGTAGCTTATTGAGCCTTATGCTTGTGCGCGCTTTATGCTTGTGGCTGACTGATGCTTTGTTTTCATTTGTCTCTGGAAAATAACGACCTCAATTGCGTTTGAAAGGTTTTTTGTTTAATAAGTATGTAGATTCGCGATGATCACCAACGAAGATCGAATCAATAGCAAACAAAAGTTGAAAAAAGGCTTGAAAACACAAAGCATAACAACGGTGGAAAGTTAAGCACAAAAACTACCCAAGAACAATGAAAACTATGTAAACAAACGAGATAGAATACAAAAGTGCATAAAACTGAAAAGTACCAAAAAATGAAACAACGCAACAACAACGCAACAACGGTCAAAACTTCAGCACAAAAAATATCCAACAAATAAAACAAAATCAACGAAAATATTGCTAACAAAATATTTAAACAAGTGCCGAAATCCCCTAAAACATGCAATACGATGCAATAAATAATAAAACTAAATAAAAAAAATTGAAACCATGTGCTCAAACAAGAATAAAGCGCCGCAAAGCATTTTAAAAATGCTCTACAACAAAGCAAAAAAAACAAATTTCCTTTGCTGTGTGAGGAAGCGAGTTGGAGATATAAGCGCTGAAAATCATTTGAAAAGAAGCTTTATGGTAGCTTTATGCTCGCACTCTGAACATTTTGAGCTTTTTCCATATGCTTATACACAAAGCGTTTTTCAGCTAAACCTCTCGGCTAAGCTAAAAGCATTTACTATAAACGCGCAGCTTAAACTTAAAATTTTTTCTTTCATAAAAATGATTCGATTTAGACAATTTTTTATTTTTCCCAACCTTAATAAAATGACCAACATTCCTGCAACATTTAAATTAGCGAAAATTGCAGCGATCTAGGCGAAGGAAAAGTTTATAGTTCAAAAGCGATAGAAAAAAATTAGGATATTCTTAAGAAAATAGGCCAATATGGGGTCAAGGACTTATTTTTGTAAAAATCTGATGGTATAATCGGACTGAGCGAAAAAATTTACATTAAAGTATTTTATAGTCAAAAGTTTCGGTATGAATTAAATATGAATAGAAAACTCGATTTGAAATATCCATTTCATACTTCCTCAAATTGACGTTTAGGGTGCCCTGCAATAGAGTTCATATAAACACGGAGCTGAAAGATGATGACGAGTTGAGCAAAAAATCATATTAGAAGGGGGGGGGGTCTATTTTCACACCCTTAACTGCTACAGGGTTAATTAGTATTTCATGACGTTAATGCACATTATTGTTTTTAGCAGAACAACTAACTTACGTAAAACTTAATTTAAGAGTTTAGTTGTAAAGCCATGAATTGACTTGTCTAACAGTGCATCAAAGAACCCACCCGACCTATCCATTCCCAAACTGTGAAGATGAAAGCAATCCGTTAAAGCTACTAAATTTAAAGTTTGAACGGAATTTTCTCAGAATTTTGAGTAATAGTTCAAATTTGTTTTCATTATCAATTTTGTAATATATTTATCGGTACTCTGCGGAACGATATTAATGTAATTTGGTTTTTTTTGCTAAAAACAATAATTTGCATCAAAGTCATAAAATACTTATTAACCTTTTCCCCCTCCCATTAATTTTTTGGCTGAACTCGACATCACCTTTCACCTCCGTAAATATTTGCACTCTATTGCGGGACATCCTGTTATTTTTTTGAGATGAAACGCTTTCGGGGCCCTTTTTATGGATCCTGGGTAGCACACATCGGGTACATTGATGTACAAGTATTCTAAATCATTTTGGAAGTGAAAACTTCTTTAGGCGCGTTGAGCGATTTTTGGTACAGGGTAATGCTTTGGTTTGCGTCAACATTGCAGCGAGTAGCTTTCGTCATCAAGACAGCGAGCAGCATTCGTAATCAAGACGGCAAGTCGCTTCCGTCAATAAGCTTGACACTGATTATAACAGTGCTTCCACAACGTAGATTGTGTAATAACTCCAGTGCTTTTCTTAATTTTTTGGATTCGATTTATTCAAGTGCTTGTCAAACTATTACTGCAGTTACTTTCAAAATATTACTCCTGTGACTTTTGCACTGTTGGTTGTAGTGACTCTCAAACTGTTGGACTTTTCACTTTGTGAAGGGTGTCACGGTCTAATTGACGCACTTACGTTTCTGAATTGTGTACGGTCCTTATTTAAGTGATTTTTTGGTGCTTGCCTCTTGCTTTGAGCAGGCGAACCCGGCAATTGTCCAGTCAAGGCTGTTTCTGCTTCAGAAAAACCAAACTGTATTGGTATTGGTATGGGTGTAAAAGGGCCTTACATATGGCGTTTTCGTTTCTCAAAAAATGCAACATTTTTCTGCCCTTTTTGGAAATTTTTCCCTCTTCAGAAAAAAAATAGTGACCTCTAAAATTGAATCGCGTTCTTTCTCGAAAATGTTGACCTCAAAAGTAGAAAAAATTTAGAATTCTCAAAGATGGCAGAAAGAAGGCAAAAAAATGCAACTTTTTTTCGAGAAACGAAAACGCGAAAGGTGTTGATATTGGTGTTAGTGCTGGCAGTTGTTCAGCAACTGGTGCCACTAAAAGGACACTTAGTGGTGTTGAGGAGCCTATGGGGAAGGAGCGTATGATTTTAAAGGCCATTAAGCTGGAAAGGGAAAGGCGGTGGAACGAGTTCTTGGATTGGTTCGGTCTAACGCTCCTGGTTCAATGGTGGGTAAGACCCTAAAAGCAAAAGACGATGTTAAATGTTCGTCAAAGCTTCCAAAATTGGTGGACAAAAAGGCTGTGAACAAGAAAGGTAAGAAAGCTGTTGTTTCTGGCATGGAGCTGTTTCAGGCAATGAAAGATAGTTCGTCTTCTGTTGTAGGCGTTCAGAATAGCGCATTGGCGACCACTCTTTCGGTGCCACAGGCTGTTCTACCTGTGTCCTTGCCAGCTGCTCAGCAGGCAAAGCCGGTTGAGACATGGTCCTTGGTTGTGCGCAGCAAGACAGTTGGTGCAAAGTCAAAGGAGGTTGTAGACGCAGTGGTTAAGGAGGTTGGTCCCACTCTTGGAGTGGGTGAGGCTAAATGAAAAAGTGCATTACATTGACGAAATTTTTCTTTTAGAGTATTTCCATCAACGCATTTATTGTTATCGATGGATTGCCCATTTTATTGAAGAATAGTTGAGCGTGAGAATTCTAGACATTAATGAGCATGCAAATTATGCAATTAAATTGTCAGGGAGCATATGCAATCATGTGTGACCTTGGAAAGTTATTGTTAGAAAATGGTGCTAGTTTTGCTCTGATTCAGGATATGCATTCAGCCATATGCAACCCAAGATTTTATTGGAGGCCTCTCTGCTGGCATGCAGGTGTTTTCTGATCTCAGAGCGAACCCTGCCGTTTCTTGTTTTAGACCTTTCTAAGTGGCGCTGGGGTGAAGATATCTATTTAAACGTCGTGCTCCGGGTATTTTATTTTTATATCAACAATATTTAATTTAAATGTAATAATGGCATAATTATAAGATAAAAACACTATCTTAATATAAAATATTTTGAATGAAAAAATCAAACGGGAAGAGGGTGAAAATATAAAATTTTTTTCCGATTAGCATGAAAACTCGTACATACCCAGCAAAAAAAAATGCTTTCAAAAGAAGGGAAAGTGTTGAATTCCCTCCCTTCCACTTTCATACCCAGAGGGCATTCTTTTAACATATGCATGTCATTGGGAGGAATGCTTTGCTTAGTCTTCTCTAGAAGTGCATCCAGAATTTTTTGCTCTTACCCGGAATGATTGACAAACTGATCAATGGAAGATTTCTTTGAGCCCTGAAATGAATGGATTCTAGTAGGTGTTTTCCAGAAGAACTGTAAGAAGGCATTCCATGGAATGGAATGGTTTTTGTGGTTACGGGTTTAAAAAAAACCACGTAAAAAAATCATGCAATAACAATAGAGTTCAGCTACTACAGCTTTTTCGCACTTTCTCCGCATTAGATCATCTTAAGAACCAGCCCAAATAACATTAAAATATCTCAATGATATCGATAAGAGTGAACCAAAACAATCTAAAGTGAGAAAAATTTACCCACCATAATATGGGTTGGGCTCAGGGACAACACAAGATATAACAACTAACAATGCATTTACATAGATCTAATCATACATTAGTTTTCAATCCACTTTTGAGTTGACCTTGTAATATATCCCTTTTCCCGATTTTCACGGCATTTTGGTGTTTGAAGTAGGAAGTAGTTACGTTTTGTTGGAGGTTTGAAAAATCCCACGGAAAATGAAAAAATACATCAAAAAAATAATTGAAATTAAATGCTATTTGAGAAATGGTTTATGAGAATGCTTCTTGAAAGCACTTCTTGATAAGGCTTATAAGAAGCACAATTGGATCTATAGAATGTCTTTTGGAAGCAGTGTCCCTAATAATGCAAGTCATATTTGTAACAAAAATTTTGCTGGGTAGCAGTAAGGCATTCCGTGGCAGGAAAATGTCTGCCCGGGAATACTTGTATTTTATGTATAGGTTTTCAGTTACGTCGGCAGTCCCCTCACTGCTATACTTTTTTTTTTGTTTATTTATATGGCTAACTACGATGGTTTTTAAAAAATATTGTAGCCTAACCCTACGCTTTTACGGCACAAGGCAGCACAACTCGAACACAAAACAGCACAGTTTTCTATTATTTGAAAAAATAAAATGGCGGAGCTAACTTCACATTGCAAATGCGCACTACTCCATAAAAATCATTATACCGTTTTTCACAAAAACGGGACACAAAAGTACACATCAAGCGCATGTCTTTTTAAAATAATAAATAAAAAATGGCGAATCTAATTTTTTCTTACTTTGAAAAGGCTAATAGAAAAAGCTGTCTCTTTTAAGCACAACCTCTATAACTTCCAAGAATGTAAGCATTTCCCTAGAATTGCTTGTATTATTAATCATATAGAAATAAAAAAACTTTGAAAAAAAATTAATTTATCAAAACTATCATGACTTCATTAAATTATGCTGTCTAAGCTTAAGCAAAAAACAAAAAAAAAAAAAAACCGAAAGCAAACTTTGTTAGTATAAATCATAACATAAACTGCTTTTTCTGTATATTTATATGTTTAAAGATGTTCTCAGTGCGCAAACCAGTTTTTTAAAAATGCAGTCAGCTGAACAAGGAAAAGTCAAAGAAGAAGTGAAGAAGAAAAAGCGCCAAAGCAGGCAAGGCTAAATATTATAGCGGGTATTAAGCACAATGAAATGCCGGCATCTAACTAACGAGATGCAAAGAATTTAATAAAAACTTAAGTTTTGCAATAAATTATGGCAGACTTTTAGGAGCGATAACTATTTAACTAACTACATAACAAGTTATGTGGCTACATATGCCAAATAACTACTGCTTGTATGGAAGTGAGTCATAAATATGCACATATATGATATATTGCCTATATCACTATACTATAAAGACAAAACTTACATATTAAAATTAATATGTTTGCATACCAACAGCCACATATTGTGAATAAATCAACTATAATATTCTTTATCTATCAGTTACAGTCTCATTTTAGTACTAAAAGAATTTTTTCATAATTAATGTAAAAACTTCTCTGGCAACACACACTTATGTAACTAAACAGCGTTTAGTGCATACATACTTATGTGGCTTGTTATAATTACTGCTGCTGTTAATCCTTCCAAATGTGTTATTAACCTCATGACTTAATTTGTAATAAGTTCGTGCAAAAAAAAAAAAACAAACAAAAAAAAAAAAATGAAGAAACACAGTTTATGATAACTTAATTAAAGTTAAGCAATGTTTATACGTTTTTGGCTAGAGTGTTTAGCTAACTTATTAAGCTTGAAATATGCTCAGAGTACTTTATTTACTTAGTTAATATTTACAAAAGCTTTTAATTATTTTGAGAGCATAACAGAAGCACACACTAGCAAGTCCACTAAGACGTAAATTTACTAGTATGTGTGTAAACACATAATTGTACAAAGATGTTATCATCTACGATACAAGAACAAAGTAAATTGGTTAACCCTTTCGGTACTCCTTTTTTATTTTTGACTTTAAAAATCATTCTTTTCCATTTTGTTACTTGTTGAGCCTACGCAATTAATAATCAAAAGTAATTTTTTTAAAATTTTCTTTGTAAAGTTGTTTTTGAGCATCATGCCATATGGCATAGAATGTACTCAACGGGATAAAAATACCAATCTGCGCAAATCCTAGTGTTCGGACGTTCGCATGCAACTTTTCATAAATTTTGCGAATTTTGTTAACAGTTTATTATTAAGATGTATCTGGTTAAATAGCTCTTCATTAGTACAATGTATAATAATTATAATATCTTACCGCAGTTTACCTAAAATTTGTCATATTTTTTTTTTCTTGCGTTCGGACGTTACTCATAAAGCAAGTTCTTGTTAGACTAACACTCGAACTTAGAATATTTCTGCGAAATGGTCGATCGCACCTCGAAAGTCTAAAGGAACAAAAAAAAAAAACAAATTAGTTAAAAAAAGGCCAACATCATCTCAAATATCGTATAATTAAAGTCACAGTTAACAATTTTATTCGTTCGAACGTTATGTGTCGGACGTCACACATTTTTCCATTGTACTTTAATTGGTTAATTAAGTAATAAAGCAGTCAAGTAAATATGAAAATTAGTAATTAAAAAATCAAATAGAGGAGCACAACCGACTTTCGTTGATGCGAGGCGAGCGGAAGTCATTGATGTAACTCTCATCTACAGGAAGATTCTGAACAGAATAAAAAATTGGAGGGTCGTGGATAGGCTTACCATGTCGGACCACAGATCCATACAGTTTGAATTCAAGTAATCCGACGCCAGCGGAATAGCAGGAAGGTCAGGATTCCCAAGAATACAGATCCTGTGAAATATAAGGCGAAGTTGAGGGAAACACTGACCCAAAAAGCGATAAAAGTACCAGGGAATACGGTGGAAGTAGAAAGTCATGTCAAACATCTTAGCTCGGTCATGGTCGAAGCCTACGAGGTGGCATGCCCAATACTTTCAGTAGACGATGGTGATCCAACGCCATGGTGGTGCACGGAACTCGAATCTCTGAAGAAGAAGGTTAGGAAGGCCTTCAATCTGCACATGAGAGGGGGAACCCCAGAAACATGGGCAAATTACAAGGCACGGAAAAGGGAACTGAAGTACCTCATACGACAACGGAAAAGGCAGTCGTGGAGAGACTTCTGTTCTGGGATGGAAACTATATCAGAAGCATGTAGGCTTCAGAAAATGGTTTCAAAAGACCCATTCTCCAAAGTGGGACTGATCCGAAAGAAGGATGGAACCATGGCAGAGAACCTAGAGGAGTCCATGGAAGTTCTGATGGAGGTGCATTTTCCTGGAAGTTTTAAGTCTGATGACCCGTGGACACCCTTGAAGAAAGGAATGCACAGGGTTGACAGGCTGGAAGCCGAAAGGATGATCACTATGGACGGGGTGAGGAGTGCTATATGCTCATTTGCTCCGTACAAAACATCAGGGATGGACGGTATATTCCCTGCTATGATGCAATGGGGGGAGGATCTCATTGCACCTAGGCTGTGGGGTGTATTCGTTACTTGCCTAGCGACTGGGTATGTTCCGAGAGTCTGGAGAGAGGCGAAAATTGTCTTTCTTCCGAAGCCCGGAAAAAAAGATTATGTGGAGGCGAAGTCGTTCAGACCGATCAGCCTAACATCTTTTCTCTTGAAAACGATGGCAAGAGTGATGGTTGACTGTCTTGAGAGCACCTCGCTGATGCAAAATCCTCTGAGTAGATGCCAACATGCATATAGAGCAGGTAGGTCTACGGAGAGTGCTCTTCACGAATTGGTAAGAGTGACTGAAAAGGAGGTATTTTCAGGAGGCATTGCGATGGCCACATTTATGGACATCGAGGGTGCTTTCGACAAAATATTCTTTGGGTGGACAAATTGGGTGGACAATATGCTCAAACACAGGGCTGTCAACATGCAGAATGGTAGAGTAAAGACTAGAGGTAGAGTAAGTAGAGGATGTCCCCAGGGCGGGGTGTTATCGCCAACCCTGTGGAACATAACTGTGGACTCACTACTGGTTAGACTGGATGAATCGGGCATACACACGATAGGGTATGCAGATGACATTGCGTTGGTGGTCCGCGGCAAGTTCATTGACACCATCTCTGACATCATGAAGGGAGCACTCCGAATGGTGGAGGAGTGGTGTCGAGAACAAGGCCTTACCGTAAACGCAGGCAAGTCAGACAATATTCTCTTTACTAGAAAGAGGGTAGGCCTGAGGACAGAACCACTCAGACTTTTTGGAGCTGAAATCAACATGTCCACGAAAGTTAAATATCTAGGGGGTAACCCTTGATAGCAAACTGAACTGGAACGAGCATGTAGAAGATAGGATTCAAAGAGCCAAGAGGGTTCTGTTCCAGTGCAGACGCGTTTGTGGTCTCAAATGGGGACTAAACCCAGAGGCTATGAAATGGGTTTACACTATGATGGTTAAACCTGTCATCACGTATGCTTCGGTGATTTGGTAGACAAAAGTCAGCCAGAAAACCATTAAGAAGAGACTGGACAGAGTCCAACGACTGGCGTGTGTTGGAATAACAGGTGCAATACGCACCACTCCAACAAGCGCAATGGAGGTTCTGTTAGGTATGCTGCCGTTGGATTTAGAAATAAAGAAAACAGCGGCGCTGTCAGCCCTCAGGATGTTGCGAAATGCTACGTGGCATGGGGCAACGGCCCTGCATGGTCATATTCGCATCCTTGATATTGTACAGAGAGATGTCAGGGAGGCGTTTATGCCTATGGACGGAAGGCAGAGAGTAAAAATAACAGAAAAATGTTATAAAACTCTTATAACGGATGGAGCCGTTTGTGAAGAAATCGCTGGTAGCGATATCAGTATATTCACAGACGACTCTCTGATGAATGGCCGGGCCGGGGCAGACGTGTACTCAAAAGAGTTAAGCCTATCCTGTGTACTGAGGTTGGGGAGGTTTGTGTCTGTATACCAGGCAGAAATGCTTGGCGTAGTGCATGCGCTGGACCACCTGATAGATGGCCGGATCAGTGGCAAGAAAATTGTCATCGCTCTCGACAATCAGTCTGTGATTAGGTGTATGCAACGGGCAGACATCACTTCCAGGTTGGCCATAGAATGTCTTACAAAACTCAATAGGTGCGCCCAGACGAATGAGCTCACACTTATGTGGGTGAGAAGACACTCTGGCATAGAACAGAATGAAGAAGCTGATTCTTTAGCAATAGCAGGATCAGCAGAAGAATTCTGTGGACCAGAACCACGTATCGCCATAGGCGACAATATGGTGGCAGGCCTTATTAAACAATGGATGGACTCGGAACACAGTAAAAGGTGGGAAGAAGCTGTTAATTGCAGGCAATCAAAGGCGGCCGTGATGTGGTCTCGTAGTGAGGCAGCAAAAGTTATCCGATACAATCGAAGGACTTTAAGCTGGCTTACTGCACTGGTCACAGGACACGGTCCCTTCATGTACCATCTCGGGAAGATGACTCTGACCGAGGACGGTGCGTGTAGGTTATGCCTAGAGGAGCCGGAAACAGCAGCACACATTCTGTGCCAGTGTCCGGCGCTGGCAAGCATAAGATTGACCACTCTGGGACGCCCATTTATTGGCGAAGCCGAGATTGGTCAACTAACCTATAAGGATATGCTTGAGGTGACAAAGGATGCTTACACAAGGTGCATGCTCACGTACGAGTACTCCAAGCAGTAGTACCCTTTGTCCAATGGGGGACGAAAAGGGACCCACTGTGGTCTACTTCGGCAAATCCCCAACTTATTATATGTAAATAAAAAATCAATCTAACATATAAAATTCTCGTGTCACAATGTTAGTTACCATACTCCTCCGAAACGGCTTGACCGATTTTTATGAAATTTTATACGCATATTCAATAGGCCTGAGCATCGGCTACTATTAATTTTTCATACTCCTACACCGAAAAAAATGTGCAGAATTAACTCAAGTTTTTTTATGAGTCAAAAGAGTTTTTGAGAAGTTAATAACGTTTTGTCGCCGTAAAACGCCAAATGAATTACATCAATATTTTTTTTTGTTAATATAAAACTTTTTTGCTTGATACAACTCATTTTCAAAGCTTGTAGTAAATTAAAAGCAGTTTCAAATTAACCCTGTATCTTCTCCAAACATTTGTCCTTTTAACTCCATTAAAACTTATTGCAACCACCATCTATGAAGAACGTCTTTGTATTTTAAAGCTGAAACGGAGTTATTTTTAGCACGAAACAGAGTCTGCTCGAGCAAGTATTTCTGTTTGTTCGTTTTACTTTGAATGAAGAGAAAGTACTCAAATATTTTAACAAGCAAATCAAGTTTGCTGTAAGAATTAAGTGTTGCATAATGATAAAAAAGGGCCGTTTTTACTATTGCGAGTTATATGTTTTCGTTATCTTTTTCTTTTTTATGCGGTTATTTGATATAGAGGGTAAAATTTTTCGAGTCTCGTCACGAAAGTTTTTTTTAATCTTGTCACGAAAAAATGTGTACACAAGCAATGATATTTTTTGTATGGGGACCTCCAGAAGGGTGGTAGATAGAGTGCTGGTGTGCTTAGAAGAAATGTTCAATGAAAAATTCAGTAGTACCAGACATTAGACCCTCTAACGGTCATAGATTTTTTTATATTAATTATAATAAACTTTGTTTCATTTTGTGTTTTTTGTAACGGGATCCCCAGAAGGGTGGCAGATAGAGAAAAGGTGATAAAAGGGTTATAGATATTTAAATATGAATTATAAAAGCCATTTTTAAAAATTATTTTTTTGTATGGGGACTAACACAATAGATCACCATAGGTGAATTTTTTCCCGTTATCTCGTAAATATCAAATCACGGACATATTCCGCATACATTGCAAACTATTAAGACCAGTTTTACTAAATGAAACACCAACCAATGACATGAAAATATTGAATAAACAGAATACTTTTTATGAAAATTTTTTATTGTATTTCGTTTGAGAAGTAAAATCTCTTTTTTTCTCTCTGTTTTTTTACAAAAATCTATCTTATTCTTTATACTGTAAATTTTTTTTAACATGCGATGTATTTTTTATAGAAAATTTTAGGAAACTAAACAATTGTATTAAATTTGGTATACAACAGTTGTTTTAATATAAGTCAAGATACATACATTTTTTTAAAGGTATTCATGAATTTTTGGAACGTACTAAAGTCACATATTACAATATTTTGTTAACGAAACTACATTAAACACTAATAGACAAATTTTTAATGTATGTATGACAACATTTTGGGCACCCCTAACACAAATCAATTAACACAAATCGCCTTGAATTGCATGTTGCTTATCGGAATTAAGCATATTAAATCAAATGCCACGTCCATTTTTGCATTAGTATAGGAATACAACTAACTCATCTTTTAAAAAACTTTCATAAACCTAGCGATCACCCTGTTGTTTAATCCTTACTACATTTTGATAAATGCTTAAAAAATATATTTTCCCTTATTCAACGAACAAAACTACAGCAATCAATCGTAAAATCAATGCAATTATTTATCCCTTTCTTCAAATATGTTAAATACAAAAATCCCCTTTTTGAAAAATTCCCCTTAAATCAAAGAAATGAAACACCTTTGAAACAAATTTTGAGAGTTGTGCGGAATTTAAGCTCAAAATTAAAAAAAAGTTTTGTTTTATAAGAAATTACAGAGCTTCAAAATTGCCAAATCGTGGATAAGCTGCTCTGTGAGTATGGAGAAGAGATTCTGTTTTCGGCGTTGACCATGTCCTTAATTTCCTTTGTATTCAATTCGGATAAGAAATAAATAAAAATAATTAAACACAAAAGAAATTACCGGTTCTTTATTTCACTCTTTTGTTTGTGAGTTTGTTTATTTTTAAAGCTTCATGCTATATTTAAATGAGTTGATTCTAATGAACTCAACATTTAAAAATTCTCAATTCCTCAACCTTAAAACAACTCAAAACGGAGTCAGTACGACTTTTCAAGCAAAACAAATTTTTGAAGTAAATTAAACACACAAACGGAGTTAAATATAGCTTTTACAGCTTTAACAAAATACCATGCACGAAAAGAGTTGAATTGACTCTGAATATGAATTTATTTACTCCGCTTTTTTTTGGGTGTAAGTGATAAGGATTGTCCACCCCTAACATTTTTTTATTTTTTTAGTAAATTTTTTTTTTATAATGTGGCATTAAAAATACATACAACCCTCAATTCTCACACTTCTATCACCAACCCCTATTTTTTAATAGTAATTTTAGTAATGTAAACAGCACTTCTCACCCAGTAAACAGCACGGAGTAGGGATGAAACCGAAGCCGGTCTCCTGTTTCTCTCACACAATAAGCCTTCACGCCTACTTTTAAGAAAAGATAAAAAGACTTCGAAACTACTGGCCCGATTGAGCTCAAATTTTGGCAGTGGAATTGTTTCGAGTACGAGATGGTTTAAGAAATAACTGCCACACCCCTTTTACTGCCCACAAATATATAAAAAATTTGCGATATCAAATTGCTTTGGAGTTATGGTTCGCGCAGCATCGAAATTCGGTATTCAACCACAATTTTTACGTGTCGTTTCCTGATGACATTTTATGGGAATAAAAAACAAGGGGGAGTGGCACCTTCGATAAACACAAAACTTGCGATACCAAATAGTTTTTGAGCTACAGGTCGCACAGCATCGAAATTCAGTCTTCGACCTCAATCTACAAATGCAGTTTTACTGATAACATTTTATGACGTTGGACAAGTGGGCGTGGCACCTCCCATGCTACCCAAATTTGTGATATCGAATAGATTTTTAGTAATGGGTCACACACCGTAAGAATTCAGTACAATCTCAATTTTCGATTTTGAATAGCTTTGGAGTTATAGATCGCTCAGTTTTAGAATTCAGTATTCGACCTCAATGTACACATGCAGTTTCATTGATTACATTTGAAGGGCTTTGAAAATTTGAAGGGATTTGAGGGAGGGTTACACCTCCCATTCAACCCAAATTTGTGCTATCGAATAGCTTTGAGGTTATAGGTCGGACATCATCGGAATTCAGTATTCGACCTCAATTTACACATTCAAGGGAGCGAGGCAGCAACGCGCCGGGTTTCATCGAGTCTTATATATATTACGCAAACGCAAATTTTGTCCGGCGTAAGGCTTTTTAAGTAAAAGTCTAATCTTAATAAATTTAGTATGGTTTGGTAGGTCTAGATCTGTAGATGTGCAAAGTGGTCTTTTTATTTCTTAAAAATTTATATATTTTATGTTAAAGCGAGTTAAAGTTTGCTTATAATTGTTGTTGTTATGTTGCTTTTTCTCTTCTTAATTTCAGCATATACCTAAAAATATGTGAGGTGCTTAGCGCCACCTACC
The DNA here is from genome assembly GCA_963920525.1 of Dichetophora obliterata. NCBI lineage: Eukaryota > Metazoa > Arthropoda > Insecta > Diptera > Sciomyzidae > Dichetophora > Dichetophora obliterata. The sequence continues at coordinate 47,209,714 of OY986437.1, forward strand.
GGCTAATAGCTATGTCGGCTAATAGCTACTCTTATAATGATGATTAATCTTTTATAATTTTACAGCTAAAACTATGAATTGGTATATTTAATATCAAAGTGATATTAGAATGATTTCTTACAGTTGAAAAAAGATTTCTAAACGGTTGGTTGGAAAATTTTTTAATTTTTAAAAATGTACACAAAAATTTAATAAGAAATTAGAAATTAGAAATGAAACATTTTTGTTCAAGCATTTTGCAGCTGAAAATCAAGAAATATTATTACTCCTGTATATTTAAAACAAATTTGGATAAGAAATTAAATATGCTATCTTTATATCGTCGTTGCGCGTGCATTACCGCGTATATTCCAAAAACCATTTAATTTAAATTCTGATCAGTTGATAATCTATCTCTTCAATAGCTTAAAATAAAATCTAAGTATTTTTGATTTTAACGTTTTAACGCCATACGGTCTTACTAGTTTAATATATTGTATTTTCCTTGCTTCAACCATTTCTTCATTATCTTTAGCCAATGCTTTCCATTTTTACTAAAACAAAAAGTTTACGAAACATTTGCTAAACATTTACGAAAAAGAAAAACTACATCTGTGAAACAGTGCAGACGATTTGATCATAATTGTTAATGAATTTATGTAGAAATTGCTTTAATTAATAAAAGTAAAATGTTTCTCTTAGATAATATCATCAAATAATAAGTTTTCGATAAGTTCTAATATTTGGTCACGGTAGACTTTTCTGTGAAAATGCCCATGTGCCATTTTTTCAAAATTGACTTAGCGCATCACCTGCTAAAATAATGTAGCTGAAATCCTTTTAGTAAATTAGTTCTTTATTTAAGCACATGTAAAATTTTGTTTTGATAATGCAAGCTAAAGCGCAGAAAAATATAAAAAACGCACTCCTGTAAAATTCGGTCCTTGGCACTTACTATGATTTTGCGCAATGGGGTCGATATTGTCCTTTCCTTGCCTCAACCTTTTTTTATTATCTTTAGCCAATGTGTTCCATTTTTATTTAAACAAAAAAGTTTACGAAACATTTATAAAATATTTACGAAAAAGAAAAACTACATTTGTGAAACAGTGCAGGCGATTTGATCAAATGATTCTTTTATTTAATATCATAAATTAATACGTTTTTAATAAGTTTTAAGGATTTGTTTTGATGACAAAATAAATTTGGATAAACATTTATAAAACAAGTAAAATATTCAAACAAGTCATAAATAAGTGGAAATCTCTGCTTTACAGCAGTGAGTGGCATTCTTCCACTGACGCGCAATGACTTTTCTCTGCCATGATGCGTTGCTTATGGCAGCATAGAAATCTTTTCCGTATGTGTTTGATTGCTTGTGTTAGGTTTCGGCCAGAGTGAACGCCGATTTAGACAGGCGCAGGCATTTTATTGCGATGAAACGAGATAGAAATAAAGCCAAGCTGACTTTTATCTCGCTTGTTCCTTAGGGTGCCAGCTAAATGTACTGGAGAAAATGAAAATACGAAAATTCAATGAGCTCTTTACTTAGTCTGCGGACAGAGTAAACGCTGAAGCAGTCAGACAGGCAGGCAGGCGCAGGCAGGTACTTGCTCAGTAAATAAGCCGTGCAGAGTGAATGCGAGCAGGTCAGATCAGATCAGTGCGAGAAAGAGTTTATTTATTTTTTTTGCTATAAATAATGCTAAATTAAATGTGAGTTTCTTGTTAAATAATTAATTGTTAGAAAAATTTAAAATATAATAAGTATTCTTGTGTTTACAGTGTTTAATAAAATATATAATCCCCTGAAGAAGAAGGAAAGTAACCTTCGAAACGTTGCGAAAATTAAATATTATTAAAATTTTTTAATTTAATGAATATTTAAAAAAATCAAATTGACCAAAAGAGCCCAAGCACAAAATATATATGCAAATTTTAAACAAAGAATTGGTCGAAGTATACAACTTTTCATTTATTTTTTTTCTTCTATTGCTTACTATTTTGCATCCTCCGCTAATGGCGTTCATGAAAAAATTTTTTCTATATAAAAATAGCACACTCTCTTTAAAAGAGCATCAACTCCAAAAATTTACATTTTCTGGAAGAGCAAAAACACTTTTTTTCTTCAAGGGACTCCATACAAAATAAAGAGACAAGACTATTTTTTATAATTAACGTCTAAGAATATGTATATAAAATTAAGATAGCCGATGTATATAATCACTACGAATAGTCTTACACGAAAAAGTATATATGTAAACATTTTGAGTTGTTGCTCTTTTGAAGAGGGTGTGCGAATTGTTGTGCCACGCTTATGCAAAAATAAATGCATACCAACAACACAACTCTCTATTGAAGTTATTGTTGTGGTTTCGTCTAGCACTTTGTTGTTGTTTGTTCACTTTTATTGTTGTGCTGTTTTCTGAAGATAATAAAAGCCAATAACACGAAGCAGTCGAAGTTTACAAATTGTTCAATACACTTGCTCATGCGCAACAAAAGCACCCCCCAACAAAATGTACTCAATGATGCTAATTTCCTCGGTTCTTGTACGCAGATGCAAAATAATTTGTTTTTTTTTTTTTAATCAAAGGATAATATCAACATAGACGAGAGCTGTACCAAAAACCAAACATGAAAGAATAAGTTGAGACTTTTCTTTGTTCTTATTTTGAGTGAAATCTGTTTTGTGTGGAGAAAATCTTTCTCCTAGTTCACACTCGTCAAGACTTGACGGTCAAGTCATACCTTTATGGATGAAAGACGTGGACATCAACGTGAGAGAGTAGGAAGTTCAAAAGGGAATGACCAAGAGTTGACGTCAAGTGTAGACGAGTGCAAACCAGGAGTTAATTTAAAGCACATACAACCTTGAGCAGTTTTGAGAAATATTGTGGCATACGTTGTCTTTTAAGTTTAGTTTTCAAGTTGAAATCTATCAATTTCGCGTGCACAACTTACCACCAACAACAACACAATCTTGATCGACGTTAACCATATTTGTCAATACCCACAAAAAACAACCCTCACACTCACATAAACATGTGCACGGTCGCTGCTGTTGATGTTTGTTTCGTTCAACGATTTGTTCTTGTTGAATGTTTTTGTTGTAATTGGTTTTGTATTCTAAAGACAATAAAAAAACGCATTTTCCTTGAAAAATTACAAAAAACAACACAAAAAGAACAAATTCAGTTGCGGGAAACCTGCGCCAGCCTGGTTTCTCGCACAACCTGATCTGATCTGATCTGACCTGCCTGCTTCCACTCTGCACACTTTGAGCAGGTTTATATGAAATCGTAGGAAGCGAGTTTTCTCGCAATGGAACAAGTAAGCAAACCTGCCTGCCTGCCTGCCTGCTTCAGCGTTTTCTCTGTCCGCAAACTAAGAGTGTGAGGTTGTGTCCCAAACCAATTGGGTTAAAATTTCAGAGAGATCGGAATAGGATTTACTGTGCCTTGTTGAGCTTTATTTTGACTAGTTTATTTTTTTTCTTAATATTTTAGAAATAAATCGTAAAAATCCAAATATGAAAGTATTCCAATTAAATCTAGTGAATATTTCTTCTTAATCTAAAGCAAATATACACAAAAAATTGAGCGTTTACGTTAAAGAACCTAGCCGTTATGCAATTTTTAGAAAAATTTTTCGAAAATATTAAGTTTGGGTATTTTTACAAACAAATTCCTAAAAAACCAAAAATTAAAAATTTAAAAAAAAATATCACCGTTAGTTATGGCACAATTTTGAGCTATTTTGCACGAAAAATAAAAAAAAACCAAAATTCTGAAGCGAAGGTGTCATATGTTCAAACTTGAGTTTTTTTAAAAAAAAATATTAAGACATTTTGAGTAATAAACTTATGTTTTTCCATTTTTTATGCATTTATTTTGTGTTCGATCGGCCAGAAATGGGCACTTTGAAGCATTTAAAAAAAGTCAATTTCAAATATCTGTAACTATCGCTTCAGAATTTTATTTTTTTATAGTATAAAGCTTTGCCATAAGTAGCCGTGATATTTTTTTAAAATTTTTCATTTTTGTATTTTTGGTATTTTTTTTTGTAAAAATAACCAAACTTGATATTTTCGAAAAATTTAACATTTTACTAAAAACTGCATAACAGCTAGGTTCTTTAACGTAACCACTTAATTTTTTGTTATTTTTCATAGTTTACGAAAAAATATCCACTTGATTTAATTGGAATATCTTCGAGTTTGAATTTTTGTAGAGTTTTTTTTAAATATCAGGAAAAAAAAGGAAACTTCTCAAAATAAAGCTCAACTATTCACAGTAAAGCCTATTCCGATCGCTCTGAAATTTTTACCCGTTTGATTTGGGGCACAATCGCACACTTTAAGTAAAGAGCCCATTGAATTTAAAAAAAAGTTTTGAGCGGACACTCTATTGTTCAAACAGTCTGCCTGCGCCTGTCTGAATCGGATTCGGAGTTCACTGTAGCTGCAACCTTGGGGCGCTTAATAGTGGCGACTTGTTGCTTTGCCGTGCCGAGCTCAAAATGAGTCCAGCTAAAAGCAGCTGGTAGTGCGTATAGTGCCCGCTTACCGTCACTGACTTGTTGCAGCTGGTTTAGTATTTTGGCTTTGTTTGTAAATATATTACTTTTTGTTGTTGTTTATTTATGCAATCAAAGCATTAAAAAAGTCACAGGATTTCGTGTGTGCTTTTTGCTTTCCTCAAACCATCGGACAACAAGTAAAGATACGAAAATGCAAAAAAACGATGCTGAAACGCACTTTTAGTCACTGTTAGTCACTTTAAGTAACGTACTATTCCAGCTTGTTTCGACTTTTTTGTAATTGTTTTCTACTGTTTTTAGAATTTAATTTAGAATTTAAGATTTTTTGTATACATGTGTTATTAAATATTTGTTTGGCTTCATTGACCAAAATATTATTATTTTGACATTTTGTGAACACATGTTACTGATTGATGTAAAATGATTGACGGTGTAATAAGAGCCGCACAGCTGTCACACTTAGCAACAAAGAAGCAACTGAACAGCTGTCACACTTAAGGTAGAATTATAATAGACGTAATGTAATGTAACGAAATGTTGTCAACTGTCATCGGGGCGGGACGTAATGTAAGAAAACGTTGTAGCAATTATAATAGGCAGTAGCCAGGCAGTTGTTTGTCGTAAACAATTGCACGTTCCCGTACAAGTTCAATTAAAACTTCCACATCCAAAGCTGTGGATATATAGAACTATCACATTAATAACGAAAACGCAACAAAAAGCGTAGTTCAACAATATAAAATAGCGCAATAATCGAATCTAACCTCAATGTTTAGTTGTTCTTTGAACAGACGTAATGTAAAGTAATGTAGAAATTGAAATAGAACGGATCTTTACGTCCCGTTACATTACGTTACGTTTATTATAATCACTTGTATAAGAAAGTATTGTTTGAAACAATAAGTGAAAGAACACACTGCTCAATTGACATTAGACCACATTACGTTACGTCTATTATAACTGGGCCTTTAGCAACAAAGAAGCAACTGAACGCAATTTCCTTTTCTTGTGTGCTTCTGTCTTTTCATGTTGCTCTTCTTTGTTGCTAGCGTGTGCTGCAATTCAAGGAAATACGGGATATTCGCTTCTCATTGTTTTCTATACAATCGATCTTCCCGATCTGGCAGCTCAAGTGTGCTGAAATTTAGTTTTTTTTATGTATATATAATATTTTTTAAGTAAGAAAGCTTGTTTTAGTAGAGAGCAGAAAAACGTTTGTTTTTTGTCCTTTTTTCTGCGCTTAGATACAAAAAAATACAAAACGGCGTTCTCATTATCGTGTGCTCATTATATACCACAGGTGAAGCTAGGGGAGGAAAGGGGCAGTGGCCCCCCTTAATTTAAGAAAAATTATTTTTTAGTGTTAAAGTTAGAAATCCAAAACAGTCTTATAATGAAAATAGTATTGAAGCTTTTAATACTTATAATCGCTTAATTAATTTTTTTTTTACATTTTTTTCTGACATTTATTATTTGGTAAAATAGTTTATGAAAAGCCTTAATTGAAATTGAGTGGTAACTCTGACATATATGTATATTGCAATCAGAGCTGCACAATTCGTTATTCGATTTTTCACCAACACTAACGTTCGTTGTCATAACTAACGAAACCAAATCAGCTGTTTAAAATGACATTTCTGATTGGATTTATTTCTGCATTTCTTTAATTTATATTTTTTTATAGATGGAAATATAAGCAAGTTTTTTGGTAGTAAGTTTATATTAAGTTAATGCAAATTATTTTTTGCAGTTTATTTTCTAATCAATTTGCCTTACAGTAAAGAAAATAAAATTGAGTGAGAATGAGAGCAGAATAGAAGAGGATGATGAGTTGCTTGCATCCACTTGCGAGCTTTTAATTGCAAAAAGAATCTATCTACGTCTGCTTCTTCTAGCACATGCAATAGTGACAGTTTCTATGAACACGATTTGGGCAAGTGGATTGACCGGTGTGCACTTATAAGTACATCTCAGAAATTGCAAATGCTCAAATACCCCTGGGTTCTTCCTCAAATGTACGATTTGAAGGAGGACGCGATTGGACCCAAACTGAAGTTTTTCACAATTTTCTGCAAACTTATGTGCCGTCGTAAATATACTCAAAAAAATTAAGAGGTGTACTTTGCTTGTACTGTTTCCTCTTTCGACCTTAAAACATTCAAGCCGTTTCAGGTTCACTCGGTATAAAGCCTTTCACAAAATATAAAAATGTGCATTAGTATTGTAGAAGCTAAATCAGTGGCACATAGAATCAGCAGAAGCAACTCACGTGTTCATTACCGAACTGCTTATTGATGTAATGATGCTGTCTTATCACAAGAAATTACTGGAACAAAGTGGAAAGGTTTTGTATTTGATTATTTCGGTTATAGTTTGTTGTGGAAAAGACCAATCCTCCAATTATCCTGTTTGGTAAATACTGCTTCACGCAAAAATTAAAATCAGCTTGCAATCCATCCAGCAGCATTACCTTCCGAATATTGGAAGGTATCGCTGGTCATATCATATTTCGACTTATTAAAACATCCCTACAACGGCGTTTTTATTCCTTTAAAGCGTTCACAGAAATTCGATGCAAGAGAAAAAAGAGAAGCTGAATGATGATTTTTTAAATTGCTTTGCTGAAGATTCGCGCCGATGAATACTTTGATTTCCGCTTTTGTTAAATCAAGTTTAATTAAATTTCGTTTCCAATTAAATTTATTATTTTCTCAATAAAGCCAATATTTCAAAAAAATAAATTTTATTTATAAGCTATATGAAACAAAGAAAGGCCCCCCTCAGTAACATCCTGGCTTCGCCCTTGTTATACACATTTGCTTTTGCATACAAAAAAAAAAACAAAGCAAAGGGTCAGCAAGCTCGCAACAGAAAAACATGTACGTTATTATTGTTGTTTTTTTTGTTTGAATAAACTTTGATTGCTTTTTTGCAGCAACAAATAATAAAATTTAGAGGAAAACAAAAGCTTACTTTTTTCATCCACTTACTTTTGATCCCAAGAAAAAATGAAGAGAAGGCGCAACAGCAAAAAAAAAATATATATATATGTATTTTATTGGAATTTTCCTTGTTACTTTTTCTTTTTTAATGTTATTTGATGAAAATAATAAGTAAGCATCGTGTAAAATAAAACTAAACACATGTTAACCGTGTGAGCGAACGAGAAAACAACAATCGGCACGCTGAATACCAGCGCACAAGTCGCTTTAAGCTGCTTGTTCGGCTAGCACTATACGAGCGAGAAAGCAACAATCGGCATGCTGAATAGCAGCGCACAAGTTGCTTTAAGCTGCTTGTTCGGCTAGCACTATACGCACTTTGAGCTTATTACATATGATTGCATGTGCAGCGTTTTTCAGCTTTCCCTCTCGGTTCGGCTCGGCAAAGCAACAAGTCGCCACTATAAACGGGCCCTTAGGATGCCGCTTACTGCTTAAGAATGATAATCTCACCAGGAGAAGATCATTGCATAATGTCGTAATCGAAACGATATGCAAAAGAGTTACTTTTTCCTGCAGGTATTTAATAAGTCGCTGTCACTTTGCAAAACATAAGATAAAATTTAATAATAAATTAAAAAATATATGAGTCCATTTCTGCTCTCTTTGATTTATCAAAGGTTACCTCGAGAGTATTTTTTCATCTTACAATTTTTTAATTTGGTTGGCTTTGATACTTGAAAATGGTTCTTAAATTTTTATTGAATTAGTTGGAAAAACTACTTAACATTATTAAAACGACTAGAAGGTGGTGACATACATATATCTACCTTAAAAAAGGGAACGTTTTAAATATTTATTCATAAATTTCATATTCTGTGCATTCTTACATTCAAACATATTAAAATGTTTACTCTAAAGTTTTAAAAATCTAAAATGTATGATGCACGATAACAGATGAGTTTACAAGATAATATTTAACCACTTAGAATTGAAATATGGTAAACTAATAAATTTTTTAAAATATCTATGCGTTTGCTCGAGAAATTTATATCCGAACGTGACTGAATTGCTAAGATATGGTTAAAGCTTTTTCCGCGTCATTGCTCATGAAAGTTAAATTAACGCCACATTTCAAATCAAATAAACAATCACATGCTCCTATTTTGATAGGATCATTTTAGGTGCAGAAACTCGTAACAAAACCAAACATAAGAGAACACGAAACTCAACTTCATTAAAAATAAAGTTATCCCTATCTGTTTGGCACAATGCGCGATACACTCCATTAAAGTAGCACCTGTGTCAGTTATTCGTATTGACGACTCAGCTTGCCTCAAAGTATGCAATGTCAATACTGAAAATGCTACCACTTCCGTTGCTGGTCATTCATTTTGAGTTATTGTCGGCAACTTGTTATTTCCATTTTATTCTCATCGAAAAGCGTTGGAACGAAAGCCCGTGCATAATGTCTGCCATAAAGTGTGGGAGTATGTGTCTAGAAAAAAGATTTGTGTACATTACAGACACACACCAGTAACTCTACATCCTCTCTCTCTGCCTCAAGCGTGCCACAAAGGTCATCATTTGTATTTGTTGTGCCATTGTGTGGTTGTGTATATTTGCGTTAATAGTGTGTTGACTTCCCCAGTTTTGTTTCGCGTAGATATTTTTTATGTGTTGCTTGCGTGTTCATGTGTTATGAGCACCATGCTGGTATTTGTACGGTTTGGTGTTGTTGATTTTTTTTTTATTTTTGTAATGCTAAGCCATTACCTGTAGACATGTGCAACTGGACATTTGTCACAAGGTCTCTCCTTGGTTTTCGGTGGCCAACATTTTAAGTTGAAAAGAATGTTTTGTCAACAAAAACTTTTGCAAGTCAAAAAAAGAAAGACATGTTATCTTATTAAATAAGCATGATTTGTTATGTGTTATTTGCCTAAGCAGAACTTTTTATAGTTTTCTATTGCTTTGAAATATTCGTAACTATAAAAATAGTCGAACAAGCTTCTTTTTATAAATAAATAAGCAGAAAAAAGGTCTGTGATAAAATTGAAATAATTTGATTACGTCACGTTGCATGGGAAGTTAGCGAATATATGTTGTCGAATGTGAATGCGATGTTGCCGAATTTCAAACTTAGGAAACTACCCTGCAAACCAAAGATTCCGAATTTGTCTGAAATCCGATTAGTTCGTAACTATTTCGAGAATTCTTAACGAATTCGTAGCTATTTCGTAACACTAATTTCGGAACATTTCCAAATAATTCTAAAGAGTTCCGAATTCAATTTTCAAATTTAAATTGTGAAGTGTTTTAAATATTTCGAGTTGAAAAAAATTGGTAGGCCATGAGCCTAGCGGCATTTTAAATAATTTTCCATTTGTAAAATAAATTTAATTTTAAACAACTTTTTCTTTAAAACAGATGATACAAGATATGGTTCAAATTTTAATTTTTACAGATGCAAATACAAACGACATGTCAGATTCACATTTACATATGTTCCATAATAGTAGTTGCAAAGGCTCTGTAATTTTTGGCATGTTATTTGTACGAAACATATAGTCTGGGGCATCTTAAGCCCTAACTAAACTTTGATTCGAAATTGTTATTTAATTTTGTATTACATACGGTACAAAAATCGTTAAGAAATCGTTACGACAATTCGTTACGAATTCGTGTCAACCCCTCCATACGATTGTCGTTACGAAGTCGGAACGAATTCGGATGCCGAACTCGGAATAATTTCTAAAAATTCGTAACGAATTCGTTACGAATTCGGAAACTTTGGTTTGCTGGGTAATTATAGATGATAGTTTATGTGCAAAATATCAGAGAAAGACTTTTTATTGTAATTTTGGTTAAATATGCAATTAGCATTTTATTTGCATAGCGTGTCTGAAAGGACTTTGAATGCAACGTTAGAATTGGAGACAGATCAAAGTACAAATCAGGATACATTAAATGTCAAAAATATCGTTAGGCGCTTTATTTTTAAATGCGCCCATTTCATGAGTTTTTGAATTACATGATATTACAAAATAAATAAAAATTTACCTTTTTTAACGATATATAAAAGATATTGTACTCCAGTAAAAATTCAACATTATTGCAAATTTTGATTTCCAAAAAAAAAAAACCATCAAAATAACGAAATGCGGTAAAAAAAGGCAAACAAGTGTAAACAATTATGTAACTCTCTCAAAAATCATGAGAATTTCAAATGGTTGGTTGCCTTGAATTAAACATTTACAATGATATATGTCTTTTGGGACATTCCACGAGAAATGGAAAAAGGAGTTATTTTCTTAAATTGATATGATTATAACCAATTTATTCTTAACGCAATGCATTAAAGTAAAATTTACATGATCTGTAAAAATTATTTAGAAAAAAACAAGATTAAGTATTTTTTTCACTAGGACAAGTTGTTGTTTATTGTGAACGAGCCGTGCGAATTTTTCCCACAGGTCCCACGATGTCCCACCAGTCCCACGATGTCCCACCAGTCACAATTTCTACGTTCTATGTTTTCTTGTTGAAACTAAACTTGGGGATTATTTTTAATTTCTGTTGAAGTCTATCTAATAATTTCATAACATAGTAAAAGACATCTGGCTATGTACAGCGTGAATCAAAATAACTGTCGCACTTGTTTTATGCCATAAATAAAAAGCACTGCGTAAGCTTTATAAAACAAAAATTTTGATTTTTTATTTTAAGCATGCTTTATAACTCTCCATCATTAGATTCGTATCTTTAACCATTAATTCTTTTTAAAAATTTAAAACAATTTGTGAAAGACGAGCATGCGGCACGCATCTGGTTTTCAGGTATATCAACTGATATTTTCATTAATCGTCGCTTATGTCTATCTACCGTCATGTGTTTATGTTCATTTATTTGCTCAGCACTATACCACAAATAGAAAAGTCTAGGGGGCTTAGGTCAGGGGATGACGGAGGGCATTCGACAACAGAAAAAAAACATGGCAAAGCTGCTCTGCACCAGCTTTGAACGATTTTTGCCTTGTGTGCTGGAAAAGAATCTTGCTGAAAACCAAAGTGACCCTCTCCGTAAAATTGCTTGGCATGCGGCATAAGATAGTTCTTTAAAATATGTTCTAAGTAATATTCCGAAACAGTGGAACGCCTTTTTGGACAAGAAGAAGGGGCAATTTGCCTTTTTCAGAGAAAGCGCCCCAAATCATGATTGACAAAGCATTTTGAAATACTTCAATGGTTTTTTTTTCTTTAGAAATTTCTGCCATGCAAGCTACGTACACTCTATCATTTTCCGAGTTGTGGCTTGCTTGCAAAAATAAGAGTTTTTCGTCGGAAAATATGATACTGCAACCTGCGTGCCGGCGAAGGATCTCTGCACTTATTTCCTTTCGCAATAATATTATTATTATTATTGACAAAACTTTTGAAACGGTTCATGCATTAAGTGTACAATTAATGCCAGAGTCGTAAAAAAACAACATATGTTTTCCAGTGTTGCTTCTTTTTGTGCAATTGGTATTAGTATAGGTGCGACAGTTACTTTGATTCACGCTGTATAGTATTTGGGCTCAAATCTCGATTGACAGTGCAGAAGGCGGAGGTGAGATATTTTTGACTGTCCCACCAGTCACACTACTTTAACCAATGAAATATCAAAAAATATTTATATGAGTTATTTTTTTTGGTAAAACTTTTATACGTCGGTTCATAATCTGTTGTAAAATATCTATTTGATAATTATATTACCCCAAAATACAAAGTAACAGGTCTAAAAATTAGGGATTTTGGAGTAAACTGTCCCACCAGTCACTATGGATCGCCCCTTTTTTATTTGCATTTGACAAAATGGCAAAGTTACAATTCAAAGCATAAACAATTTCCAAATTTGGATATAATTTCCTTATATCCAAATTAAAAATTTGGATTTAAAAATCAATTTCTCAATTTTCAATAATTTTTTTTCACATATCTATTGTGCTCTCAATTAACTTGTCAATATAATGTCAGCGATTGTTGGGGATAAAGCCGTACCCATGTCAAAAATCTGGTTATAAACTTTGTTTTCATATTTGAAATAATTATTTTGATTGAGCAAAAGTCCAACCATTTTAACGATGAATTTTTAGGTATTTTTGTAAGATTTTCAATTATAGTCCGCATTTCCATTATAGTCCTTATAGCTAAGTACATATATGGGTATGTTCGTAAAAATACTACGTCCACAGATACAAGTATTTCTCGTTCGTCCAAAATGAGGTCTTGCAGTCTCTCCTTTAGTTGATTAGAGTTATTTATGTTGTATGTGCTAGATATTAAATTATGAAGTATTTTCCCGATATGCTTTGATAATCTGTTGCATGGCACATTTGTCAAAGATGAAAAAGTTCTTAGCGGTAATCCTAGTTTATGAGTTTTTGTTAGTCCATAAAATCGTAGAGTTTAAGATGCTGGATAGAACAATTTTATTTTTTACCATAAATCAATGTGAGTTTTCGTTTACAGTTCGTTAACAATATGTTGTTACGTTTTTATAGTTTTGATGTTGAATCGATTCTCAGCGCCTTGTATGTATTTCTGTCTTTAAGGAATTTTCCTATCTTGGTTTTTTTTAGTCATTTTTATACATTATAACCGTCTTATTTCTTTTCTCTGGTTCCTGAGTTTTCGTAAAAATGGTTCTGTTTGCTTGAGTATTTTGAGTATCAGCTTTTGATGTGATGTATTTCTTATTTTATGATGCTGATTAGAAAACGTTGATCTTCATCACCAATCGTTTGTATACTTTGTTCCACGTTCGCTATAATATTGGTTATGGTTATGGTAATGGTCAGTGGCGTAGTCAACAATGTTGACTTTTTGTTCTGTTTTGGTTTTTAAAATATCACTTTAACAGCACTATTTTAAGTGTTAAAGATGGAAACGATCGAAAGAATGGTCTAAAGATATCAGCAAACCAAATGGACGCGTTACGTTACAAAAACAGTATGTGGTAAACAGTTAACAGTAACAGTAGTTTTTGTCTGCATTAATAGAAACGAAAAAAATCTTCGAAGTTTGCACGAGTATTTTTATTAACACTATTTTAATAATCTCTGGAATAATGTTGCTAATGTTCATAAGTGTTAAATACGTTATGTTACAGATTTTTCCTTTCAAAGAAGTAAACATTTTAATGTTTTTTTATTGAACTATAAAAAGTATACTACCCCAACAACACTCAGTTCGTACGCATGAATATTTTTTAGTATAAACACTTTTTACTTTCATTTATATTAAGAAATCAATGTTTTTGATACAACAAATTTTGTTTTATTCTTAAAGCATGAAATTTCATTTCTCAGGCTGTGTTCATAGTGTACGCTTTGGCTGAAGCTGATTCGTAAGGCAGCTTCGTTTGTCTGTTTTCGATCATAGTGAACACTTATTCTACGTTTCACAAAGTAGCTTATTTGCGTTAATGGTGCTTTCTGCTTGTTTGAGCAAGCGAGATGGAGATATAAGCGCTGAAAACCATTTAAAAAGTAGCTTTATGCTGGGAGTCAGCTTGCACTATAAACACTGAGCTTTTCCATTTGTTTATACACAAAACACTTTTCAACAAAATCTCTCAGCTCTGAAAAAAAGTATGCACGCGGCCTTAAAAATTAAATTTAAAGCTTTAAGAATACTAAAAACTTTATTGTATGAAAAACATCGATTTCTTAATATAAATAAAAGTCGAAAGTGTTGATATTAAAAAATATTCAGGCGTACGAACTGAGTGTTGTTGGGGTAGTAAAGTGCAATTCAGGACAGAAAAAACTCGAAAATTAAAAAAATAGAATTTGTTTTACACGACTTGATGTATTTGTTATATGTAGGTATTTATAAAATTCCAACTTTCGTTCAAATTATTCAACTTTTTTCACCATTTTTCAACTTTTTTGCCATTCATCATTTTTGCTGTCATTTTTTTTATATATAAATTGAGATCAGCCTTCAGTACTTTTACAATATAAAATATGAACATTTTTTTCTCAACTATAGAGGTTTAAAAGAAATTTCTGTAACATATAATTTTTCAGCCGCGGTAGATCTTTTGGTGAAAATGGCCTAATACTGTTTTTGCTTAAAATTTTTTATTGTTATAATAATTCTTTTAAGTTGCATCGAGTATATTGAACTTTTGCACTTTTAACAACATCAATTCGATATCTGAAAATATGTATAAAAAAAATATTTTGTGATATTCATTTATAAATTAATATTTATGTTTTATTGCTTTCAGAGATGCAAACTTTTCGATAACTTTATCGAAATCAATGTTCTCAACCTCTTCGGCTTCAATAGATATGATTGAGAGGTCTGAAAGTCTTAGCTACACCATTGTAAGCCTTAAATAATTTTTTTATTAATATTAGTTCGAAAAAGCTTTTCTCGCATGAACCCACCGATGAGCAAATCTTTAAAAATAATTTTAAGCCAAGTGTTAGATTCGGCAACGCCTCTTAAAATATCCGTTCATAAATAAAATTTTAAAATATATTGAGGTCTAGTGTCCCAGTAGCGGATGGAATATATTCCGAATATATGAAGCATCAATTAACTTGTAATGATCACTACTTCCGACTATATTACCTTACTATGCATAAAAGGCCTTACATTTAACATTGAATGAGACAGGAGGTAAGTGATCGCCTCCCTTCAGCATTACCTAGAAGTTATGGAGTAACATACTACTGGTATTAAGTTATAAAAATCACTGCATTACTTTTACTTGTATGCTACATTACAGGTAATGAGGTATGAGTTAATTACTTCTGCTATATGCAGACGCATTACTTTTTGAAAAAAGTAATGCTTCCTTACCTGGTAATTTATTCTGTATTAGTTCTATGGTAGCCACTGGCAAATCCGCTGCTGGGGTGTATGTATTTTTAAAATCTGAAGCTTTAAATTGCCTTCTTAGCCTTGGTATTTCAATCGTTAACTCTTCTTCATTGACCTCATCATGGGCAGTGAACAATCTTTGTATTAAGATCTGCAGCTAATTTTCAGAAGCAGATAGCAATAAAAAAAAATAAGTTTATTTTGTTCTGCTCTGAAGTTACCGAAGTAAACCCGTCCAGGCGCTCTCTGATTTACGATTTATATTGCATACTTTACGGACCACTTTCAAAAAACCATTACATACTTTTAGTTCCTATTTAGTTGCATAAAAGCTTTAGCTTTATATTATATGAAAAAATTGTGACTTCAATATTGGTCATTCCATGTCAAATCGGACGCTTTTCGAAACTCACATTTCTGTAAAAATTTGGTACTTTGCAAGTGAATAGTACTTTAAGAAAGAAAAATATTTGCATATTTTTTTTTAATTTTCAATTATTTTGCAGTTATACACAGTAAAAAATTATAAAGAAAAACAAAAATTGTCATTCGGACATGTACGCAAACAACTATATCTTCTAAGCCGTTAGTCCCACAAGGAAATGTTTAAGTCATATTTTAAAGATCTTGAATTGGTCTTTATTGTGGTGTTCTTTTTTTACAAATCCTTTCTTAAAAAATTTTAAATTTTTTTACCACTAAAAATTTCATTCACATTTTTCATAGTCAGCACCACTATTTTTTTGGCACTTTGAAAATATTATCGCATTGAGGCATTCATTCTAAATGCATTCTCAAAATTTGATGTTGGAGAATCAATGTTTACTATTTCTAACGAAATTTTCAAAAACTGACGACACAATTTTTAAGTACAAAATACTTTAATTTTTAATTAAAAATGGAATTTTTAGTATTTTTTGCGAAGCTAGGTTCATATCGTCGCTGCGCCAACAAAAACAGATATAAGTATTTCAGTAAATTTTCAGGAGAGCAAAAAAACTAATTTTTTTCAGAGCATTTCTAGTAATGCGAGCAATAACTGTTTTTGATCACTTCTAAATTAAAAAAATATAAAAAAATATAAAAAACTGTAAATGTAGAAATGTGTGCAAAAGATAGTGTGAATAAAATATGCAATAATAAAATTTGCAAAAATCACATAACTGTTTTTTCAGGCGCAGCTACGATATGTAAAATCAGACACATTGAAAAATTTTATTAATTCGTTAAAATATACCATTCCTCGGCAGACACTCTATTTTTTAAATGTGCTAAGAGTTTTTTAGTTGTAGTTCTATGATGTTTACCTATATTAATACTAAATTATGTAAAATTGTTTTAACATTTTATTTATAATGTTTTTTTTGTTCTTGAAAACTTGAACAATGGTTGAAAAAGTTGATGTGGATGTAGTGCGCAAAAGTTACGATGCAATTTCGCAATGCTTAAATCACGGCACAGTAGCAGTTCATTTATTCTAGCGTGGCTTAACTAATTTCCTCCTGAAAAAATTGCGAGAAGTAAACAAAATATTTTACTTCTAAGATGGAGCAGTCGCTCAATATAAAAAAAAATTTTTATATCTATGCAAGCACAAAGTCGATTTCAATATCCCCGCAGAATGGCACTTTTTCTCAACATTGCACGGCAAAGGGCCACGTGATGGTTTGGCAGGTACAGTAAAAAGACTTGCGGCAAAGGCTAGTCTGCAAATATTAATAGACAAATACTCCTGTAGTATTTTATAATTGGGTTTCAAACAACATGACAAGTATTGAATCGGAATATTTTTCATCAAAGCAGTACAACTCTGAAAAACAATCTCTTAAAAACCGATTCCAAAAAGCAATAATGATACGCGGGACTTTGACCCACCATTTCTTTATACCACGGGGCAAAGGGAAAATTGATATGCGCATTACATCCACATCATCTTTTTCAACTATTTAAGTTTACAAGAAAAAAAAAAATTATAAATAAAATGTTAAAGCAATTTTACATAATTTAGTATTCACATAGGGACACATCATGAAATTACAACCAAGAATTATTTTAGCAAATTTTAAAAATAGAGTGTTTGCAGAGGAATAGTATATTTTAACGAATTGATAAAATTTTTCAATGTGACAGATTTTACATATCGTCGCTGCGCCAACAAAAACAGTTATGTGATTTTTGTAAATTATTTTATAGCATATTTTGTTTACACCATCTATTACCCACATTTCTGCATTTGCAGTTTTTTTAATCTCTTATGATTTAGAAGTGATAAAAAACAGTTATTGCTCGCAGTACTAG
Source organism: Dichetophora obliterata (assembly GCA_963920525.1). NCBI lineage: Eukaryota > Metazoa > Arthropoda > Insecta > Diptera > Sciomyzidae > Dichetophora > Dichetophora obliterata. Next base: position 47,227,355 of record OY986437.1, read on the forward strand.
AAATGCTCTGAAAAAAAACTAGTGTTTTGCTCTCCTGAAAAGTTACTGAAATACTTATATCTGTTTTTGTTGGCGCAGCGACGATATGTACCTAGATCAGCAAAAAATACTAAAAATTCCATTTTTAATTAAAAATGAAAGTATTTTGTACTTAAAAATTGTGTAGTCAGTTTTTGAAAATTTCGTTAAAAATAGTAAACATTGATTCTCCAACATCAAATTTTGAGAATGCATTAAGAATGAAAGCCTCAAACGATAATATTTTCAAAGTGCCAAAAAATAGTAGTGCTGACTATGCAAAATGAGAATGAAATTTTTAGTGGTCAAAAAATTTAAAATTTTGTATGAAATTGTTTGTAAAAAAGGACACCACAATAAAGACTAATTCAAAATCTTTAAAATATGTCTTTAACATTTTCTTGTAGGACTAACGGCTTAGAAGATATAGTTGTTTGTGTACATGTCCGAATAACAAAGGTTAGTGCTATGCCTTAACCTCGGCAAGCATTTCCAGCCCTTAGTTGTTCCTGTCCTTTAATTCCACATTTTCCACAATTAAGATGTTAATTTTTAGTTTTTCCATTATTCTTAAATTTAGGAAAGAACAAAGAAAGTGAAAAGAACTATGCCCGAGCCAGGTTTCGAACCAGGGACCTCTGGGTTAATAGTCTAGCGCACTCTCCACTAGACTACAAAGGAAGATATGATGTATGAATGTGATTTGTAATTAATCGTCATAATGATTACACCCCTTACCAAACAATATACACATATTTAAAATATGTTTTAATGGATATAAACACATTGTAAAGAATGCTTGGTTATGGTTATGGTTATGGTTATGGTTATGGTTATGGTTATGGTTATGGTTATGGTTATGGTTATGGTTATGGTTATGGTTATGGTTATGGTTATGGTTATGGTTATGGTTATGGTTATGGTTATGGTTATGGTTATGGTTATGGTTATGGTTATGGTTATGGTTATGGTTATGGTTATGGTTATGGTTATGGTTATGGTTATGGTTATGGTTATGGTTATGGTTATGGTTATGGTTATGGTTATGGTTATGGTTATGGTTATGGTTATGGTTATGGTTATGGTTATGGTTATGGTTATGGTTATGGTTATGGTTATGGTTATGGTTATGGTTATGGTTATGGTTATGGTTATGGTTATGGTTATGGTTATGGTTATGGTTATGGTTATGGTTATGGTTATGGTTATGGTTATGGTTATGGTTATGGTTATGGTTATGGTTATGGTTATGGTAATGGTAATGGTTATGGTTATGGTTATGGTTATGGTTATGGTTATGGTTATGGTTATGGTTATGGTTATGGTTATGGTTATGGTTATGGTTATGGTTATGGTTATGGTTATGGTTATGGTTATGGTTATGGTTATGGTTATGGTTATGGTTATGGTTATGGTTATGGTTATGGTTATGGTTATGGTTATGGTTATGGTTATGGTTATGGTTATGGTTATGGTTATGGTTATGGTTATGGTTATGGTTATGGTTATGGTTATGGTTATGGTTATGGTTATGGTTATGGTTATGGTTATGGTTATGGTTATGGTTATGGTTATGGTTATGGTTATGGTTATGGTTATGGTTATGGTTATGGTTATGGTTATGGTTATGGTTATGGTTATGGTTATGGTTATGGTTATGGTTATGGTTATGGTTATGGTTATGGTTATGGTTATGGTTATGGTTATGGTTATGGTTATGGTTATGGTTATGGTTATGGTTATGGTTATGGTTATGGTTATGGTTATGGTTATGGTTATGGTTATGGTTATGGTTATGGTTATGGTTATGGTTATGGTTATGGTTATGGTTATGGTTATGGTTATGGTTATGGTTATGGTTATGGTTATGGTTATGGTTATGGTTATGGTTATGGTTATGGTTATGGTTATGGTTATGGTTATGGTTATGGTTATGGTTATGGTTATGGTTATGGTTATGGTTATGGTTATGGTTATGGTTATGGTTATGGTTATGGTTATGGTTATGGTTATGGTTATGGTTATGGTTATGGTTATGGTTATGGTTATGGTTATGGTTATGGTTATGGTTATGGTTATGGTTATGGTTATGGTTATGGTTATGGTTATGGTTATGGTTATGGTTATGGTTATGGTTATGGTTATGGTTATGGTTATGGTTATGGTTATGGTTATGGTTATGGTTATGGTTATGGTTATGGTTATGGTTATGGTTATGGTTATGGTTATGGTTATGGTTATGGTTATGGTTATGGTTATGGTTATGGTTATGGTTATGGTTATGGTTATGGTTATGGTTATGGTTATGGTTATGGTTATGGTTATGGTTATGGTTATGGTTATGGTTATGGTTATGGTTATGGTTATGGTTATGGTTATGGTTATGGTTATGGTTATGGTTATGGTTATGGTTATGGTTATGGTTATGGTTATGGTTATGGTTATGGTTATGGTTATGGTTATGGTTATGGTTATGGTTATGGTTATGGTTATGGTTATGGTTATGGTTATGGTTATGGTTATGGTTATGGTTATGGTTATGGTTATGGTTATGGTTATGGTTATGGTTATGGTTATGGTTATGGTTATGGTTATGGTTATGGTTATGGTTATGGTTATGGTTATGGTTATGGTTATGGTTATGGTTATGGTTATGGTTATGGTTATGGTTATGGTTATGGTTATGGTTATGGTTATGGTTATGGTTATGGTTATGGTTATGGTTATGGTTATGGTTATGGTTATGGTTATGGTTATGGTTATGGTTATGGTTATGGTTATGGTTATGGGTATGGGTATGGGTATGGTTATGGTTATGGTTATGGTTATGGTTATGGTTATGGTTATGGTTATGGTTATGGTTATGGTTATCATTATCGTTATCGTTATAGTTATCGTTATCGTTATCGTTATCGTTATCGTTTTCGTTATGGTTATGATTATGATTATGGTTATGGTTATGGTTATTGTTATGGTTATGGTTATGGTTAAACCTCCCATAAAGTTTTACAAAAGTTAGGATATAATGATGTAATAAATTCGAGGCCAAACCTCATAAATATTGACGGAAGAACTGAAAACATGGCTCAGAAAAGGCTCGAAGGCTTCTAAAACTTAATTTTACTTATTTTGCTTTGGCCACATTTCGATAAATACTATTCTTTATTTATTAATATTTGTACATTTATGATAAGCACAAACACATGAATGTAATGTCTTTTATAGCGGTTAATATTAATTAAAATTTATGACGATATTCAAACAGAAAATAAAATAGTTAGGATTTTTATTTAATTCTCTTTTCCTCTATACTCTAAGTACCCCCTGTGTGCACATTAAGTTTTCATACATACATACCTATAATTATGAGAACATGTTTGGCAAAAATGGGCCAGCAGCTAAGACTTGAAGGATCTCTTATTGAGTTCTTAGAATGGAATTTTCTGCAATTGCAATGATATTGCTTTTATGACGAAATTTCCAAAAAGGCATTTAACTCGACACACTGAGATACGCACATACTTATAAGGACTAAGCACACAAATGCTTATTCACATACATATGTACCTACATTCATGCGATATGAATAGGAATTAATACGCACACATATGGAGTGTGTTGGTTGCACTTCAAAATCAATATTTTCATACGATAACACAGAAGAAGAATAAATGTGCACTTATGTTATGTTGGTGACAACAACAGCTAAAGCTACAACTAGTTACGCCATTAAGGCAAAACTATAGCAACAACAACAAAAAAACGAGAATACGGTCAACCAACAGGCACCCGTTGAGCATCTAACTGAGCACTTTATAATGGTCACAAGATTCATGCTGACAGGGGAGAAGGAGAAGGAGTAGAAGGCGGCAAAAAGTTAGAACGATAGAAATACAGAGATCTGTTGACCGAAGCTGACAGCAACATGTTGAAATGGTAGCGAGATAATGCTGTTGCATTTTTTTTTACTACTTGGAGTTATGGCAGCCACAAAATAACAATAATAACAAAAAAAAAAAAATTTTAAAAATTTCTGAACGGCAAAACGTATGTTGTGGCAACATTGGCCACATCTGCAGCAACAGCCTCAGCTTCAATTTAAGTTGCTTCATCATTCAACATCATTAATATTTATTTTTATGGAAATCGATACTTAAACGACTTTTAATGTTGGCTTTGCTCGTATTTCTTTAGTTTACGTTGTTGCTGCTGCACTTATTGCCGGCCGTTATGTTGTCATTGCTTGTGTTGGTGGTGTTTGGTTTGGGTGGTGTTGCTGCTGGTGATGGTAATGTTTTTGATGGAATGAATGTTTTTCTTTTTTAAGGAAATTTAAACGACTGGCATATTTATAGAGTAATTCATATGTCAAAAACATTTACACATGTCAAACATTATGATAAATTGATTAAAGTATAAATTTTGGTGATTACAAGTCAATATTTATTTAACAATACAATAAATTTTCATGCTCGGCTCCAACATTTGAATATAATAAAAAGATCCATGAATTTGTTTTTTATTAGAGTGCTTTTTGGATAAATTTGTATATGAGCTACATGGAAACAGTTGTTACATTAATTATATGTTTATTGCAAACATAAATTATTAGAGCCCTAAATCATAACTTTTTTATTTTAAAAGCTATATAGAATATTTATTGGTACAAATTGACTGTTTTTGTAAATAGCTTATATAAACTTATTACGAGTGTCCATAAAAAGAGATAATTTAATTCACAAATTGTGGTCAGACATATTTGCTTGCTGATTTGATTGATAATAAAGAATTTTCATTAAAATTTTTCCTAAAAGTATGCAACAGTTTTACTATCCGTTTTACACTGAAAAACATCTTATGTTAGGTTTTGTGTTATCGGTTAAAGCTTAGTATGCTGTAGAAGCGAAAAAAATCTTTCGTAAGAAATGCTTTGCATTTTTGACAGCAAAAATGTAGCGAAAGTTTTTTTCGTTGGTTAGTACGCTGTTGAACCAAAAAATTGTTCAATGCAGTCACGTTCACAACCATGATTGGAGAGTTAAAATGTCAAAATTTCGCTGTCTTTTATATGTCCGTACATTTAATTGGCGTGGAAATTTGACATTCAACAATAATGTTCAACTAACACATTCAACAAACACGTTATGGTAAGTATGTGTTAGTGTTGTGTCTACACCAAAATTTTGCGTGTAGAGTTAAATGGCTAAAAATTTTCGTTTCTACAGCATACTAAGCTTAATGTTATAAAGGCACATCAGCAAATTTGTTGGACATATAAAGCGTTTTTTTTAAATAAGCCAAGTCAGAGTCAATTGAGTCACATGCTGGGCACAATTTTTGCAATTTTTGAGAAGAAAAATTTTTGGGGATATAGATGATGTGATTACATTGATGCTGAAACTTTTCTTCTCAATTTTAGTGATTTCTAAACTGTTATGCCAAAAATTCTAAAAATTTTTGGTACGCATATAAAGAGCATTCAAAATGGCTCATTTTAATTAACTTTTTTTTAATTTTACACTTTTTAGAAGTAGACTGAGGATAATATTTCTCAAGAAAAAACAAAAAAAAAAAATAACCTGATAACTATATTTGTACCTATGACATCTGTACCAAAACAAAGATATAAAAACAGTACAGAAAGCAAGAAATTTGAACAAACATCTTTTCACTGTTGTATTTATAGCGCATCTAATCAGTTTGTTTTTATCAAAGATAGATTATCTATTTTTTGTTTTTGCAATCAGCAGTCCTAGCTACTTGAGGCTAAAAAACGCTTTATAAGAAAGCAAAATGAGTTAGTTTTATAAAGCACAAAAAAATATATATATGTATGTATGTCAGAGTTACTTGTTTGCTTTTTTGCAAAGATGCTTTTCAAATATTTTTAATGTCAAAAAAGTAGCTGATAAAACAACTATTTACCAACAACAGATTTTCTGCAGTAAATGAACTCGATTTTCTTTTTTCTACTTTTTTAAAACCTTAGAAAGATATATTCGATAATTGCAGTATTTATTTTATATTTTCTGTGATTTGTAGAAAATTGTCAAAGATGCATTTCAAAACATACAATGTATCATTAAAAGCATTTTTATTTTGATTTAAATGTGGCTTTATTTCATTTAAATTTTGTTTTCTACTTTTGCCTTAACCGCAAGTAGTAACTTTGTGCATGTTTTTGCCACATATTAAATTCACAGATTCCTCTTTACACAAGTAGACAAACACACATGAATTATTCTACACTCTTACATTTTGTGCCACATAAAAGGTTACATGTAGCAAGTTGTATCAATTTTATTTTATTTCATTTATTTATTTAGAATGCAAAAAACCGCAATTCGAGCATTGAATTTAGTTGAAACTGAGCGTAAAAGAACTTCGTTTAAACTTTAGTCAGAACAAATTACTTTTCACAGAAAATATGAAAGACTCTAAAGTGATATAAATAAAAATTCAAAGAAATGCTCTTAATTTTTTTGTTGCAAAGACGTTTGAGTTGAGCCAATTATAAGGTTCTTCGTACATCATATCATAAGTTCTTATTACGAATTTCCATTTAGCCAAGTTTTCAATGCAGTGAAGAAGTATTGCAGCTGAAAGTGGTACTTTTTTGTGCTTCCACAAAACAACCTTTTTCATTGCGCACATTTCTCTATGCTACACATTTTTTCAAATAATTTTCCATTGCACATATTTATGAAACAGAAAAAAGTAAAAAATATATAAAAAATTTCATTAAACGTGAAAGACATTGATTGCAATAGAAAAACAAAGTTTCATAACCAGTAGCGTAGATATCAGGGGGTATGGGCCCTCCCAGAGCCATGGAAACATTACCCAGTATCTCACGTTAATGTGAATTGATTCTTATATTAAGTTTAGCATGAATCTAAATGTATATTAGGGTAGTCCTTATTTAAGAAATTGTTGAGTACCCGATTTTTTTGTTCCTTAGCGTCTAAAAATGAGTCCATTTTTTCACAACAACAATAACACGTGCCGCTCAGAGCATGAATTTTACACAGAGGCAATGCAACTGAATGAGCATTAGGGCGTATCAAATAACAATTTTTTTCGAATTTCACATTATAAAGGGTCTCAAAAGTTGCATAGGTTGGTCAAGATATTCCAAAAAAAATTTAGGAAAAAAAGGATGTCTTTCCCTCCCGCAAAGACAAAGTTGTTTTTGAGAAAACAGTAAAAAAATAACGATCTCAAAATACTTTGTTTTTTTACGAAAAACTTCATGTATCTTAAAACAAAAGTAATAAAAGACTTTCACTAATAATATCATGTCAAACGAGATGCCACTCTTGATTTTTATCCACAGTGTCCTTATATGTCCTTAATATTCGAATCTAAATTACGCTTGAGATAGCACAGAATTTTTGATTGTTATCTGATTGCCTAAATTTTGGTGGTATTGCTCATAGTGTTAACGTTTTTTTTTAATTTTTAAATTAAAGTGCTTTTATTACCTTTCCAACGGTATTTGAAACTTAACATGCGGTTAAGAAGTGATTGAGATATGATCTCTACTAAAAATCGATTTTCGACGTTTCTGCCGATTTTTGTCAATTTTGTGCACCCTGTAACACCGCCAAAAATAATTATAGCATTTTTTCCTTTAAATTAATTTTTTTTTTCCTTCAGTGATGCTCCACGCGAAATTTCACTCTAATCGGAGATGGTCATTCCGTAAGACCGGTACTTTCAAAATGGAATTGCTGTTTTATCTTTTTTTTCTCAAAATTTTTTGAATTTCTAACTTGCGACACGTGTTAATAAAGTCCAATTTCTTTGAAATTTTTTGTTTTTTTTTATATACAGGAACAAAATAAAGGGGTGCTCAAGAAAAACAAACGATTTTTTATTTCTCCGTACAAATAAGGTCCAGTCTTTAAGTCTTTTCAACAAAGTAATGCCAAGACATTCAGCTTCACAAAACAGTCATGTAATCAGGTTTTCAAAAGTATACTTTTTTGAGGATATTATAATTTTTGGTGGGGCTCCACAACCAAAAGCTATCTACGCCACTGTCCATAACTAACAAATGCAACAGCAGTTGCCAGTCTTATGTGATAAAGTTAAAAATATTGCAACGATATGGTACATTTTATCATTTTGGTAAAACAAATTTTTTATTTAATCAACAGATTTTCTGATATTTTTCGTATTCGCTATAGAGAGATTATAATGTAAATCTATATATATAAAATAGGATGTGTGTATGTATGTAACGTAGGGACTCCAAAACGGCTGGGCCGATTTTGATGAAATTTTCAGGTAATGTTCATCTTGGTACGGTGGGTAACATAGGCTATATTTGGACCCGATAGGTGGCGCTGGGGTGGACTTATATCGAAAATTTGAATTTATGAACCAATTTAACTGAAATTCAGAATGTATGTTTGTTTGATCATAAGAAAATAATTTGTGTATAAATGGACACGGTAGGTGGCGCTGGGGTGGACTTATTTCGAAAATTCGATGGCGTGAAAAAAAACATTTTAACATTTTATACATACAGTGATGTGCAAAGAAATAGGGACACCTTTATTTTTAACCGACTTCAAAAAGGAGGAGGTTTTCAAGCTGGTTGGTTTTTTTTTTGAATGCATGTACATCGATAACTCCTAAAGTACTTTCCCGATTGCCAAAATTTTTTGTCAACAGATAGAGATACCAAACTCGGAGGTGCCCGTTTAAAAAAGTGGGCTGTATTTGACACAGGGGCGTGGCAATATTATAAACACTTCGTATATCGACTAACATTAACACAATTATTAAAAGTTATGTTCAAAAAAGTGGACGTTATTCGATAAAGGGCGTGGCAAAATAATAAAACGCTGTAACTCGAAAAATATTGACACTAGAGTACTGAAATTAGGTACAGGCGTAGGTATAACTATAAAAATTTACTGTGAAGAAAGTGGGCGTTGTTGAACAAAAGGGCGTGTCAATATAAGAGAAACACTGTATATAAGTTAATATTGACACTAGGGTACTGAAAATTGGTAAAGGGTTAGGAACACTTATTACAAATTATGGTCAAAAAAGTGGGCGTAATTCGATAAAAGTCGTGGCAATATAATAAAAACGCTGTAACTCCAATAATATTGACACTAGGGTACTGAAATTAGGTACAAGGGTCGGCATAATTATGAGAATGTACTGTGCAGAAAGTGGGCGTTGTTGGACAAAAGGGCGTGGCAATATGAGAAAATTACTGTATCTCAGTTAATATTGACACTAAGTTACTGGAAATTGGTACAAGGGTTGGAACAATTATTACAAATTACGGTCAAAATAGTGGGCGTTGTTCGACAAAGGCGTGGCAATATTAGAAAAATGCCATAACTCGAATAATATTGACACTAGGATACTGAAATTAGGTACAGGGGTAGGCATAATTATGAAAATTTACGCTCAAGAAAGTGGGCGTTACTCGACAAAAGGACGTGGCAATATAAGAAAAAGACTGTCTTTCAGTTCATATTGACACTAGGGTACGAAAAATCGTTACAAGAATGGGAAAATTGTTATCATTATCTCTAAAAAGAAAGAAATAAAAACTTTTTAACAAAACAAAACAACTAACTTCAAAACCTCTATTTAGTAAAAAATAATTTTAAATTACTTCTCACATTAATGTTTAGTCAAATTTGTTAATTTATTTATATATATATTATTAAATTTAAAATCTTATTGCTATAAATTTTTTTCTATTTTGTATTATTATCATAGATATGTGCATTTCTCCATGAATATAAAACCTTTAAAGTCGGCGCTTTTATAATCAGACTTTTATAAAATAAATGCTCCGGCTTTAAGGGTTTTATATTCATGGAGAAATGCATATATATGTGATATTATTACAAAATAGAAAAAAATTTATAGTAATAAGATTTCCAATTTAATAATATATATAAATAAATTAAAAAATTTGACCAAGAATTAATGTGAGAAGTAATTTAAAATTATTTTTACTTTGTAGTGGTTTTGAAGTTGGTTGGTTTTTTTGTTAAAAAATTTTTTTGCACATTACTGTAAGTATTCATATGGCGTATGTCATATTTCACATTTCGCTAACAACATTTTATATTTTCCATAACATATTTTTAATTTTGCATTTCACAATTCTTTCATTTTTAATTTCATTTTTCGCATTACACATTTCATAGTTTGTAATATTTCACAAATCACATTTCATATTTTACATTTTACACTGAACATCGTACATTGTTATATGTACAACATGTATATACATTATATATTTAATAATTTACATTTAATATTACGTGTTTAATCTATTTTTACATATCTATTTTATATAAGTATATTTTTTATGGCTCCTGTTTCATTTAACATATATGATATTTTATGTATTATATTTTATATTTATTATTTCATATTTCTCCTTTTTCGTTTTTCATATTTCGTGTCTCACAATTTTTATTTCTGGTTTCAAATTTCTAATTTCACATTTTTATGTATAAAAATTTCACATTTTATACTTTATATTTCATAAATCGCACTTCATATTTCTTATTTCACATTTTTATTTTTGAAAATTTTATATTTCATAAATCATATTTCATGTTTCTAATTTTATACTTTATATTTCAAATTTCATATTAATTATTTCATATTTATTGTTTCATATTTCTGATTTCGTATTTCATATCTCATATTTTATAGTTTATATTTCATATTTAAAAATTAATATTTCACATTTCTAATTTCACATTTTTATATTTTAAAATTTCTTATTTTATATATCATATTTAATATATCACATTTCTCATTTTATGTATCCCACTTCACAAAATATGTTGATAATATTTTATATATGGGGCATTTCATGTGAAGCGGACAACAAAAAAAAAATTATATTCTGAAATTCGTTCACATTCCGCCTAAGTGTTCTTCTGGAAAGTGTGATTGTAATCACACAAAATTTTTTTTATGTGGTCTGGTTGTTAAGCTATGGGCTTTAACAGAATTGAAAAATATGAAAAACGAATTTCTTGAAGCACTTTTTCGAAAAAAAAATAGTTAAAAAAATATTAAACATAGTGATTTATATTGAAACTTAACGGTTTATTTATTATGAAATCAACTTTGAAACTTGAATTTTTTTCTCTTAGAAAAACGGAAGTTAAGATTTAAAATTCGAATTTAATTAATTTATCCGGTTTCTTTATTTTATTTTTAAAATATTTTTTGATGTATATAAATAACACATAAAAAATTTCAGAGTGGGATCTGCATTACTTTAGGTGATAAATGAATTTATGTTTATACGTGTCGCACTGATCGTGGTACCAGACGCTTGCTTAGGTCGGTTGGTTTGCGTAAAAGCTTGTTAAAACACTGCAATATTAATATGTCCTAACCTGTTTAAGCGTACTTAAGCTAAAACAATGATCTATGATAGGTGGTGACGATGCAAAATCTTAAAATAAATTTTGCCGCACCAATCTTCGTTTAATTAATTTGTGATAAAATACATATCTTCTATTTTTCACTTATTGCAGTTTATATAAGTTGTATATTTATTTGTTTTACGTACCTGTATGGAGGCGCGAGGAGCAACAACAATATAAACATAAACATTGACGAGGGAGAATTTCACCGCGATCCAATAACACCGACGATCGGCCAACAATACCAACGCATGCACAAAAGAACTCATCCGAGCCACCCAGCAGTGGGGTCGCTTAAGCAAGCGCACCGCACAAAAGGGAATGCGTGAAATGCAAGCTTATTTCAACACCCAGACAGAGCTTGTGTTACGAGTGGAGCAACAACAAAGGTGCACTCAAGCACGAGCTCAAATGCATTTAGACAAATTAATATTCTATTGAAATTGAGGAAAATAAATCAGAAATAATAAGGGTTTTCAATTTTGAAAGTAATTTAATCCTTTAATAATAATCCTTATAAAGATAAGAGATCATTATTGGTAGTTAAACGAGCTATAGGTCAGATTTTTTTCTTAATTTATTTAATATAAATTTAAATTCCAATATTTCGTTTTTCGTTGAAAAACATCATCAGGGAAAACACTAAAAAATATACAATAATTACAAATTACAATATAATCACATAACATAATATTTAAAATACATGAACTTACACAAATTAAATAAATATACTGAATTTACATTGATTTTTTAAAAAAAACATTTGAGAAACGATATGACAAAAAACATAAGAACATCCAGCCTGAATAAACAACACTTGACGACGGACTTTGATGACTAATTATTGTTAGTTTTGTCTTATAATGTTTTGTTTATTTGTTTGCTCTTTATTTATTAGGTGTCTGTAGATGTGAGCGCAATTGTCCGTGTCAGTCTTAAAATTCAATCTCAATTGTTTAGGGACGCTAATAATGTGTAGCATTTCAAGCATGTCGTCTCCTATAATTTTTATCTTGTTGCAGAACTTTTGTTTTGTCAAAATCAGGAGCGTGTCCAGACTTCGTACAATGGGCTGCTAATGCTGTTTTTTGTTCTAAAGGTTTGTCCAGTGCTTTAAAGTCTAACTTATGTCCTGCTATTCTCGTCCGTAATTTAGTTTTTGTTGTTCCAACATATACCTTTTCGCATAAATTGGATCCGTCACCTTTGCACGGAATTTGATATATCAAATTCGATTTGTCCTGCTTGTCAAGTTTACATTTAGTGTTCGTGTAAAGTGTTTGTAAAGTGTTTGATGTTTTAAAAGCTATTCTAAAGTGGTCCTTATTAAAAATGTTGGACATTTTAAACTTCTCTGAAAAACCGGGAATATATGTCATGCTTTTATAAGTTTTAGGGGGGTCGTTTGTCGTCACTTTTTCGTTTACTGTTCTTTCTTTATGTTTAACAATTTTTTTAATTAAATATTCCGGAAAGCAGTTTTTCTTTAAAATATCTTTAATTTTAATCGCATTGTCCTTATGGAATTTTTTGTCACTTATTTCGAAAACCCGGTTTGTAAAATTTTTAGCTGTATTAATTATTATATTTTTTGGATGTTTTGAGTGAAAATTAATTATTCGTCCTGTTTCCGTTGGTTTTTGATACCAATTTATTTCTATTTTATTGTTTTTCCTCATAAGTAATGTGTCAAGATAAGGTAGTTTATTGTCAGTATCCTTTTCTAAAGTGAACTTTATTCTCCTATGATATGAATTTAGTGCGTTTAAAGTGTTTTGGATTAGGTCATATCTAACTATCGCAAAAAAGTCGTCTACATATTTGGTAACTAATTTTGGTTTCACTGGGAGATCGTCTAAACATTTATCTAAAAGGTCTTCCATTACTACGCCCGCTACTATTGGTGATGCAGGTGATCCCATGGCCGTGCCTCGTAGTTGTAAATAAATTTTGTTGTCATATTTTAAATATCTAGCGTCTTTTATACAAAGTAATAAAATGTCAGAAAATTGTTTTTTGGTCATATTTGTGTATTTTTCTATTATTGTCCATTTTCTTTCTATTGTTTTTATAGCGAAGTCAACTGGGATACTAGGGAAAAGTGATACTACGTCGAATGATATTAGTCTCTCATCGTCTAAAATGTATATGTTATTAAGTTTGTTCTTTAGGTCCAGTGCGTCTTTTATGTTGTACTTAGATGTTACCGTTAACTTATTCAATATTTTCACTAAATATTTGCTGAGTTCGTGTGTTGGAGAGTTGATGGACGAGCAAATTGGTCTCAATGGCATGTTCGGTTTGTGCAGCTTTGGTAGTCCATATATTCTTGGTGCCGTTGCAGTAGTTGTTGTCATCTTTAATTTTTCATAGTCCGAGATCAAATTATTTTTGAATAGAATGTCGACTAAATTGTTATTTTTCTGTTGCAAAGCCGTTGTTGGGTCCCTTTTAACTTCCTTGTATGTTGCAATGTCTCTTAATAAAATTCTAATTTTCTTGTCGTAATCCACTTTTTTCATCGCTACAGTTTTGTTTCCCTTGTCTGCATTCACAATCGTTTAACTACCAATAATCTAATATAAAAAAGGTCAAAAATTTAATAAATTGATAAGAGATCATTTTATAATCTTAACAATTTTACAAAGAGAATTATCACAAGAACTAGTTCTTTGAGTATTTGAATATGAATTCAACAACAGAGGATATCATCTTCATATGAATATCATATTCAACAACAGAGGATTTTTCTGCAGTCCCTTTTTGATTCTGCAATCACCATTCCAGGAACTACAAAGTTGCACACTTTTATTCCATCAGCTAATGGCCTTCTTGTGAAAAGAACTAGTTCTAGTGATAATTCTCTTTGTAAAATTGTTAAGATTATAAGATTATCTCTTATCTTTATAAGGATTATTATTTTAGGATTAAATTACTTTTAAAATTGAAAACCCTTATTATTCCTGATTTATTTTCCTCAATTTCAATAGAATATCTATTTGTCTAAATGCATTTGAGCTCGTGCTTGAGTGCACCTTTGTTGTTGTGATTTTGCATCGTCACCGCCTATCATACATAGATCATTGTTATAGCTTAAGTACGCTTAAACAGGTTAGCACATATTAATATTGCAGTGTTTTAACAAGCTTTTACGCAAACCAACCGACCTAAGCAAGCGTCTGGTACCACGATCAGTGCGACACGTATAAACATAAATTCATTTATCTCCTAAAGTAATGCAGATCCCACTCTGAATTTTTTTTTTGTTATTTATATACATCAACAAATATTTTAAAAATAAAATAAATAAAAAACCGGCTAAATTAACAAAAATTTGAATTTTAAATCTAAACTTCCGTTTTTCTAAGAGAAAAAAAAAAATTCAAGTTTCAAATTTGATTTCATAATAAAAAAACCGTTAAATTTCAATATAAATCACTATGTTAAATATTTTTTTAACTATTTTTTTTTTCGAAGAAGTGCTTCAAAAAAATTTGTTTTTCATTTTTTCAATTCTGTTAAAGCCCATAACTTAACAACCAGACCTCATTAAAAAAAAAATTTTGTGTGATTACAATCACACTTTCCAGAAGTACACTTAGGCGGAATGTGAACGAATTTCAGAATAGAAGTTTTTTTTGTTGTCCGCTTCACATGAAATGCCCCATATAATTTTCATAAATTTAATTTCGAAGTTAATTCTTTTTAGATATTATATTAAACAATTTCTATTTCATATCTCATTTCATTTTCCATATTTCACCTATTATACTACACAGGTCTCTTTTCATTTCATGTTGTACATATCATATATCATATGTATATTGCACAGTTAATTCATCTTTTTTCACTATTCACATTTGTTATTTCATATTCTTTCAGATTTCGCGTAGTTATTTTATATTTGTTTATACTTGTTTCAAATATTATTCTCATTTCGCATTTAAAGACATAAATAACTTTTATTGCCCAAAACTGTGTGTTTTTCTCCTCCACATTAATGCGCCTGAATGACATTAAAATGGTTCAGGCATTCAAAGTAATAATAAAATAAACAAAAAAAATATCCTTCTTTCGCAAATACCACAACCAAATCATCTGTAGAGCACTCATCTCTCTATAGTACTTGTTGCTTTTGTTTTTGTTTATTTTTCGATTTATTGTAATGCTTGCATATTTTAATGTTTTATCTTTATAATTAAACTAATTGCTGCAACATTTAATATAATTTACATAAAATAAATGAAAATTATTTTCAGTATTCAAGTAATTCATACTTATGTTGAAGAGAAGTGAAAAGGAGTAGGAAAAAGTAGGTTTTCATTTAAATTGGTTTAATTTAAAATGTAACTTGGCAACGTAAATAGCTTCAATAGTCGAATGTGAAGGGGTATGACATGACTTTAAAGCCGTTAACACATTTATTATTTCAAATAAAATATATAAAACACTCGGCAAATAGCATATTGTGCCTAATTTTATAGCTAATTAAAAGTTTTCAAGCCAAATCTCAGGTAAGATCAATTTTACTTTCTTACTTTTTTGCATAGAACGTGTATTTTTGAATAAAACTTAACGTATAAGCGATTTGAAGGTTAAAAACTGTATCTGTGTTCTTGTGTGCTTTTGCTTTGATACTCAACTGAATGTTTTTCTTATATGCTACATGAAAGCACACATCGAGCACATTGCGGCACAATATCTTTTGTGGTACTTGTAGACAAATTTAAAAGTTTTATAGCTTTTCACAACAATTAAAACATTCTACAGATGCTTTCCCTTATTTTCAAAGTTAATATTAAAGACTCGAACCATGTCGTTTACTGTCTTTTTGCTTCATCTTTTTTATTCGATTATTGTTGATAAATTTTGCTGCATACTTTCAGGCATTCTTTAAAAAACTGCTAAGGTTTTCTTGAATGTTATAATTGTTTTCTGTAAAGCAATTCAAAATATTAAGCTAATTTTTAGGACAAGGCTAAAAATCTGGTTATTATGTATTTACTTGTAAAAAAAAATAACAAAAAAAAAAACTACCACGTGAAGAGCTTCTTTGGCATACTTAAGTACTTGCGTCACTCGGCGCAACAGTTAAATTGTTGCTTATTATGGTAAATTGAGTGTGTGTATGTTTGTGTGTTTTTCAAGTGTTGTAAATTACAAAAGTGAAGTTCACAATTTGTGTGTGTGTGCGTCTACAGCGAGAGTAGAGCACAAAGTGATGAGTGACATATGGCAAGTTTACGTGTAATTGTTCTGCTCTAGTTGTATGTGTGAGCGTGTGATTTCTAGTATGCTGGTTGTGTGTTGTACTGTCAAGTACTATTATTAACACATCGACAAGCTAACGTACGTACAACGCCATCAGCAACCATTGCAAGTGCACCAACGTATGCACTCAAGTGTCCTTGACATTAACTGCACCTGAGCCAGTAAGTGAGTGTCTCTGAATGTTTGCATGTGTGTTTGTGAATTTTACATTGCATGCTATTGTTTAAATGTTGTTTTCCTTTTTAATTATTTAATTTAATTTTTACTACATTTCATTCGCTCCAGCTATTAACATTGATTTTGTTTCAACATTTTCCTGTGATAAATTATCTAGCCCGACATCAATAGAGCAAAAACAACAGCAGCAACAACAAAAACAAGGAAACAAAAGGAGGGAAAAATAAATTAAAATACTCAGAGGTAAAAAAATTATCGCATGCCAAGCGATGTGCTTACTATAAATATCCTTCTCAGGGCAATTGACTAAATGAACGATTAACATTTTTGTCATTTAAGCTGTATGTCGGTATTGTTGTCATTGTTGTTGTCTTAATTGTTGGTCTTATTATGACCTCAGCACCCAGCAATATGAGTTGCTGCTGTTGCCATTCTTGTTGTTTTTATTGCTGTTGTCTCTTGTTGTTATTGCTGTTGCTGCTTTCATCGGATCTCCTGCCATTGTTATGCGCTCTTTGGTTAATGACTTGGTAAAGATGTGCAAGAATGTATGCAGAAAATAAGGAGAGCAGAGAAAAAAAATAAAAATAATTCGAAGTATTCCTAACAGCTGTTGCATGGGCGCCAGCAATTTGTATTTCCTTCACTTTTCTCGTCCCGTCTTTTAACTTCCTGATGTATAGGTTAATTGCGCCAGAAAATAAAGTTAGCTTTGGTTGTGAAAGTATTTACAATAGCGTGAAGGTATGCACAAAGAGATAGAGAGAAATAAAGAAAGAGAGAGAGAAAGAGAGCGAGCAAAAAAAGCAAAAATAACAAGGAACATTTTACTACTTACTATTTGACTAACTTTTATCTTTTATGTAAAGCGGTATTTGTTTTTATTGCTATAATAACCAATAGCTTGATAGAGATTTGTTGTACACGTAACATATTTAGTTACCAGTGAGCTCAAGTGCTTCGAGACCTGCGAAACTCTGCTTTCGTTTTTCCGTTTTCGAATCTTAGACCCATCAGCATAAGCATTAAGCAACTAATTTTCTAGATCAGAAACTTTTCATTGCTCAATCGATTTCAAGTTATGTATTGGAAATATTTAATTTTGTGCTATAAATTAGAATAAAAAATATGGTTTTTGATAGCTATTGATCAATTTTCAAAAACTTTTCAGTATTTTTTCAAATGTTTTCTTGAAATTAAACATTTTTTTATAGTCTTTTTTGTTTAAAGATTTTCGAAAACTTTGAGGGAGAAAACCCAAAAAATGCTATCTTGACTATGCGCCTAGTGCACATTTTTTTCTAGACAAAGTGCAGAAATTTATTTATTTAATTATCATAAATGAGAAGCATTATTGCGGATTACCTGCTAATAAGCAGCTAAAAATGTATTTTTCAAAACTAATAAGACCGTTGTAGCACAGAAATATTATATTTTTCTACATAAATCTTTGTCTATCTCAATGTTGAATGATTTGTCAGAAACAAAAAAAATTTGTCTTTCCTCTTGTCAGAGTTGACCTAATAAGCAAGTTTAAGGAGGAGCAAGATTTTAACACCGTTTTTTTAATTTTTTTTTTTCAAGTTAATCGGAGCAAAACTAACGAAGATACAGCGTTACACCGGCCCTCATACTTTAATGTTTGAGTATGAAAAACTTTAAATCGATTTTCCCAAACATGTCGCTTTTAAAGTCGGTGACCAACATTCTAATAAAAATACTTCTAAAATTTATAAAGTATAGAATCAATCTTACAATAACAAATAGGTCGATTTTACTGTCAAATCGACATTTCAACTTTGAAATGATGCAAAAAATTTATAAATTGATAAAGTAAAAAAAACTCGGCGTAAATTGAGAGAGAAACTAATCAAAACAATTTGTTTTTGATTTCAGACAATCCAGTGCTGAAGAATCGCGGTCACAGCAAACATTTTTTTTGAGGCACCAGCGGAGATTTGCAATAAAATCAGTTATTTCTTTATATATTGGTACCAACATTTTTTTAAATATTCTTCAAATGTTTTATTATAATAAACCTACTAATTTTTAAAATAAATCTACAATAAAAATATGCTATTAAATACAAAATTCTTGAAAATAGTTTTTTTTTGCCGAACAAACTTTACCCACCTTAATAAATTGTCTGTCACCTCTGGCGTATGAGTAACATTAATAAATAAGGTTTTGTTTCTAAAGGAAAAAACCACTCATTTTATATGAAATTCATGAAGTCAAAGCTATTGTGCACTTTGAGCGTGATTGAAAATATGTGATTTGACATATATGAGTCGACATAAAGTATTATCAAATAACCTTAACAAAATAAATTCTAGAAAAACCTTATACGAGGGGTGCCTTTTATATTTCGGGATTAGAGAACAAAAACAAATATTGATAATCGAAAATCACTTTATTGTTTTTCAAAATATTCTCCATGAAGATCTATACACTTTTCCATGCGTTTGAACCAATTGTCGAAACACTTTTGCCACTCTGATTGAGGTATCTCCAAAACATGCATTCTGAATGCCGCAACCGCTTCTCCGGGCGTCGAAAATCGTTGTCCACGCAGTTTATTCTTCACGGTTGGGAATAAAAAGAAGTCATTCGGTGCCAAGTCAGGACTATACGGCGGATGACCCATCAAATCAATGTTTTGGGTGCTCAAAAATACAGTTGTTTGAGCCGATGTGTGAGAGCTCGCATTGTCGTGGTGAAGAGTGATCTGTCTTCGGCGGTTGGTTTTCCTGATTTCTTGGAAGACAACTGGCAAACAAATGGTTGTGTACCACTCAGAGTTGACTGTTCTGCGTTGTTCTAGTGGTACGGTTGCGACATGTCCATATTTTCCGAAAAAACAGGCGACCATTTGCTTGGAAGTGCTTCGTGCGCGAACAACTTTTGGTTGTTTTACATACATTTTTCGGGCTCATACGCGTAAATCCACGATTCATCACCTGTCACGATGTCATAGACGTGTTTCGAAGCACCGCGATCGTATTTTTTGAGCATTTCCTTTGACCAATCGCCACGAGCCTTTTTTTGAGCGATTGACAAATTGTGTGGGATCCAACGCGAACAAATTTTTTTGACAGTCAAATGTTTATGCAATATTGAATGTATGCTGGTCCCACTTATGCCTAAGGTTGCCTCAATCTCACGATAGGTAACATGACGATCTTGCAATATCAGTTCGCGCACAGCATCAATGGTTTTCGGAACAACAGCTGATTTCGGACGACCTTCACGAAACTCGTCTTGGAGTGAACTACGACCACGATTGAATTCACCATACCATCGATAAACACTGGTCCTTGATGGAGCTTCATCGCCAAAAATTGAATTAAGTTCATCCATGCACTGTTGCTGTGTTAATCCACGTCGAATGTTGTAAAAAATAATCGCACGAAAATGTTCACGATTTAATTCCATTTTTGGACCGAGATGAATCTTTTAAGTTACTATAAACAACACAAATAGCGCTCGTATGTCAAAACGTTCTGAGTACGTATAAGCCAACAAATGTCAAACTTTGCGATAGAGCTTTCAGTTGACAGATTGCAACACCAGGGTTGCCAAATCCCGAAATATAAAAGGCAACCCTCGTATCTAATATATCTAATATAGCTAATATAGCTAATATAGCTTTTGTTATTTGGGCTGGTTCTTAAGATGATCCAATGCGGAGAAAGTGCGAAAAAGCTGTAGTAGCTGAACTCTATTGTTATTGCATGAACTAATATATTTGCTAGTTCATTTGCTTACTAGCAAGTTTTCAAATATTTATAACACTAGCTTATACTGATATACTGATATTATACACTAACTTATTAATGAAAGTGATTTTTATTGAAGGGCAAAAGATAACAGTTATTTCGGACTTTAACTTTTTCCGGCTACTTTAAATGCTTTTTTAAACTTTGATTTTTAAGTAAAAATAAAAATCAGTTTCGAACTTCCTCCACAGGAATAGTCCTCCACATAATTGTTTTTTTTCGGAAATCTCTAAACAGGCTTTATACAGAATAAAGAGCACAGACACGAATTTTCCTTATGCTGGCTTTATATTAGAGTAGAGGGGGGTAATGTCGTGCACTCAACTTTAAAGTGCTCGTAAAGCCGTACATGACAAGCGAATACAACGAGTAAGCATCCGCTCGAAAGATAATTTGGTTGGTAACATTTATGTGTAACAATATTCGTGTAGCATGAAATCGTGTTAGTAGAAATTAAAAAAAAAAATGTGCACGACACTACCCCCCTCAAAATTTGTGGGGTAATGTCGTGCATTGTATTGTAAAGGTATCAGAATGTGTGAAAAACGATAGGTAGTGGTTCGATTCAAGAAGATATAGCATTATTGTTTATTTATTTATTATTGTTAATTATAAGGCAATATACACAAGTCCGAAATATGATCAAAAAATACAATTTTATGAAAAGAAAAGTGAAAATTGGCAATTTGCTATATAAAACACGGAAAGAAAAACAATATTTTTTCAAAAAGTGCTTGACATTGAGAAAAAATTTTGGAAAATTCTATTTTGATTGTAGCGTTTTGTTATGGCTTCACGACTCCCTTGGTACACTAGGGCGACCGCGTTTCCTTCCTTTTTCTTTTCTGTATAGTGCACGTCATTGCCCACATCAAATGCACGACATTGCCCCAAAGGTCGTTTTCAAGGTTGACTTCGACAAATCGGTAAAGAACAAAAATTTTTTCGATAACAATACATCTTTTTTTTCGGCGGAAAATTTGCTTTAATAAAACACTCACCTGGTATATTTTCCTGCGAGACAAATAATTTTTCTGATCCGATAAAAAAACACTTTCGTCGTCCCGAGAAAGTGCGATTTTTAAAAAACGTCGAACATATTGCCCTTACACATGGATATTGCTAGTATTGTATGCATGAGCTCTGTAGGTCAGTAGGCCCATACCTTACCAACGGCTGGTATATCATTCAATTTTTTATGCTAAAAAAGCCAGTGCACGACATTACCCCCTGCACGACATTACCCCCTTCTACTCTACTGTAAGGTGTTAATTTGCATGTGCCTAAACGTATTTATCAAAATTTTGAAAGAATGCAAGAAAGCGGTTTAAGCTGATACTTTTCGAAATATAAATTTATGCAACCAAAAAGTCGTAGACATATTATCAAGTGGTTTAGGTATTCAACTATCTGAGTCTTGAACCGAAGCTATTAGGAATTTACCGCGACCAACTCACTTGGCAGAAATTCAATCTTCAACGGGTAAAGTAAATTGTTATTGCAGTTTCATTAGAAATTATTCTAAAATCAGTGGTCCTTTTAATTACTCTTAATTGCAAAGCCAACATAACAAAAATAAGGTTATGTGCTGTGTATTTTATATAAAGTAATTTTAGAGGTTTTTGGAAAAAACAATTAAGTGCAGGAAATTAGACAACATAATTTACACAAATTTTAAAAAATTCTATTTACTACGATTCATCAGAAATTACACAAAAAGGTCTTTTATTTCCAACAGAAAACATAAAAGTCTGATAATGATATTTGTTTAAATACTAAAAAAATAAAAGTGCAAAAATGATTTTTACTTCTGAGTGCAAAATAGAATTGAAAAATAACAGTGAAATTTGGCGAAAAAATTAAATAACGAAATAAATGTTATTTTTTGCTTTACAATAAAATCCAATCCTCAGGAATGGAATTGAAAAAATTTTAAATTCTATTACGGGAATTGTGATTGGTAACTGAACGCCTAAATTCGTTTGAACTAGAATTGGGAAAATCGCTTTATTAGTAGATTAATGGAATTTTGTACGGAGATGCGGAGGTTGCGTACCAAGTACCTTGCCAAAAGTGGCTATTTTGTTTTCACTAAAAATGTGTTATTAAATTAAAAAATTGATCTCTTCAATAATACATTTATTTGCAAATATTTAATTAACCACCTAACAAAGCGAGCTAAATAAAATTTTCTAATCTATAGTAATAAAACCCATTTTCTGTTTGTTTTTTTGTTTGCTTGTTTGGCTTTTATACAAATCTAAACGGCTCAACGGATTTCGCTCAAACTACGTATACATATTAAGTGCATCCTAGATTAAAATGTTACAAATTTAGTTTTTGCCACGCCCCTCTGAAATTTTTCAACTAACGGTAATTTTGTAACTTTAATACATTTTGCTATTGGAGTTTTTTGTGTATTTAATTTTAAAAGTTGTTTGTTATTTTGACATCAAAAGCACTCACATATATTCAAAATTGTAGAAATTTTCAGTACAACGACTTTTTCATAAAACGTCGTTAGCTAAGAATGAGAAAAAAACGACAAAAAATTAAAGTTTGGTCTTTCGATGCAAATATCTCCGCTGCGCATTAATATATTTCACTGACACTTTTTTCTTTTGTTCAAAAGTTCAATAAAATTACTTAACAAAAATAGGTTAAACTCTACAGTCAGTGTATATATGTTTTATGATTATGGCAAAAAAGGTCCAAAATATTGACTTTTTACTCCAAAAATGTCTCAAAATTATTTATGTTTAAAAATTAAATCAATTTAAAATTGCACATCTGACTACCTTTTATATGACGTAGCATTTATTTGCAAAAATTCTTCCAGTAAAGCGCAAAAATTATTTTACAGTTTTTGTCAATAAAACAACAACCCACTTCGATTTTTTTTGTGAAATTTAATTTTTCCAAAATGTTGTTTTTATATTTTTTTACAAAAATTAAGTCTTAGAAATAATTTATGTGAAAAAATTACCCCAATATCTCTTTCCAATCAAAAGTTATGGCTAAAAATCTATTTTTTCATACAATTGACTATCTATAGAAATAAAACGCATTTTCTGTTTCTTTGTTTGTTTGTTTGTTTGGCCTTTATACAAATCTAAACGGCTCAACGGATTTTGCTCAAACTAGTTACACTTATTAAGTTTATCCCATCTTAAAATGTTACATACTTAGTTTTTGCCACGCCCCCTCTGAAATTTTTCAACTAACTGTAATTTTGTTATTATAAAACCTTTTATTATCGGAAATTTTTGTATATTTAATTTTAAAAATTTTTTGTTATTTTGACATCAAAAACACTCACATATCTTCAAAATTGGAGAAATTTTCAGTACAACGACTTTTTCATAAAACATCGTTATCTAAGAATGAGAAAAAAACGACATGAAAATCAAAGTTTGGTCTTTCGATGCAAATATCTTCTCTGTCCTTTAATATATTTCATTCAAATTTTTTTTGTTCAAAAGTTCACTTTACAAAAATAGGTTCAACTGTACCGTTAAGTCAGTGTATATATATTTTATGAGTATGTCAAAAAAGGTCCAAAATATTGACTTTTTACTCAAAAAATGACTCAAAAATTGTTGTTGTTGTAAAAATGAAATCAATTAAAAATAGCAAATCTGACTACCTTTCATATGACATAGCATTTATATGCGAAAATTCTTACAAAACAACAAGGGTACCCCCTTTGATTTTTTTCGCGAAATTTATTTTTTCCAAAATGTAGTTTTTATATTTTTTACAAAAAATTCAAATCTCAAAAATAATTTATGTGAACAAATTACCCCAATATCTCTTTGCAATCAAAAGTTATGGCTAAAAATTTATTTTTTCATACCAGACTATTAATAAAACTGAGTTTTATTTTAAAACTCTCTTTCTAATTTGAACGTCCCCATTTATCTCTTAGAATGCAGTTGTGTGTCAAGACACATTTAGAAACATCTAGACAAACATTTTGGTTTATATAAAATCTTCCTTATAGTAAATCTACTTACTTTTTGCCTCCCCACTCCCCTCCTGTTAAATTTTTTTGTTGTGATGGCTCAATTTCACCTCTCTTTTGTGTCTCCGTTGTCACTCATTTCTTTATCAATGGTATTTTAAATGATTTATTTATTTAACCATTTCATCGAAAAGATGACCGTGAATAAGAATGCTGTAAAAGTTAATATTTTCATGTAATCAGTTTCTGTTATACGGCGATATAATAAAACATATGTGCATCTGTTTAGCACAATTATTTCATTAGTTTTGAGCTGTGTTTTAAATGGACAGAAAGATGGCGCCGCATTTGTAAGTACTGTGGGTACAAACTATACACCTTGCGGCTAATAGTCGAATGATTTCTACCAGAGAACTGCACAAGCCTGCTTGAAGTCTATTTCAAGCGCTTGCTTAAAATACAAGTTCAGGCTAGCTTGAGCTTGATAATTTTGAATCAAGCATAGCTTGTAATTGAATATAAATAAGCCCACGCACAGCTTGCACCTATTCTAGCTTACAAGCGAACGGCACGAAGTTTCAAGCAATGGAAAGCTTGATGCCTTCGGCAAAAGCTTGTAAGCCTCGCAAGTATCCAAATTATTGAATTAAAGCAAGTATCCAAAAATTCAATGAGCTTCTTTAGAGAGAGCTTAAGCGTAATAGGACTTTTAAGGATTCTGTGAACTCCGTGGTGTGAAGTTTTAGGATAAATGATTTCGAAGATGCTGTCAAACTTTAAAATTTAAGATGGCGGATAGAGTTGCCACCTAGATTTATTTTATTTTTGCGAATTCTTGTAATTTTGATATTCTGACAACGGATTTGATTTCGAATATATTGTCACAGTTTTAAAATTTAAGATGGAGGTTAGGGTTGCCACCTAAATTTTTACCACAGTATTGCCACCTAATAATATGTACTTTTAAAAGTTTTAAACATCATTTATCAGTGTTAAGGGGTCGCTGATTTCGAATCTAAGGTCAGAATTTTAAAATTCAAGATGGTGGATAGGGTTGCCACCTTGATTTTTTTTAGTTTTATGAATTCGGGGCTGGCAAAAAAAAAATGGTACACCAAAAATGGGTCGCTGAATCCGAATCCGTCGTTAGAATTTCAAAATTATAAAATTTTGAAATAATATGGTTGCCACATAAAAATATATCTTTTCAAGAGTTTTAAACGTCATTTATTAGTGTTAAAGGGTCGCTGATTTCGAATCTAAAGTCAGAATTTTAAAATTCAAGATGGTGGATAGGGTTGCCACCTTAATTTTTTTTAGTTTTATAAATTCGGGGCTGGCAAAAAAATGGTACACCAAAAATGGGTCGCTGAATCCAAATCCGTCGTCCGAATTTCAAAATTATAAAATTTTCAAATAATAGGGTTGCCACCTAATAATATGTCTTTTTAAGAGTTGTTATACTGTTATAAACTGTTGAAAAGATATATTTTTAGGTGGCAACCCTATTATTTCAAAATTTTATAATTTTGAAATTCTAACGACGGATTCGGATTCAGCGACCCATTTTTGGTGTACCATTTTTTTTTGCCAGCCCCGAATTCATAAAACTAAAAAAAATCAAGGTGGCAACCCTATCCACCATCTTGAATTTTAAAATTCTGACTTTAGATTCGAAATCAGCGACCCCTTAACACTAATAAATTACGTTTAAAACTCTTGAAAAGACATATTTTTAGGTGGCAACCCTATTATTTCAAAATTTTATAATTTTGAAATTCTAACGACGGATTCGGATTCAACGACCAATTTTTGGTGTACCATTTTTTTTGCCAGCCCCGAATTCATAAAACTAAAAAAAATCAAGGTGGCAACCCTATCCACCATCTTGAATTTTAAAATTCTGACCTTAGATTCGAAATCAGCGACCCCTTAACACTGATAAATGATGTTTAAAACTTTTAAAAGTACATATTATTAGGTGGCAATACTGTGGTAAAAATTTAGGTGGCAACCCTAACCTCCATCTTAAATTTTAAAACTGTGACAATATATTCGAAATCAAATCCGTTGTCAGAATATCAAAATTACAAGAATTTGCAAAAATAAAATAAATCTAGGTGGCAACTCTATCCGCCATCTTAAATTTTAAAGTTTGACAGCATCTTCGAAATCATTTATCCTAAAACTTCACACCACGGAGTCCACAGAATCCTTTAAAGTCCTATTACGCTTAAGCTCTCTCTAAAGAAGCTCATTGAATTTTTGGATACTTGCTTTAATTCAATAATTTGGATACTTGCGAGCTTACAAGCTTTTGCCGATCGTTTTAAGCTTTTCAACTTTCCGCCCGACAAAGTAAGCCGAAACAAGCCAAGCCAACGAGCAAGCATGAATATGGCTTGTATCTGTTTGGTATTTTTGCAAGCTGGCTAAAGCTTGCTTTTTCAAGCTTGGATACGTGCTTGAATTTAAGTACTTGAAAAAGCTTGAACTTCAAGTAGGCTTGTGCAGTTCTCTGATGTCTACCACAAGTTTTTTTTTTAAATTTTGCTTCACCCGTTTGGCTGGCTCAATAGCTGCGTTTGTTTCTTGGGTGATCAGATCATTTGTGAAAAAAAGCTACAGAACAAGTTTTGAAATGTTTTCTACTTACAGACAGATGGCGCTATTTTCTGCATACAGATGAACATATGATGTTCTTATGTAGTTTATGTTGCGAAATTTTTTGCAAAAATACCATTGCTACCAAACTTTTAAAATGTCAAATAATGCAGTACTGCCAGTTTTTTCAGTCGCAGCGTCATCTAGCCGTCAATAACGGCTAAGTGTTGTCTACTTTTACAGTTGCTCCCTCAACACTTAAAAACATAGAATTGAATCAATTAAAATGTCCAGCTCACTTGCTGGATTATTTGTTGCTTTTGCTTTGCTTGCAAATGCGATGATATGATCCTGATCTCCCATGAAAAAAACGCAACTAATATATATTTTAGTATAATCATTTTTAGTACAACGAATTTTTTATAAAACATTGATAGCTAAGAATGAGAAAAAAATATATGAAAATCAAAGTTTTTACTTTTAATGCCAATATCTCCGCTGATTTTAATATATTTCATTAAATTTTTTTTTGTTAAAAAGTTCAATATATTTTTTAATATAAATTTTTGTTTAGATGTTAAAATGTCCATATCTCAAGGACCCATTGAGTCCCACCATAATTTTTATATTAATGAAAAAGTAATTTTGCTTGCTTTAGGATTAAGTAAAAATTTAATTTAATTTAAATTTTTTCTTAAATGACCTCTATATTTATTATGTTGACTTTATATGATTTAAATACAAATTCTAAATGCTTGACAGTTTAAATCAGACTTGATTTTATATACAAATTCTAGTTGTTTGATAGTTTAAAATCGTTTATTGAGCTTAAGGTCAAAGTTAGAACAATTAATTGTTCTAACGAATCTTTCCAAAGAAACAACAACAACAACAAAGTTTTTTCAATATGAAAAGGAAAAAATCACTAGCTGATCTTATTGCACAATTTCTGCCCGGCTAAAAGCGTCATCAGAGGAGGTGAGCTAATTGTATTCAAAGAAGAGGTACGAAAAACATATTTTAAAAAGTTAAATGTTGACTTTATATGGTTTAAATATAAATTCTAAATGTTTGATAGCTTAAATCATACTTGATTTTAAATACAAATTCTAGTTGTTTGATAGTCTAAAATCGTTTATTGAGCTTAAGGTCAAAATTAGAACAATTAATATGTTCTAACGAATCTTTCCAAAGAAACAACAACAGCAACAAAGTTTTTTCAATATGAGAAGGAAAAAATCACTAGCTGATCTTATTGCACAATTTTTGCGCGGCTAAAGGCGTCATCAGAGGAGGGCAAGCACGCTGCTCCGCATCCAATATCTCTCAAACTGTTCATCCTGAAAGTATGCACATTTTAATACATAAAAGGCAAGCATGCTGCTCCGCACACAGTATTTATCAAATTGTAATTATTTTTTGAGAGTAAAGTAATTTTACAAGACACACTGTTCTCAAAAATGCTCAGCCTGAAAGTATGCATAGCAAATATATTTGATACTTATCAGTGACAATATTAAATTTGTACAATAGTACGTTTTTTATCTAACTACCTTTTTTTCATCTTTTTATAAAACAGTTATGACGAATTTAATGCAATTTTTTTGAGTCGATTTGAGTCAATTGTACCAAAAAATATAATTGCATCAGCCGCAAAGCGACACCTGAGTTGCTACGTATATGAAGGTTGCAAGGCCAGTTTTTAAAGTTTTGTATGACTATGATTGTTACCAAAATCGATTTTTTGCACTTTCAGACTTGAACTAATTTTTCAACACTGTTTCAATACGTAAAGTGTTATTTAAAGTGGTACATTTGTATTTTTAAAAAATCAATTGTATAAAATATCAAGCTTTAAAATAAGAAAAAAAGTGCTTTTCTGACAGGAAGTGTGCGGAGGACCTATTGTAGGACAGGCTTTTATACTTGTGTTTATATAAATGACTCTCGAGTAACACCGGGTATATCAGCTAATATATAGTAAAGTAGTTTTCAGTCAATGAGAAAGTAATTTAAATTTTAACTTCCTACTACAATTCTAGTAATGGAATTGACAATTTTTTCCAATTACATTTCCGAGCAATTGAAGTGTTCAATTAACAATTACAATTCCTGTAACTGAAACTTGTCTAAAATGGGTCACTTATCATAACTGTCACTTATTTTATAGGTTTATGGCACTAAAGATAGAAGTAGCTCAAAGTTGCCTTACTTAAATCGAAATTGTCCAAAACTATATGTGAAGTATAAAAGTGAATTTATCTTAAGTACAAATTGGTTTGTTTAAATTGGAGCTTCCAGTTTAAACAAACCAGGACTCAAAAGCAATTTCGGGATTTCAGAATTTATAATTAAGAATTGGATCAGTCTCGGGAAATAGATAAATAGATAAAATAGATAAAAAGTAATTTTTAAAAAAAAAAGAATTGAAAAAGTATGAAACTGGGGATATTTTTTTAATAAAAACCTGTCCAAAGAAATTAAAAAATACCAGTTAACCTTAATTTTGTATAAAAGTTAATTTGTTTTCTTTCTTTATATATATAAAGGACGAGAATATATATTACGAGAAGAGGAAATGTACCGATTTCCGAAACACGCTGAATAGTCTGCTGTGTGAATGACTCTATACAGAGTTGTTGCTGAATTCTTCAAAATTACTTGATCTTGATACGCTAACAATTAAATTCATGTAATATATAACTTATTGTACTTATATCTTATAACAGTATAACTTATTAAATTCATATTTTCTGACATAATAATACTAATATAAAAAAGGTAAATTTTTTGAGATCACTGAAGTCTTTGAACTGTTATCTTGGCTGATTGACTTTGAAAATATGCTCTTAAAAATACTAAGGTATCTAAGGTGTCATCCCCTAGGCTTGACGCAATTTTGATCCAGCCAAAAAGAAACATCTCTCGGACTCAACACTGGGAGGCGGATTTGTTATCTAATAATCATATGCTTTTTGAAGCAGACTACCGCAAGTGCCACCATTTAAATAAATTTTTATTTAATTTTTGAACATTTGAGGTAAATTTAAATTTTTTAAAAAATTTTTAATAAAATGTCAAATTGAAATGTTGCATATTTGCAATTCGAAGGCAATCCCGGATCCCGGGATCCCAAAAATTCAGGGACTGGCAGGGCTGGAAAAAATCCGAAATCCCGGGATTGAAAGCCTTAGTGTAAATATCTACTACACCATTTCCAACCATATTTCAGAAAACAAATTAAAATTCAGAAAAGATCAATTAAAAGTCAAAATGAATCAACTGATAGTTGAAGAGATCAAATCAAATTCAGATCATCAACTAAAGATTATCAACACAATCAACTAGAACTTAGTAAAAATTATTATTACCATCTGAATTGCAAACTATAATTTGATAATTTCAATTGGTTTTTTCTTTAAAGTTGCAATCATCTGTTTAAATTTTTATAAATTTATTCTAAATTTCTATTGATCTATTCTTAATTTCAAATGGAATTTTAATACCATTTGAGTTTTTCTGAATTTTACATAATTACAGTTTTCTCAATTTCAATTGATTGATTTTATAGTTTTTGACATACGTTTTTAAATACATATATTTAATTTTGTACTATATTTTTAAAATGTTGTTCTTATGATTTTGAAAAGCAGCACACAAAGAGAAGTCACGCTAAGTGAGTTCGCCATCTATGTTTTCGATTGGCTTTTACACATTTTCATAAAAGTAGACAATATATTTCTCCGACAATTCAGTAGTCTTTGCAACGTTCAAAATGTCTTTGATATTGGTTTGTGTACATACTAAGCGGTGGTTTATTTACAATGTCTATTTTCTAAATGTCATTTTTCGTTTCATAGAGCTTCAAATCACAGCGGTACTGTAGAGTTTCACTTCAAAAATAAATAAGTACTCCTCAATTCAATTCTAATCCTTGGAGTTTTCAATCCTAAATTAAATTTAAATATAATCACAAAACACGAAGTTTTTACTTATCAAAATTTTAGTCAACATAACGCCTTATTGTGAGTTGCTGCTTTTTGATTCGTTATTATTGGAGTAGCCAATACGCTTAACTTTCATGTTATATTTAAAATTTATGTATAATCTCATGTAGGTATGGCATTTTTTACAATAAAGCGGCAACTGTTTAAAATAAACCCGAAATTTTTAAATATTTATATTGATTTTTTGTATTGATTTGAAGTAATTTGTTTTTGCTTTTAGTATTTTTCAACTGACAGGTTTAAAAGCTAACTATAAAATTTTAATTATTTAATAGCTCTTTATGAAAAGATATAAATTTTTAATAAAACAATTATTTTGGTAAAACAAAGAAAAAATCTAAAGTCCTTGTTGCTAGTGCTGCTGACGTTACATTGTAATTATTTAATATTAAAATAAATTATTACATGAATTTTATTTTGAGCTTTAGATCAAGTAAGATTTTAAGAAAGCAACAACGCATATTTTGAACAAATTCAGAGTCTTACGTTCAAAATCTTACTTGATCGAAAGCTCACAACTAAATTAATTTTATAATTTAAATAATAGATCACAAATGATTTATTAACATTGTAATAAATTTTTAAAACAAATAAATATCATAAATCATAGAAATTTTTACTTTTAAACAAAAAGTCTCAATTTCTTCAAACAAATGTAAAAAATATGTATTTTTGAAACACTAAAGAATTTTCAGATTTTTAACACAAAAAATTGTATTTTTGATTTTAAAGTCGAACCTTTTTCTGAGTGTAGGATTCAATTTTAATTTCTTCGTTTTCGCTTTAAATCATATGATCGAATATACTACTTTAAGCCAAAAAATTTAAAATTCTGAAAGTACCACTCAATAAAAAAAAGCACCAACACAAAAATAACAATAAAAACAATGACATACTTGACACTGCGTCACTCTGCAAGCTATCATTTTCAAAGCTGATTCACTTTTGTTACACTGCAGTTGATCCTTTGGCTCTGACGCAGTCAAATACGCAGTCTTAATTATTCACGTGATTGCGGAAGGAAAAATACGCTATGTGTGAGTGTGTGTTCACGTGGGAATTTCATGTGTGCGCTAGTGTCACGGCATAATACGTTTCAACTTTTGTTCTTCTTGTTGTTGTTCACTTGCCTAAACTTGTATCTTCAGCTTTGTCCTCGAGGCATTTCACCAAAGTTTGACGTGGTGTGAAAATTCACAATGTCACTTAATAGAAATATGTGAAGAGGAATACAATTTTGTGTGCAGCACCTTGACTTAAGTGCGGGCACATATGTGTGGTGTGAAAAAGTGTAAGCGAGAGGAGTGTGTGTGTGTGTGTCTTGGAAATATTCACCAACTAGCTCTACAGCTGGCTAATTTTTGAAAAATAATTTTAACTATTTTTTTTTAATATTTTTGCGATGGTACAAAATTAATGCATGCACAGGGACGGGCAGTCAAGTGTGCTAACACAATGAAATTTAGAATAAACTTTGTAAAAATATTTGTGTGCATAAGTGATGGAAAAGAATAAAGTAACTCGGCAAAATTTATGAATGTTCAAATTTAAATTTTTAGAAAACTTCTTGCTCAAAACAGCAACTTAGTAAACTTCTAATTGGAATAACCATAATGGCCGTGTCATCTATGTTTGCCAAAAACGTAAAGGTAAAAAAAAAAGAAAAATTGCGCCCTAGTTCATAAGTTCATGTGAAATACAATTAAATGTTGCTCATACGCCAAGATATGCTGTCGATTTTTTTAAACAAAAATATTTCATTTGATTTTTTTTTCTCTTACAATTTTCACGCATCTTCATCATGCGAAGTGTCACAGAATAACAGTAAATCTTAGGAAAAAAACCCAACAAATATAACTCTGACATCCAGTAAAATCATTGAGTCAGAAACTTTTTCAATTTTTTTAGTCTTGTATTTGTAAAATTTAGGGCGCACATTTTTTTGTGATGCTGTTGTTGCTGATTACATGTTGTAGCCGCTGTCACTATTCTATTGAATTGCTTTTACAGTAAATTGTGACAGAAACGTGTTGGGAAAACTCAATTCTAATTTGATTTACTCATAATTCTTTGCGATTGGCAAAGTAATGTTTTTTCATAATTTTTATATTAAATGTTGGAGTGTTGTATTGGTAGCATTGAAGTCATTGTAGCGTGGCATATATATTTTAACAATTGTTATCAACAGACATTTATGACCAATAAAATTAAAAAAATTGTGACAGTTCCTTTTCCTTAGAGCGAACACATTGTACAAATATTATTATCCTTGAAGTATACACCTCAACTGAGCTAAAGATGTGGTCTGATTTGTTGCCGCTGTAAGAAAAACGTGACATGATTTTATTATATTATTAAATATTTATCAAAAACTGTCTGTGATGCCAACCTTTGGTTGTTTGGCACTTCAGCTCCTGGCAGGGTTTTTTGTCAGTCTAAAATTTATTAAATAGGTTTTAAGTACATTTACTCTATATCCAAGCATATATATTTTTAGAAAAATTGCCTTTCTCAAGAAAA